>BSQZ01000083.1:143067-508067 GCA_033239005.1 Lamellibrachia satsuma | reverse complement strand
ATGCATTGTGTTGAAAACCACTGCCCAACTGTCCACATAATGACCTTAGTTTGACTTGTGATGCCCATTTACACGATACTTATGACCGACTTACATAAACTCATTATTTCTTTTTTAAATGACACCTAACTACCATTTTCACTTTCTATCATTGAAACAACATGTCACATGTCTTGAAAGTATCACAATCAAGACTCCCATTTCAAATTTACCAAGTGTGGGGCAATGCTGCCAGATATTTAATTCATAGATCAGTCTTGAATCACTTCAAAGAAGGAAAGTTGAACTATGTATCAACTTTATGTGACGCTAAATACATTAGTATTACATGTTTGCCAAACATAAAGGCTAGAAACAACAATGTGTTGCATTCTTACCATACTAAAGTGGTTTAGTGAGAGCAGCATGGGTGCCATCAGTCACGACCAAACAAATGACAGGGTGCTTTGCAAATGTCCAGTGCGTGGTTATTGTTGATCTAACGATCTTCTAAACATGATATATCCATAGTATAGGATTTGTACTTTAATTGTGTGTTAATTTTTTATGATTAAGACAATTTAAAATTTATCCCATCTGTCACGTATTGCTCATATCATAAAATATCAATTTTAAAAGTCATTTAAAAAGTTAAATATCATATATGTAATATTTTAAAATTAAAAGTCACACTTTTTGTGTTTACATGCACTGAATAGATACAAGACCATGAAACTGAGAAGAGCCATCATCTTTGTACATTGGCCGAGTGTGCTATTTGTAGACGGCCAGACACCGCCGATGTCTGTGCTGCATTGACATTGGCACGTGATGGCAGTCTATCATATCATAAAGTATCTATTTTAAAAGTAATTTAAAAAGTTTATCAAAAGTTAAATATTATACAATACGGTAATCATGTATGTAATTTTTTTTATTAAAAGTCACATTTTTTTATACAGGCACTGAATAGATACAATACCACCAAACGGAGAAGATCCAAAATCTTTGTGCACTGGCCAAGTGTGTTATTTGTGGACAGCCAGACATCACAGATGTCTGTGCAGCATTGTCATTGCCACGTGGCGACAGTTTAACATATCATAAAATATCTATTTTAAAAGTAATTTTAAAAAGTTATACAAGACCACCAAACGGAGAAGAGTTATCATCTTTGTGCACTGGCCGGGTGTTCTATTTGTGGTCACCAGACACCACACATCATTCATTAATAGGGATCAAAGGGCCTGACGAGGAAACGAGAAAGGAACAAAACACGATATTGTAGGAGTGCACACATATTTTATTGCCAGAACTTTCCATTATTTTTATTGCCATTAAAACTATTTTTAAAAGCTATGGACTGGTGGTCGACGTACAGACAGCGAGCGAGAGGAGGCGGTTTTTTAAAACTAGCTAGACGTTCTATTTAGGACTAGGCCACGCGTTCATACCAGACCGCTTATCGGATTGACCCAGCAACCTGCAGCAAGCAAGCGGTGTAGTTTTTACCTGTACGTTATGTGTTAAAGTTAGTCACAAGACGAATATAAATCATATTTCTATCATATTCGTGATCTTCGTCGAATTCGGCGTCACATATCTATATCTACTGCTAAAACAATATCAGCGGCATTGATTAGTAGCCGCCTTGACTATTGCAATTCACTACTAAATAACATTGCTAAAAGAGACTTGGCTAAACTCCAACGAGTACAAAATTGTTTTCACCGTCACTACCACTACTTAGACAGTTACACTGGCTTCCAGTTTCTTATCGAATTAATTTTAAGCTGTCCACCCTTACATATCGTGCTCTATCTACACAACAACCACCCTACTTGGCTAGTCTCCTGCATCTTTAAAATATCCCTAGGCAGCTAAGATCATCAATTTCACAACAACTTATTGTACCTTAAAACAAAACTTAACTTGGGTAAACGTGTCTGTCGCTGCGCCTAGGGTCTGGAATGAACTCCTTATCACTTTGAAAACATCTGAAACTATTGCTATTTTCCGAAATAACTCAAGACATATCTATTCCAAATTGCATTTCTACCATAACTGTTCGGTTGTCCATCGTTCTGATACTGACTTTTGCACGTCCCTGTTTATGCTTACTGATTCTGTTTTGTTGCGCCTCTGAGCTCAGGTTCCTGGGGGTATAGGCGCCATAGAAGTTAATTAATTATTATTATATGTAAGCGATGTATTCATCATGTCTTTATTAGTATAACATTACAAACCAACCTATCAATGACGCTAAATATAAAAGGTAACTGAATACATACTAGAATAAAGTTAAAATACTGATAACATTGCTAATTTTAAATGATAAGGCGATGACGGCGGTTAGGAGTCAACCGGTCTACGCGGATATGTCGAGACACGTTCGAGTGGAGACAGCGTCGGTAGGCAGCCCTGATAGCGATGGGGCGCTTCAACGTGACTGATGCACAGAGCGGGTACACATAGGAGTGGGTTACTGTACCCTTAACTGTAATTATCAACATTTCCTTAACTGTAATTATCACCATACCTCTAACAGTTCCTTTAACTGTAAGTCTCACCACACCTCTAATGCACCCTAACTCTGATTCTCACCATACTTACAACTGCATTTTTAGCTGTATTTCTCAGTACGCAGCTAGATTATACAATCACTGCACCCTCATTACACACTTATAATGCATATTCATTACATTACTCAGTACATGTTTCTCAATGTTTCAGCATACATTTGCATAATTTATGACACTGTCTCCAGCCTGTCTTGCTCTTTCTCACTGTCTTTGCACACATTTCTATACTTTATGACACTGTGTCCAACCTGCCTTGCTATTTCTCACCGTCTCAGCATACAGTTCTGTACTGTATGACTCTGCCTCCAGCCTGCCTTGCTGTTTCTCACCATCTAAGCATACATCTGTATACTTTATGACACCGTCTCCAGCCTGCCTTCCAATTCAGTCCCCCATCTGTCAACGTGGCCCAACATTGGCACAATTCATCCGGGGTTCATACAAAGGCAGGTAAGATGTTTCAGAATTTTTTATGGTCCCGTTTTCTTAATCATGCAAAACGTTAACATGGTCGCCAATGGGAAACGTAACAGTAGGCTGAACCCAACAACGCGAAAAGGTAGTTCACAGTTATTCCAACAGGGGAAAATAGCAATTTCGTAGCCTCGCTTCCAAGTAGGTTTCCTGCAACCTCGTTTCAATGGTGGCATCACGGGGATTCCCTCGGTATGTTGTGATGAGATGTTTACTTACACACATTTTAGAGTAAAGTGAACATGTGTTTGATTATTGGGCCGCCTGGAGTCGGAAAAACATTACTTCTAAAACGTCTAAATAGTATCCTTGTAGTGAGTAAACGGATTGAATAATGTATGAGTCAGATTGATTCATTTCACTTGTTTTGACTACCGGCGCCGGCGTCGGCGAAGTAGTACCGGGTGTTGTGACTGTGTGTGTCTGTCACTGACACCACCGTGGCACCGACACTGTCAGTGTCACGCTGTCAGTGGCGGTGACACTGCAGTGTATAATTTGTACGTGTAACTAGGCTTTTCCGCCCGCCACCGCGCAGCTTTGACTTCGTGCCTTTTGGCTTTGCCTTTGCTTTGAAGTTTGACGTTTCGGTCTGAGCCTAGCCCTAGCCTAGGCAAAGGTCTGAGCCCTGCCCTGGCTGTCAGATTCAGATATAAATGACCCGCTTGTTATACGTGTTTGAAACAACCATGTTCTCGCCGTTTCAGACCAGACATTCTGGGCTATGCCTATGTAGGCTGTGGGTGGTAAGCTTATGCCTAAATTAAGAATGGACCACTGTAAGGCAAATTTGAAGATAAAATTGTGTTTATTACAGTTTAACTACTAAAATTATACAAAACCAAGTTTCTCAGTCCTTGCACAATTTGCACTACTGATCTAACTTCGGTACCTCATCAAAGTATAAAATGTCAACCGAAAGTTCAAAATACAACCAAAAGCAAGAGCGTTAAGAACAACAATAAAAGGTGAAAGAACAGGTGACATTAAACGCAATAATATACACGACTCAAAATAAGACTTAAAAGACGACTTAAAAGACGACTGGCCACAATCAGGAGTGGGCCAGGACTTGCGTTCGCCTGTACAAATACAAACCAAACAAGTAAGCTATTTGCATATCATAGTGTCCAGTGTAAGATGACACATCAACATCTGTTAAGTACCATATAGTTCCAACACATTGGTGTTGTTCACAATATTGTCTGTAAAACACCTGTTATCTTATTCAGTACTAATATATAATCATACTTGTAGGTATTAATGTAATACTAGTACTCTACATGTCAAACACCCTTAATATAATAAATTCAACAGTCAACAATGTTATCAATTTCACATGTGCATGCCCTGACTACTCAAGATCAGCCCTCTCCCAGCCACCTCCTAGAGCAATTGAGCAATGTAACTTCAAAGGGAGAGAGGGTACCAGACTGATCATGGCTTAACTGTAGGGACAGTTACATAATACCTATATACATGCACAATTTATGCTTGCACCATGTCTATCACATCTTATAACATATTAACTATAACAGTGGCACCACTAAACATGATCAAAACTTAACTTTCTAAAGGGATCTGTACATTTACAAGCTACTGACTGCAAGTGGTCAAAATCTCATTAAGCCCTGTTGGGCATTCTTCCCTAAGGTCCAACAACCACTTATTCCTGATCTTCCACACATTAGTAATCAAAGTCACCACTAAGTAATTATAACTGATAAAGTAAATGCCTTGACATAAACTGATGAACAATTCTCTATCACACAGTATGATACAATTATAATTTGAAAACATTGCTTAATAAGGTAGAAAACATCATTTAGGGACTTACCAAAACAGAGTTGTCATTAACTGTAGAATCAAGCCTGGCCCACTGGGGCAGGGCCCCTTCCACTGACCACACGTGACCCCTGTCTCTAGGGTAAAATTTATGTTTAAACAACTGAATTATTAGTAATAAGACCAACTACCTACACAGTAAATACAACTAATTACAGGACAAATAGTCATAGCAATAATAGTTCACTAACTATATTCTCAAAATTACATTACATTACCCTGGGTGCTGCCATCATGTGGTGATTAACTAAACTAATCGAACCGACAAGTGACTATGTCACATCCACCCCACTTTTGCTAACATTGCCTTAATGTTAACTAAACACAAGTAATGTTAATTCTAGTGTCCATTCAAAGCCGAACGTGGCTCTCTAAAACGGTTCAAATGCCATCCTGCGGTTGTTCGTGACGATCGCCGCACTGTTGTAATGTCCTCGTGATCTTTCTGCCTCAGAGATGTCTGTCGTTACCTCACAGCCATCGTTGATCGGACTGTCGCTGCTGTCATCACTGCTGCTCACACGTTCCAGTGGTTGTGGAAATGGACTTCGTATTGTGCATTTCCACTGCAGTCGCTCGTCATCGGATAATTCCTCATGTCGGTCAGGGTCTACTGTCTTCTCATCAGGAAGGCAGGGCAGCTTCCGCCTCGTTGTTGTTTCTGGTTGGGGACACAGTCGAAGATCCACCCGATTCACAGTTCGCAATTCTCCAAACCCGTCAGCTGGTTCGATCACGTTCACGTCGTTCTTTCCCTTTCTCGCAACAACTTTGTATACTTTTCCTTCCCAAACATCTTGGATTTTGTTACGACCTCGAATGTCACGTTTTCTACGGTACACTCGTTGTCCAAACGACAAGGGAAGATCACGTGCCTTGCGGTCGTAGTGTTTCTTACGACTATCAGCTTCGTGTACCAGCTGTCTTCGTGTAAGTTGATAGGCTTCTTGCAATCGTTGTTGGTGATGGGAAACCCAGTCACTTGGTTCCACCTCCTGTTCTCCTGTACCCAGCAGTAGGTTGATTGGTTGTCTGGAATCTCTGCCAAACATCAGGTAGAATGGTGCATATCCCGTGCTGGAATTGACCACTTCGTGTACATGCTCAGCCCACCTTCTCTTCTTCTTCTCCGATAATGTTCTCAGTAGATCATGCAGTGTCCGGTTCAACCGCTCGCATTGGCCATTTCCAGCTGGGTGGTAGGGAGTAGTATGAGAACGCTGAATTCCATAGTTTGCAAAGTTCACTTATTAGCACTGAATCGAAGTTGCGCCCATTGTCGCTGTGTATCCTCTGCGGAATACCGTAAGGTTCAAACCATTGTGTAACCAGTGCCTTGGCTACTGTCTCTGCTTTCTGATTTCAGGTTACTACTGCAACTGTGAACTCTGTAAAGACATCGGGCTCTAATACTGTGTAATCGATGGCGACCACCTCTAGGGGTCGTGTAGCAATGAGCCTGCCCAGTGGTGTTCTCATTTTCTTTGCGGGAAATTTACCAAGCATACAACGCTCACACAGATTAATCCATGTTTGTACATCTTTGTGTAACGTCAGCCAGTAGCAGCGTGCTCTCACCAGTTTCTCTGTTCTCTCCACTCCTTGGTGACCTTGTTTGTTGTGCAAACTTTCTAGTACGCTATCTTGCAAACATCTTGGCAGCAACAATTGATCAATTTTGCCAACTTTAGAGTCTAGCACGTGCCGGTAGAGAACTCCATTTGTTTCCACAATGTGATCCCATTGGCGTACCAACTGGATCACATTTGTTTTCTCAGATGATTTCTCGTCCATCGTTGGGCGTCTTCCTATCTTCCGGTAATAGATGAGCCTACCAATGGTGGAATCAGCAGCCTGTAATTCTCCCATTGCCTCTTTCGGCAGTCCTGGCAATGTTGTTGTCGCCTGTTCTGCAGGATCTGTATTTACCTTGCATTTACAACACTTAGCAATCTCGCGATTGGCAGATTCCTCCATCACCACTACCCTCAGATTCACTGGCAAGTGAGATGTCTGTGTGACCATTGCAAGGCTAGCTTCGACAGTGGGGATGTTGATGCATGCCTTGTTGCATTCACTAAGGCGTGACAATCCGTTAGCATTACAGCGACCAGGGGGTGTACCGTATGTCGAAGTTGAATGGTGCCAAAGACGCAGCCCATCTTTGCTCAACAGCTGTCAGCTTTACTTTCTTGTTCAGGTACATCAGTGGATTGTTGTCCGTGTAAACAGTGAATGTTCCACCAAGCAGGTAATCACGGAACTTTTCGGTCACAGCCCATTTTAAGGCTAGTGTCTCCAATCTTATTTGCGGAGTAGTTGACATCATTCTTCTTAGCACCCCGTAAACTACGACTAGCATGTGCTATCACACGCAGTTTTCCATTTTGCATCTGGCTTAGGACAGCTCCCAGCCCCTTGTCACATGCATCTGTCTCAACAATGAATGGCAGATTATAGTCTGCGAATCCTAGTACTGGTGTTGTCGTCAGTGCTGCCTTTAAAGCATTGAATGCTATTTCACATTCGTCAGTCCAACATTTCTCTAAGTCATACATTTTGCTGGTTCGTCGCTTCCCTTTTCCTGCCTTGCAAGCATCGGTTACCGCTCGGTGTAGTGGACTCGCGATTTGCGTGAAATTAGGTACGTATCTTTGGTAGTAGGAAGCAAAGCCAAGGAATGATCGTAAGTCCTTGAGAGTTTTCGGGACAGGCCACTTCTCGACGACTGTTATCTTGGACAGATCCGTTGCTATTCCGTCAGGACCGATCAGGTGACCTAAGTACAGCACTTCCTTCTTAAAGAAGTTGCACTTCTTCAGCTCCAGTTTCAATCCGAACTGTCGTAACTTGGTGAATATTGCATCCAGCCTCTTCAGGTGTTCTTCGATATTCTTTGAGAAGATGACAATGTCATCTAAGTAGACCAGTAATATTTCAAACATCTCAGCACTTAAGGTCATTTGCATGAGGCGCTGGAACGTTGCAGCGGCATTGCATAAGCTGTATGGCATTCGGGTGAATTCATATAGACCGAATGGTGTTGTAAATGCCGTTTTGTGCTGGTCATCTGGTTCCATCTGCACCTGGTTATACGCTGATTGTTGATCCAGTGTTGTAAAGTACTGTGCACTTGTCATTGCATCTAATGACTCCACGATTCTTGGAAGTGGATGAGCATCTTTGATTGTCTTGTTGTTAAGTGCTTTGTAGTCAATGCACATTCTTAGATCTCCGTTCTTCTTTCGTACTAGTACAATTGCACTAGCATGGTTGCTCTTACTAGGTACAATCATTCCGTTTCTCATCAGCTTCTCCATGTGTTCCTTCACCTCACCAGTTGTGTTGGGGGGATTCTCCGGTACGGCTGAACAACAGGAATGTCGTCTGTGGTTCGTATGTTGTGTTTCACCACTGTGGTGCAACCAAGGTCATCAGAAGAACTTGCAAACACATCTCGATGCTTCACAAAGAGTTTCCTTATTTGTATCATCTCTTCAGGTGTTCCCTGAAATCCTGACAGGTGTAGGGTCGTTAAGATGTCCTGAACATCTACTTCTGCAGTCGGTGTGACTTTGTCTTCCATTGGAGTGCTGATGGTCATTGCATTTGCTGAGACCTCCACTCTCGTCTCTTGGTAAGGCGTAGCAGGTCGTAACAGCCCAATCCGTGTCCGTGGTTGCAGTTCGACATCGATGTTCAACCCATTGACAACCTTCACGTAGAAATATGATCCTTCGACCAACGTATTAACTACTACCAGATTTCCTGGTATAGGTGTCGACAAAGGTTCGAACAGCATGGAGTCCATACTCTCGCGTCCTCTTGCTTTAACGTTCACGTACGAATTGGCTGGTACTCTAATTGGACAATGACTTGCTACCCTGGCAAAGCTGACTGCTTCTCTTGTTGGCCTGTAGGCCTCAGTTTTCATGCCGTTTAGCATGTTCTTCAAAACTGGCACCTGCATCAGAACATTTGTTGCCAGAAGACCATTTACTTCCTGGCTTGCAAGGTCTGTTGAGTCCTTTACTATCAGTACCCCTCTCTTCGGAACATGTATGCTGCAAACTTCCATATATATATCGATATATCCTGTGTAAGGTATTTCAATTCCATTTGCCGCTCTCACGACCAACCAACTCTTGGGATCCATCACATCGGCAGCCAATGTTTTCAAATGTTCTTTGAAGAAACTTTCAGTGACAGTTGTCACTTGACTGCCGGTGTCCATCAGACATAACACTGGAATGCCTCCCATCTTCACTTCTAGTGTTGTTGCATGACCAACCAGACATTCTAAGCTGTCATTGTCAGATCTTACAGAGCCAGTCACTCCCTTCTCCACCACTCAGCCCATAGTAGTGGAGCAACCTAGTTTGACATCTGACATCTCACCTTCACCTGTGCGTCCTTGAATGCGGAACATTCTCTTTGATGGTGACCCAGCTTTCCACAGAAGTAGCAAGTCCCTATCCCCTTGCCGTCTCCAGCAGAGCGACAGTCTCTGGCCATATGTCCAGGTTTCCGACATCTGAAGCATATTCCTGCGCTGCGCATCCTGCTCAATGGACTTCTCTGTGTTCCACTAGCTAGCTGACGTAGCTCCTCTTGGTTCTTAGCCAACTCTTGCTGTTGGTGTGCAATTCCTTCGATGAGGGTTTGCTGTTTGGCCATCATCTCTGTGAGCATCTTCACCACTTGACCGCTGTGAGGTTGCTGCGGCAGAGATTGCATCGATTTCGCGTCTACTATCTGCGAAGAAGTCCATACTTTCTTCTTTCCGTCTCTGTTGACCACTGTATCGCTGTCTCCCCGCAGGTGATGAATGTACTCTCAGGCTCATTTGCCACCTGCTTCTTCAGTTCCCATCTCAGATATGGCTCATGCACATTTTCAATTAGCTGATCTCTGAGCATTTTGTCTCGGTCGACCACATGATCTGGGGACGCGTTTTCTAGTCGGTCTATCAGTTGAATGAGCTGGTGAGAATACTCTGTGATGGTCTCACCCTCCATCTGTTTCCTTTCGTAGAAATTTCTTAGCAACTGGGAAACACTTGCCCGTTCGCCAAAGATTTTTGAAAAGGGCATCTGTATCATTTAACTGGTCAGCAGGTCGACATCTAACTTCCCGTCGTGCTGGTCCTTCAAGATGGGACAACAGATAGTCTGCTGCTTCTTTCCTGTCAGACCCTGCGCACTTATCATGGCATGTGCATCCTCTATCCACTCAGTGACTGTTTCTGCTCCCAACCCCGAGATGTTTCGGAGTCGTCGCTCACGCTGTACAACCACCGTCACTGGTGCTGAGGCACTATCTTTTTGCAAATTTTTCAGTTGCTGACACATCATTTCTAGCTCATCGCGCACTTCTTCGATATCCTCCTGGTCCATTGGGTGGCCAGTCGTCTTATCAAATTAACTTAAAATTTCAGTCCCGTCTATTATTTTTTTAGTTAAAAAGGTCTATCCCACTTCTGACACCATAAATGTAGGCTGTGGGTGGTAAGCTTATGCCTAAATTAAGAATAGACCACTGTAAGGCAAATTTGAAGATAAAATTGTGTTTATTACAGTTTAACTACTAAAATGATACAAAACCAAGTTTTTCAGTCCTTGCACAATTTGCACTACTTAAAAGACGACTTAAAAGATGTCTTAAAAGACGACTTAAAAGACGACTGGCCACAATCAGGAGTGGGCCAGGACTTGCGTTCGCCTGTACAAATACAAACCAAACCAGTAAGCTATTTGTATATCATAGTGTCCAGTGTAAGATGACACATCAACATCTGTTAAGTACCATAGTTCCAACACATTGGTGTTGTTCACAATATTGTCTGTAAAATACCTGTTATCTTATTCAGTACTAATATATAATCATACTTGTAGGTATTAATGTAATACTAGTACTCTACATGTCAAACACCCTTAATATAATAAATTCAACAGTCAACAATGTCTTGGACACTGCTCAACTTACAGGTCTCTGGGGAATACTCACGATCAGCCCTCTCCCAGCCACCTCCTAGAGCAATTGATCAATGTAACTTCAAAGGGAGAGAGGGTATCAGACTTACTTACTTACTTAGTCCTCTTCGTGCCGGTGGCACATAAGGCATCGACAAGAGAGCGCCACTGCTGTCGGTCTGCAGCCCATTTGGTGATGGTGTTCCATGTCAGGCCGCATTCTTTCATCTCCCTCTCCACTGTACGTCTCCATGTTTCTTTTGGGCGACCACGTCTCCTTTTTCCATCTGCTGTCCAGCGTAAGGCTGTCTTGGGCAGTGCGCCAGGTGACATTCGGCACACGTGTCCAAGCCATCTCCATCGTCTCTTCTTTATCTGTGTGGCCAAGGCTGTTGCATCTGTTTTGTGGTGCAGCTCTTCATTAGTGATGGTGTTGGGCCAAAATACTCCTAGGATCTTCCGTAGACACTTGTTTTGGAATGTCTCAAGATTGTGTGCTAGCTTGGCTGTCAGTTTCCAGCACTCGGAGCCATAGAGAAGTACACTGAGAACATTACTATTGTACAGTCTCAGTTTTGTTTCCAATCTCAGTTGCTTGGATTTCCAGATGGGCTTCAGCATAGCGAAGGTCTGACTTGCCTTTCTGATCCTAGCCGTGGCATCTTTTGCAGAGTCTCCATCTGTTGTGATTTTGCTTCCCAGGTATGCAAAGTCCTGAACGTTTTCCAAAGCCTCACTGTTGTTTATGTTGTTTATGGTGATGGGGTTATCTGTCTTGTTGTTGATCCTCATCAGTTTGGTTTTTGCTGTGTTGAGCTTTAACCCAATCTGTGGTGCTGTTCTTGTGAGTTTGTCCATCTTTTCTTGCATGTCCTTGTGCCTGTTAGACAGCAGTCCAATGTCATCTGCATAGTCCAGGTCTTCCAAGATCGAGGTAAGTGTCCATCTGATGCCTCTGTTTCCATTTTTGGTGGTTTCTATCATCAGCCAGTCGATGGCAAGGGTGAAAAGAAATGGTGAGAGAATGCATCCCTGTTTTACTCCAGATTTTACGCTAAAGCTGTCTGACATGTGAATGTTACAGGCGACTTGACACTGGACGTCTGTGTAAAGTATCTTGATCACATTTACCATCTTCTGTGGGATCCCATAGTGACATAATATTCTCCACAGGGATTCTCTGTGAAGGCTGTCAAAGGCCTTTTCAAAGTCAATGAAGGCAATGTAGATCGTACTGTTCCATTCCGTGCTTTGTTCCAAAATCTGCCGTAGCGTGAAAATGTAGTCGATGCATGACTTTCCTTTTCCGAAACCGGCTTGTTCCTGGCGGAGGATTGTATCTGTAGCTGCTGATATTCTCTTCAGGATTATGCGGCTGAAAATCTTGCATGTCATTGATAACAAGGTTATGCCCCGCCAGTTGTTACAGTTCCCCAAGTCGCCCTTCTTTGGTAGCTTGATAATTGTGCCTGTCTTCCAATCATCTGGTGTGTTTTCTTCATCCCATATTCTCTGGAAGATCTGGCAGAGGATTCTGGGTGTTTCTTGTTCATCTGCTTTCAGCATTTCTGTGCAGACGCTGTCGCTTCCTGGTGCTTTTCCATTCTTCTGGGCTTTAATGGCTTCTCTGACTTCTGCTTCAGTGATTTGGTCGAGGTTGATTTCAAGGTCATCTGCTGCCTCCGGGATGTCTGCAAGTCTGGGTGGATCTGCACGATTGAGAACCTGTTGGAAATGCTCCTTCCATCTCTCTATCTTCTCTTTCTCGACTGTGATTATCTTTCCATCTGCATCTTTCAGTGGGAGATTCTGGTTTGGACCTGTATCTTCTTTCAGCTTCTTGGTTATTTGGTAGAGTGACTTCATATCCTTTCTTCTTGCTGCTGCTTCTGTGTCTTCTGCGAGGTTTTCAATGTAAGTTCGTTTGTCTACTCTGGTACTCCGTTTTACTTCTTTGTCTTTTTGTGAGTATTCTCTTGAAAGTCTTTCTTTGAGTCTTGGGGACTTTGTGGTGAGCAGCTTTTTCTTTATTCCTTTCCTTTGGTCTATTTTGTCCCAAGTTGATGTGGAAATCCACTGCTCTTTCTTTGCTCTTCTGTAGCCTAGCACTGCTTTCCCTGCTAGCTCCATGGCCATGTTGAAACTGTGTATAGTCATCTCTGTTTCCTCCTGCAGAATATCAAAACTGTTCTTCAGAGCAATTGTGAACTGTTGCTTGGTTTCTGGGTTTTGTAGCTTGGTGGTATCAAAACGCTCTTTCTTCTTCTCTCCTGTCTTTGCCTTTCTCAGTTTCAGTGCAAGTTTTCCTATCAACAGGTTGTGGTCACTGCCAGCATCAGCTAGTCTCCTTGTTTTGATGTCTTGTAGAGAGCGTCTCCATTTTCCATTTACAAGGATGTGATCTATTTGACTCTCAGTTCTGCCGTCTGGGGATCTCCATGTCAGCTTATGTATTGTCTTATGTTGGAAGAGTGTCCCTCCAATCACGAGGTCATTCTCCCCACATATGTCACACAATCTGCTGCCGTTATCAGTCATTGTACCTGTTCCGTGTTTGCCCATGATCCTTTCCCTGTTAGTGTTGTCGCTCCCAACTCGTGCATTGAAATCTCCAAGAACCACTAGTACGTCATGTTTGGGGATGTCTTCCAAAATTGACTGAAGACTGTCGTAGAAGTTACCTTTTTCTTCTTTTTCTGCTTCCTCTGTAGGTGCGTAACAGGTTACCACTGAGAGTTTGATAAATCTGGACTTAAATCTAGCATAAAGAAATCGTTCAGTTATTGGTTTCCATTCAAGAAGAGTGTTACCTTTCTCCTTCTGGATGATCAGGGCTACTCTCTGTCTATGCTGGTAGTCCTCTCTGCCTGACCACAGTATGGTGTCTCCTGTCGCCAGTTGTCGTTTTCCAGCTCCAGTCCATCTAGCCTCCATGATACCTAGAAGGCTGATTTTGTATTGGTGCATTTCCTGGAGAACCTGTGCCAGTCTTCCTGTCTGATATAGTGTTCTCACATTCCAGCATCCGATGTTGATAAAAGTTTTGGGTGTAAGGAGATCCGCCATCGGGGTGAAGACTTCCTTGCGGGTTTGGTCCCCATCCTTCATAAGTCCAGTTGCCTGTATTGCTTCTCTCCTACCGCCTGGTGCAGTTTTCTCTCGTTTCAGTTTCCGTAGCTAGGCTCTTTTTACGGGGCGGGGTCGCTGATCATGGCTTAACTGTAGGGACAGTTACATAATACCTATATACAATTTATGCTTGCACCATGTCTATCACATCTTATAACATATTAACTATAAAAGTGGCACCACTAAACGTGATCAAAACTTTCTAAAGGGATATGTACATTTACAAGCTACTGACTGCAAGTGGTCAAAATCTCATTAAGCCCTGTTGGGCATTCTTCCCTAAGGTCCAACGACCACTTATTCCTGATCTTCCACACATTAGTAATCAAAGTCACCACTAAGTAATTATAACTGATAAAGTAAATGCCTTAACATAAACAGATGGACAATTCTCTATCACACAGTATGATACAATTATAATTTGAAAACATTGCTTAATAAGGTAGAAAACATCATTTAGGGACTTGCCAAAACAGAGTTGTCATTAACTGTAGAATCAAGCCTGGCCCACTGGGGCAGGGCCCCTTCCACTGACCACAAGTGACCCCTGTCTAAGGTAAAATTTATGTTTAAACAACTGCATTATTAGTAATAAGACCAACTACCTACACAGTAAATACAACTAATTACAGGACAAATAGTCATAGCAATAATAGTTCACTAACTATAATATATTTATCAAAATTACATTACATTACCCTGGGTGCTGCCATCATGTGGTGGGTAACTAAACTAATCGAACCGACAAGTGACTATGTCACACCTGGACTATGGCTATGGCAATGCCTATGAAGTGTTATGAGATTGGAAACAAATTACCTCACACAAGTTTTGCTTGTCAGAAACATTTTAGTTTGAAATTCCCCTCTACCAGCTAGCCAATGTCATGACGCGTCCACTTGCAACTAAATCCTTGATATGCCCTGTCGAGATCTATTTGCAGGTAACCCATTACATGTCATAATTAGAGCCATGTTGTTCTTGTTTCAGTCATTTAATACTCTAAATTGTGCATACAGTATGGAAATCTTTCATTCTGTTAATTATTTGCATCTTGTAATGATTGCAGCTATATGTGCTTTGATTTCTGTAAACTTGTAAAAATTATTTTCTTCCAATAGAGTAGCTCAAATCATTACCAAAATATGGTATATAATTATCAGAACATTTCAAACCTGTCAATACATGTTTACTAACTTCATTATTGCATTGTCCACATAGTAAGGGTCTCATAAGCAAACTTAATCTGGTGGATGATGATGCATGAAATTGTTCTTAATATAATAATCGTGAAACTCTGAATTCAGCTTCAGTGTGTTGTTTTGTTTTTATATTGTTGCATGAATGTGAAACCTTGACAGAAAACCAGAATGTTCCATCAGTGGCAACTACACTGCAGTTGGAGATGCTCCTTCAACCATTGCAACAGTAAGTCATTTACTGTCATGTCCAACTTGTACAATATACATTTGAACGTTTTTGTTAGTTTGTTCAACCCTGAAAAAAGCAATAATCTTGCATGTATTTTTATTAATTTATTTAATTACAATATTTATCTGCTTTGATCATAACTCTTCTTAGCAATATGAGGTGTGCATTCATTTGTCAAAATAGTTTTTTATTTTAATCTTTCTGCCTGAATACCATGTATCATGCTTATACTGCACGCAGAGGGAACATACTTTTTTGAAAAAATTGTTTTCCTCATTCAGACTCAATGGAACAAATATTTATTTAAAAAAAACTAAATCCTGCTATATCACCATGTTATGATATTTCCTAATTTGTATACTTTTAAAAATAAAATAATTGGGTTATTATCCATGTCTGACCTAAATTGTTTCTAAATATAGTCTTGCAACATTTAATAATTTCCCTTATTTGTACCCACAGCTCAGGCTGCAACCTTCATCAATGCATTGTTTGCTCTAGGTCGGTACAAATCTGGTGAACATAACGACAGGCCGCAGGCAGGAGGTGACTGTGCGGGAGTTGGGAGGCTGCATGGCCCCGATATGGCACAATTATTACTCTGACTGTCACGCATTGATGGTTAGATCCTTCGAAATATTGTTTATATATTTGGTGTGTTTTATGGATCTGTGCGATCTGCAGAATGCGCTGTGCAACCCAGTGCACCTATCTGCTGATCAATGGATTTGAGACACGTTCTATGTATCTCCACTATCTCCAGAATGCGATGCATAACCTCAACCTGCAGGTTTTATATCTATAGATTTTCACAAACTGACAATATGAAGCAATATGCAAATGAAATGACAATACACAAACAAACAGTGAATTATGCACAAGATCCAACCAATGAAACTGCAAGATCTTTTCACCCATTCAGATGTGGAGCCTTTAATATTTTTCTCAGAAAAAATTTTTTTCAAGGAGAAATCAGGGAATTTTTAATCTTTGGTAGGGGCCTTGGTGATATATTGCATGCAAGCACCTTGAATTTAGGAAAAAAATCAAAATGTTATGTATCTTGTTATGTTTCAGTTCATGGTGGATCTGTCAAATCACTTCCAGCTGTCGGCCGCCTGTATTCAACTGTTGGATGTGTTGAGTCATGACAATGTCCAGAAAGTTCCCATCCTCCTCATACTCAACAAACTGTAAATATGATAACGTGAAACAAACTGTTAACATGTCAGTTAAAAACACACATTATTGTATCCATTGAGCACTGTCTAATGCATATGCTGGCTGTATAATGTATAAATGTGTCTATCATATACTGGAAAATATGTAATGTGTCTGTTACGTACTTAACAATGTGTAAATGTGTCTATTATATACCAAACAATGTGTAGATGTGTGTGCTTTCAAAACGTAAAACTGATTGTTTAGAAAAAAGTTGAACAAAATGTTCAAATCTCTACACTTGACCAATTGTGAAAGATGGTTTTGAACAAAATATATGTTCTGTTTATGTTTTATTTTATAATATCATCTCTGGTTAGACTTATGACTGGAAACTATTATGAATTATAAACTATTTATGTAGTCTTAATTATGTTCTTTTTTAACATAATTGTAACATGTTACAGTATGGGTTTTTTAATTGTAATGATTATCATAGATTTAACAAACACTCAGATTAATTATGATTTGTTACATAATTAATTATACAAACTTACTGTATCAATTTCTGCACCAGCGGACCAGATTTTTATGCAGACTTGTTAATGTGCGTCAGGGCATACTCACAACACTGCTGTTAAAAAAAACCTGTTTACAGTTCTGGTTTACATTATGGATGTTATAACAAAGTTGTCCTGTTTTACAGTGACCGGGCGAACTGTATATCCCGTCTGGAGTTTGACGCCATTATCCGTCTTGATGACCTCTTGAGGCACTGTCGGCAGCCACTGAGCATAGTGGAAGTGAGTGCTAAAGACGGCCAGGGACTGCCAAAGGTTACACAGTGGATCAAAGAATACGCCAAGCATCAAACATGACATCGACCAGCAAACATATCAATGGACATTCTCAAATGTTAATAACTACACAACAGTCTCTCATTTCACGTTCTACCTGAGGCTCTTGGCATTCGTGTTGAGTATGTAATTCATTGTTGAGCTCTTAGCTTCTATGTGTGTATGTATGTCAGACTAGTTGGCAAGTCACAAACTGGTAAGTCAAGTGTCAAGTAATGACCGTCAACTCTTGAGTCATCTCTTTGAATTCCAAGTCAAGTCGCAAATCATGAAAATGGGTGACTCGAGTCAACTGGTCTGATGTATACATGCATGCATGAAAGTTACAGATTTTAGGTGTATTTACCAATATTTATGTTGCATAGGGCTGGGTCCAGTTATGTAACTGTAATTGATTACAGCCAAATGCTGAAGGGGAAGGCAGTGTTAGTCATTTTTCATTCTTTTTAATATCTAGAATGGAATCATATTCATAAATCAAAATTGTTTTTACTCACATAAACTATGATTATTAGTAGATCATTTTATACCAAGATAATATATCTAGCATGCATAGATAATTGTATATAGCTGATTCGATTAGGGTTGGTAAGCTGGCTCAACTAACACTTGGTGTGGGGTAAGTTGAGCCACACTGTAGAGTAAGTTGCATAAATGCTTTATTTGTATAATTTACTTAGGCCTTGTAAAAAATTCATAACAATTCAGCCAACACATCTACCAAATGGGAACAACACGTCTCTGACAAGTCTATGCACTTAATTAATAAGTCGACACACTTAATTAAAATAGACTTGTAGGCCAATTGCAGCGAGTGTGACTAACTGCTAATATGTTGCCTTGTAGCTGTCCGATGTCCCAATTTGCTCGGAAAAATAAATTCCTTGATGTATTTTGGGGTAAACACTTGTCTTCGTTCTTTAGCCACTGCTCAACTAACCCTCCCTTGGGTCTTGGGTGGCTCAACTAACCCCATTTTGACAATTAAGCTTATTTAATTAACTTCTCATTAATGCGCAAAGTGATGTAAATAATCTTCTTCTCTGTGCATAGTTAAGCCATTTGTAAATGCACAGACAATAAAGTCTGGTCACGTGCATTGATAGTTTACACGCCAGCAGACATTAATCACAATTACCAAAAATTTTGAAAAACATCAAAAACATACTTTAGCTCGCATGTTCTGGTTGTTGTGAGAAATGTAACCTATTATACGTCAATCATGTTCTAATAACACATTCAATCACTGGGGGGTACCATGTAACTTTCGCTGCTGTAGTTTCCCGGGAAACATGGGTGGTTCAACTAACCCAGTGGCTGAACTAACACTGCCTTCCCCTCATTGTAATTGACTTTGGTTTTGAAATTCTGCTGTAATTGAAATATGTTGTGTAATTGCACCGATAACAATCAATTACAGTATTGTTTTTTATGACAAACTACCAGGAAAAAACTATACAATTTTTTTTTTTTAAATGGAAAATCAAGATCTTGATTAAAACGACCTGCTCATATAACAAAGGAATATTCAGATATAACAAGCGCATCAACAAAGTACCTCTGGCCTTCCTTCTAAGCAATATTTAATTGCAATCTGCCAGCAGACATTTCACACCTGGCTTCCAAAGGGTCTCCAAATATGCCAAAAGGCATCACCATTAGCTGTTATCAAGATATACCCCAATTGGTCATTGGTCTGTCTTTTCTGTGACTGTAATCTTCTATCACATTGTACAATAAAACTGTACATAGTGAAGGGCCAGGTGTTGGTTAATTGAGAGTGAGCTACAGCCCACAGGTTTATTAGGTAAGAATAGTGACTGGGCTAGAAGCCAAGAGACTCATGGTAGGCAAACTAGGGTACAACCTCAAAACACAACTGCCAAGGAAACCAATTTGGGTATAACACAGTACACAGAATGGGTGTACAGTACACCAAGGTGGTATAGACAAAGCCCTATGTGACGTATCTTGGTGTGAATATTACTAATGTATTGATATGAAATATTTGTGGTTACATTTTATGAGTAGAATTGCTTTGAAATGGCTTAGTAGATTGGAGAGACTCATTAGGATTTCAAATGGTTGTGGCCTTTGTTTATAGTTGCACTGTACTCCATGTAATTTAACATTAATTAGTGAACCAAGCAAACATTACATTATATTTATAAGGAACAATAATATTGATCTAGCAAATTGTATATGAAATCATGAAGTCACGGTTAAAAAAAATGTACAAACATTACCAAGTCCATTATATTTGTTTATCAATCATGTTATTCGTACACACAATCAGCAACACATGCTACATAATTAACAAATGGTTCTGTATATATTACAAATGTAATTGAAATGGCGTAATTGTAATTGATTTGGAAATTTTAGAGGTGTAATTGTAATTGAGCTAAAAAAATGAGTCATTGTAATTTATTACATTTTTTTGGTAATTGGACCTAGCCCTGAGGTTGCAAGAGATTGAGTTTGGTGAAATTATGTTACACCATTAATTTATTGTTGCACTGTTTCAATCGAATCATTGATCTACCTATCATGAATGCGAATGACGGCTTGTTAATCTGTTGACCAGATTCAATCTCGGTGGCCAGTTGTTTGTACGAGTACAACTTTAAGTTGACTACTTAGAATGTATACTATAATAATCATTACTAAAACCACAAATATGAGGCATTACTGCATAAAGTGGGAGAATGTCAATACTTATTTCAGTGTGTGTCTAAACAAAGCATTATATATGGTGCATATAGATGCCTTGCAATTATTGTGACACCTCCTTTATGTACAACCTTGGATGGTTCAGACCACTAGTACAGGTACAGTACTTGGATGGTTCAGACCACCAGTACAGGTACTTGGATGGTTCAGACCACCAGTACAGGTACTTGGATGGTTCACAGTACAGGTACTTGGATGGTTCAGACCACCAGTACAGGTACTTGGATGGTTCAGACCACCAGTACAGGTATTTGGATGGTTTAGACCACCAGTACAGGTATGTGGATGGTTCAGACCACTAGTACAGGTATTTGGATGGTTCAGACCACTAGTACAGGTATTACTATTTAGATGGTTCAGACCATCAGTACAGGTACTCGGATGGTTGCCTGAATAGTGTCATGGTATGTCCCTGTTCTATCTACAGTGTGATCTGCCGTTTACTAAGAGCAACTAAGCTTAATTTGCTGCTATGCTATGAAATATTTGTGTAGTTTATAATAATGCATTTAAGTACAGTAAATATTAAAAAACAATATTTGCAATTACATAACATTTAAATTTTTATTTATTTGTAGCATTTGAAAGCATCAAAGGGTGCACAACAGTCTGGTCAACTGTACAATAAAATCTATATCAATACTGAAAAATGCCTTCTGTAGCATTGATTGTGCTTTATGAATGGACATGATAGAAACTTAACTATCACAGTCCTGCACAATCCACATTTGGACTTCTACAGTTCAGGCATACAGACTCATTTTTAAGAACACTACCCAATACCTAGATCATGTAAATTTAAAAATAATACTGTTATTCTTATTAAGTTAATAGTTTACCTAATAGATTTACATAGCTTGTGCCATTGAACAATCTTGTGCAAGTCAACATCTTAACATCCAGGTCTGGTTACGAAGCAAATAATCTTGGGCGGATTTTTATGACCATAAATTATTTTATTATAAAAGATCTAGCAAGTCATTGCTACTAATTTAACTTCAAATGTGTATTTAACTTTGTTTCTTTTTATAATAATATCGAAAACATACTTAGTTCAATATCATATTTTCTTGAAAGGTACTGCCATCTAGAAGAAATAAAAACAGAATGTTGATTATGCTTCACCAATTTCTTGCATTGTGTAATAAAATCAATGATTTAGCTGTTGTTGCTGTGACATAAAGATTAATACTTGGTCCACATTTGGTCCTGCCATTGATGTACCACATTCGCTAAATTCCTATACGTCCTCCGGTGATATCTGTATATTGTCAATAGGTGGCGCTTGAGGTGGCTGCAGCAGGGTCTGTCGGGGATTGTCTTCTGATGGTTCAGTCTCATCTGAGGCAGAACATTGATGGTTAAACTAAATTCTGTAATAACAGGTTGTGTCTTGTTTTTGTTACATCTGCCAATTCAGGCTGCATTTGGAGAGGAAAACACTAGCACTGACGTATGGATGATGAGAGGTGTACATGATGAGAGGTTCTCATGATGAGAGGTGTCCATTATGAAAGGTGTCCATGATGAGAGGTTTCCATTATAAGAGGTGTCCATGATGAGAGGTTTCCATTATAAGAGGTGTCCATGATGAGAGGTGGGTATGATGAGGTGTCCATGATTGGAGGTGTCCATGATGGGGAAGTGTCCATGATGCGAGGTGTCCATGATAGGGAAGTATCCATGATGGGAGGTGTCCATGATGGGAGAGGTTTGCATGATGAGAGCCTTTTTGAGAGGTGTGCACGATGAGAGGTGTTCATAATGAGAGGTGTGCACGATGAGAGGTATCCATGATTAGAAGTGTCCATGATGAGAGGTTTCCATGATGAGAGGTGTCCATGATAAAAGGTGTGCACGATGAGAGGTTTCCATGATGAGAAGTGTCCATGATGAGGAGTTTCCGTTATAAGAGGTGTCCATGGTGAGAGGTGTTTGTGATGAGAGGTGTCCATGATGAGAGGTTTCCATTATAAGAGGTGTCCATGATCAGAGGTGGGTATGATGAGATGTCCATGATTGGAGGTGTCCATGATGGGGAAGTGTCCATGATGTGAGGTGTCCATGATGGGGAAGTATCCATGACGGGAGGTGTCCATGATGGGGAAGTGTCCATGATGGGAGGTGTCCATGATGAGAAGTGTGCACGGTGAGAGATGTGCACGACTAGAGGTGTCCGTGATGAGAGGTGTACACGATGAGAGAGGTGTGCATGATGAGAGCCTTTTTGAGAGATGTGCACGATGAGAAGTGTTCACAATGAGAGGTGTGCATAATGAGAGGTGTCCATGATTAGAAGTGTCCGTGATGAGAGGTGTCCATGATGAGAGGTTTCCATGATGAGAGGTGTCCATGATGAAAGGTGTGCACAATGAGAGGTTTCCATGATGAGAAGTGTCCACAGTGAGAGGTGTCCATGATGAGGGGTTTCCATTATAAGAGGTGTCCCTGGTGAGAGGTGTTTTGTGATGAGAGGTGTCCGTGATGAGAGGTGTGCATTGAGAGGTGTGCATGATGAGAGGTGTGCATGATGAGAGGTGTCCATGATGAGAGGTGGTCATGATGGGAGGTGTCCATGATGACAAGCATGCATGATGACAGGTTAGTCCATGATGAGCAGTGTTCATGAGAAGTGGGCTTGATGAGAGGTGTCCATGATGACAGGTGTCCTTGATGAGAGGTGTACATGCTCCTACTGGCTGGAAGCTTTTATAAGACTACTTGGTGGAGTGTGAAACAGTGACCCACATGCACTTTGGAAGAGCATGACTAGAAAGGGCATGACAGGTGTTTGCAGTGACAATGCTTATGGAAAGACAGTGTGGCTGTTAAGACAGTCCTATAGGTGGTAGTGTGAAATTATCACAACTTACCATAGATCAACTGGATGGCTTCTTCTTTTGTTGTGCACATTTTCATGTAGCTGATGTCTACTTTATTCAGAACATCTAATACTTCTGGCTGTAAAGATGAGTGTTAAAACAAAGCTGAAAAAAATTCTTAAACTTCAAAGTAAATATTTTGATAGAAGATATATTATTAAAGGCATGGGTTTAATACTGCAAAAAAGCACTATAGTATTTATTATGAAACAACCTTGTATGCAAGGGAGGCTTTCACACCACTTAGTTTGTTTATGTTTGATTAGCTTACATGCTGGAAATACAATTTCTGGCAAAAATTATGATATTTCAGGAAAAACTTGTGAACATCTTAGAGTAGGAAGGCAATAATCCCTAACTGGGAGTAAACATGTCACCAACATGTGGAGCCCTTGTCTTGACATAGCAGTGCAAATTGTACTTGCAGAAATGTACTAACATTACAGCCTATTTTTATCTAAAAAATATGTTCTTAGCATTTCTAATTAATTAAATGCTTGTACTAATCTTTAACTGACATGTTATTTATTTTTAAAATGTTGCAGTCAGGTAGATAACAAGTTGAATATTCTATAACATTTCACTTATCATTGTCATAATCAAATGCAATTAATATATAGTTTGCAGCTCCGTGATCAACCAAATTATAATAAAATAATAAATTCTTCATTACAATTGTAAACAAACACAATTCACAGACTTGCATGAACGCATGCAAACACATATGCTGTCATGTATATTTCAGATAATGAACTGTTATTACTAGTACAGAGGTGTTGACAATAGGCCACAATACCTGGGCATTGGACACCACCAGCATTGTGTCTCGCTTCCGAAAGTCCCCAGCCAGCTGTTGTAGGCCCTGAAACAAGGTCATCTCCACCATAAATCACATTCAGGGCTTTGATTTGTCCTACAGGAAAACAATAATACCCATGCCCATTTACTTCAGGAGAGGAATTCCTGAATTACAACATTTAATTGGTTCACCATTATTTCTACTCTTGTCACCTATAACTATAAAACAACCTTATTAGATTGTGTACAGCTTTAGGGAAAGAAGTTTTCATTGTTTGATGAATATGAGTTATGAGAAAAGAATGTTTGGGAAAAAATACTTTTCACATAATGACCTGGCACTAGCTGATACCTAAAAGGAACTATTTAAGTTATGCACATAAGTGTCCTTTGTGCAAGCTTTGATAGAATCATTATTTGCAGATCATGTGAATGTGACATTAGTTAGAATGACTTAGAACTGCCTACCTGTAGTGCAGTGCTGTCAATATCAGTCACATGACTGAAGTCTAATATGGCAGACTTGGGAATACCATCTACAATAAAAAAGATTTAAGCACCATAGTCCACTTGAAGACGGTGTTGACACGTCATTAGGTGTCTTGAAATATGTGACACTGTTTTGTCTCCCATTTCTCCAAAGTTTGACTAAAAAAATATCCATATCTTAAAGGTGATGATTTGAACTCAAAGTGGATAGATATATTCATATTATTGAAATGTAAAGCCCTTTGAGCAGTCCCAAGGACTGGATACCATGCTGTATAAGAACATACCTTTTTTACTACAGACAGACCAATCACATTACTTACACTAACCTTTATTTAGCACAAGTAATAATTAATTTCAAAACCTTAATTAATTACTACACTATGATGTAACCAAAACGATATATTGACTAAACTATCAGCCATGCCATGCAAACCCTTATTTCTGGACATGGCATAGATTGATAACACTCATAGAATGACAGTTCCTTCAGTGGAAACTGCAATTCTAGATTTGTTACTGAAATTGGAAATGATAATTGCATAAAGATAAACCCAAAAAAGTTTATTATATAAACATGTTCTGTAATAAATATTATTTGCACTCTCTATTTACATAATTGGTCATGTCAATGCAACGCAATCGCTTGTCTGTCTGTCCGTCCGTCTGTCTGACGCAACGTGTCAGCAGCCTCATTTATGCATACTTATTACTTTTCCTTGGTACAACAGAGACAAAGGTTGAACACACCTGCCAGTGCCTGCCGATTAACCCTCTCAGTGACGTATTCCACCCCCGGGAACATGAGGCCGTTACTTAGCTGTACAACAGTGACCTGTTGATGCATTACCTAAAACAGCAGGTAACAAATGGGTACTGTAATCATATTCACACTATTATTTGAATTACATCAGATGTTTTACTTTCCTAGAAAAATGTTGTATAATTAATCATTCAAATACCTGGTATAAAGTAATAATGTAGTTTTACTGACCAGGCGCATGGAATGTGAGGAACGGGTGCATAGAATGTGAGGAACAGGTGCATGGAATGTGAGGAACAGGTGTATGGAATGTGAGGAACATGTGCATGGAATGTGAGGAACAGATGCATGGAATGGGAGGTACAGGTGCATTGAATGTGTGGGAGTGCATACTTATGTCCTAGTCTGCAATCTGTTTTAGTGTATCATACAAATTAAGTTACCCCGTAACAAAATGAATTTGTCTCATTATTCAGAATAGAAAAAAAATCTTTAGTGCAGATGCAATATAACATTTACAAATGGAAAATGAAGACCAAAATCCATGGGATAATGCCTCAAAAGTAAACTCTACCCTTCCATGCATGATGCTGATTATTTCATCTGGATCACAAGATGTCCTCCACCAGGAAACAACATTTTCCAAAGGCAGTTTCCAGCCACCCCTGATAGAGAGCATGCCCCGCACCCCTTCAGACTCCCGCACCCCTCCAGACTCCCACACCCCTCCAGACTCCCACACCCCTCTGCCTTGCTCTGCCAAGAGGACTGATCTGTCCATTTAACTAAGACACAAAACTAACAAATATTTACCCCACTAGCAAAACACGTTAAAACAAAACATGTTAAAAAAAGACACATCATCACAATAAGTACCATCACAATAAGTACCATCACAACAGAGTGACCACAAAAAGCCCATCATATAATAAAACATACACCAATACAAACAACAACCATGATATCATACAACAGACACTAATGATGATCAGACATACATCACCCGGTTCTCTGGACTTATCAGCCTCTGGCACCTGGGGACATGTGTGTTTGGTGAGACAGGCTCAAGGTGGCCACACTGACAGAGATCACATCAAGTTGTTGTCTACACTTTAGTGGCAACTCGGTTATATGTGCCACAGTGACAGAGATCACATCAAGTTGTTGTCTACACTTTAGTGGCAACTCAGTTATATGTGCCACAGTGACAGAGATCACATCAAGTTGTTGTCTACACTTTAGTGGCAACTCAGTTATATGTGCCACAGTGACAGAGATCACATCAAGTTGTTGTCTACACTTTAGTGGCAACTCAGTTATATGTGCCACAGTGACAGAGATCACATCAAGTTGTTGTCTACACTTTAGTTGCAACTCAGTTATATGTGCCACAGTGACAGAGATCACATCAGGTTGTTGTCTACACTGCAATCATTATATGCAATATAAAATGTGTGTGCATACATGCGTGGGTGTGTTTAATATTTGCATTTGTTTATCATGTGTGTATGAGTACATTTCAGTTCCATTTACTAAATTTGAGGGCAATACATCAGAACATTTAGAGCAGTTATTTGTAACTCCTGAAATGATAGCAAAGAAAATTAAGAAGATGAAAGATAATAAATCACCTGGAGTTGATGGGATACCACCAAAACTGCTTAAGGAAATTGTTGAGCAAATTAGTACACCACTTGCAAAATTGTTTAACTTGTCACTAGAAGAAGGAATAGTTCCTTCAGAATGGAAAGAGGCAAACATTACACCACTATTTAAGAAGGGATCGAGGAACAAGCCAGAAAATTACAGCCCAGTGAGTTTAACATCAGTTGTATGTAAATTACTCGAAACATTAATTAGAGACCACATGGTGGAATTCCTTGTAAAACATAAATTAATAAATACATCTCAACATGGGTTCCTAAAAGCAAGATCATGTCTAACTAATCTCTTATGTTTTTTTGAAGAAATTACAAAGTGGGTAGATGACGGGTCACCAGTGGATGTTGTCTACTTAGATTTTCAGAAAGCTTTCGATAAAGTGCCACATCAAAGATTGTTACTTAAACTAAAAGCCCAGGGCATAGGTAATGATGTAATCAACTGGATAGAAAAGTGGCTTACACACAGAAAACTGAGAGTAATAGTAGATGGTGAGATTTCAAACTGGAAATCTTTTTGAGTGGGGTACCACAGGGATCAGTATTAGGCCCTACACTGTTTTTAATATATATAAATGATTTGGAAGATGACATATCTAGCAAAGTACTCAAATGTGCAGATGACACAAAAGTATTAAGAAAGGTTACTAATGATACAGATAAACAAAGTTTACAGGATGATCTAGATAAATTAGTTAAATGGTCAGAAAAATGGCAAATGTTATTCAATTTTGGGAAGTGTAAATGTATACACATAGGACATGGAAACATGGACGAAGAATATAAAATGGAACTTAGGAGTAACATTTAGTGCTGACTTGAAAGTTTCAGTGCAATGTGGTATTGCTGCTTCGAAAGGAAATCAAATTGTAGGGCTAATTAGGAGAACTATCATGTATATGGAGAAACAGCTAATTGTACCCCTGTACAAAGCAATAGTTAGACCACATTTGGAATATTGTATTCAAGCATGGAGACCATATCGTAAAAAGGACATAGACAAGCTAGAAAGAATGCAACGAAGAGCAACTAAAATTATTCCAGAATTGAGAGACCTTAGTCGAAACCTTAGTCAAAAGTCGCTTATTACAATGTGGTTTGACAACACTAGAGACCAGGAGACTAAGAGGAGACCAAATAGAAGTGTTTAAAATAGTGAATGGTTATGAGGATGTTGACAAGAATACGTTCTTCAAACTTAAAGAAGGCAGTAGAACCAGAGGACATAAAGCAGCATTAGTTAAGGAGCAGTGTAGGTTGGACAAGAGAAAGTACTCTTTCTCACAGAGGGTGATAAATGAATGGAACAAACTGCCACATGATTGTGTTAATGCTAGTAGTGTGAATATGTTTAAAAATAGAATTGACAGATATTTGATAAGGACATAGATGATAAAATTGTTGGACTCTCGATAAGCCAATGGCTTCCTTGTCCACTTGCCATCAAGAACTTGTTGTTTGGGATGGCAACTTTATTAAACCTTGTTAAAAACAATGAAAATATCTTTAATCTGACATGCTTAACTATGCAAAGCATGTATATGCACACTTACACATAATATACAAGGTTCCTGGTTAGCCTTTTATATTTATCCAACAGCTCCTTTAAATGTGTTGTTGCAATTATATGGCTGAGTTATCTTCATTTCAGTATTTGTCATTACCTTGATCTTTGGCCTCGCCCAAGGATACAGCAGTAGAAACAGTGATACGCCAACTCCAAGCAAGATGCCATACTGAAAGCAAAAACGTCATGACAGGTAAGCAAGTACTACCATTAACACTCCCTGGGAAACAGTACTCTTGTCTATCTTAATACATTTTAAAATGGCAGGTACAAACAGCTAGTCACTGTAAGACTGTCAGTTTGATAGGATGGCTGAACTATATACATTTTGCAGTAACATAGTGATAAAACGACATACCTCAATTCCTAGTATAAATGAGAAAACAAATGTGATGCCCCATGGAACCAGGTCTATTTCTGCAACAAACAGCAATATTTTCACATCAACATAACATGAGACAATTAAGAACAATATTAAGTTAACTAGTAAATTATATTTCTTCTTCTGTGTGAATACAAGAATCTTGACAAAGTATCTAATACAGTATTATTAAAAAATGGAGCAATATTTAGCATCATTGTTTTAATTTGGTGCTGTTTTTAAAGCAGACACGCTGTGTTATTGAGACACTAAAATGTGCCACATAAACATTTAAATTGTGGAGAACCCTTCTACTTAAAAGTGCTTCACTTAATAGACGCCAAACATGTGGAATCTTCCCAGTAAGTGATTCTGTGACATTGGTGAACGTACTTTTGCGTCTCCACAGAGAGATGACGATGCGGAAGTGGACCATGTTGATGACCGCAGCAATGATGACTGCAGCGAGGGCTGCCGTGGGAATGTATGGGAGCAGCGGGGTGAGTACGGCCAGAGCCAGGATGATCACACACCCTGCAAGCAGATATAAGATTAATGGGTTCCTGCACATGCAGGGTTAATGAGTTCCTGCACATGCAGGGTTAATGAATTCCTGCACATGTAGGGTTAATGCGTTCCTGCATGTGCAGGGTTAATGAGTTCCTGGACATGTAGGGTTAATGCGTTCATGCACATGTAGGGTTAATGAGTTCATGCACATGTAGGGTTAATGAGTTCATGCACATGTAGGATTACATGCACATGCAACCACACAATTTGCTTAATGAGCCTAATATTTATTCTGTGTCTACAGAACCGCGGGCACGGAGACACTGTCTAACAGTCGAGGGTATTCAAACTTGTCCCAGCAGCAACAAATGCTGTTAAATGCTTAGTATGAACAGGACCTCCAAAATAACTGGGGTAACTATTACTACAGGAGTAACTGTCACAATGATTTTAATCAAATAAATCACAACTGTTCAGTCACTTACCAGTAAATATTCCCCCAGCCGGGGTTCTCACCCCACTTTCAGAGTTGACAGCTGTTCTACAAAACACAAACACACACCAATTTATTATAAATTTATTTATTCACTTTAACTGTAAGCCTCACTCTGACTATGAGCCTCACTCTGACTATGAGTCTCGCTCTGATTGTGAGCCTCACTTTGACAGTGAGCCTCACTCTGACTGTACGTCCCGCTCTGACTAGCTGTGTGACTATGAGCCTCACTCTGACTGTGAGTCTCGCTTTGATAGTGAGCCTCACTATGATTGTAATCCTCACTCTGACATTGAGCCTCACTCTGACTGTACGCCACGCGCTGACTAGCTGTGACTATGAACCTCATTCTGACTGTGGGCCTCAGTCTGACTGTGAGCCTCTCTCTGACTGTGAGCCTCACCCTGACTGTGAGCTTCGCCCTGACTGTCAGCCTCACCCTGACTGTCAGCCTTGCTCTGACTGTCAGCCTCGCTCTGACTGTCAGCCTCACACAGAAGCTATACCAGATAGTGCACTGGATAGTGAAACTATACAAACCATAATCTACATTTAGTCATATATCTGACTGTGTTGACCTTCGTTGATTACAATCACTTGCACCATCAAACCCATCCCGTCATATACAATATGTCAACCTTCCATTCCCAGCCAACACTAGTAAGGAGTGTCACAAGTGTCTTACCTTGAGAAGCTGCCAGTGACTGGGTAGGAACCAACGAATGATCCAACAATATTTGCAAAACCTGCAGATGAGACAAATATCTCATCAGAGTCCACTACACATCAATGGATAAATTATGTACACAGTAGGAAACTTACCCACCCTCCAGGGGTGAGCTAATCTTAGTAACAAACTTTAATTATGTAATTTATGTGTAATATATATGTCACAGGCAAACTGTGTAATCAGTCATTTTGCATAATACCTGACATTTTTAGGCATTACGTGTAATAACTGTTTCACTGTCATTTTGCAAAATGCCTGGAAACATGGCACTGTTTTTACACAGATTGACTGGTGACCATTTCAGGCATACTGTGTAATAACAAAGTTTAACTTTTTTCATTATATATTGTCAAAATGTGAATTCTATGTTAATGTCAGCTTTCATAATTCATCAGACATTCTTATTACTCAAGTTAACATTCTTCATGAATTGATATTTGCAATTTGTTTTGCAAATAGCAACATTTTTATGATACACATCCATGTGTACAAGACTTTATAACCCACCCCTCTCAGTTTGATTGACAGCTATCTCACCAGTGCACTCTGATTTGATAGACAATGGAAGGCAAGCTAATCGCCTACAGTGGTGGGTGATTGTCTCAACTGGATGTAGTGCATCCCCATAAAAAGAGGGAAAGCAGCACATCTTAATCACTTGCCTCCTGGCATTGTTGGCTTTCGCAATGGCACAGGATAATTTTAAAGTAGTTTAAAGAAGAACTCTACAACACGTACCAGAAATGTCAAAAACATTTAATTCCAAAAGATGAGTATTTCAATATGACTGAACAACTGAAGCTTACACCTCTGGATGGATGTGCAAAGTCACGCCATGGATACTACATCTTCATCAAGTTAGTACCAACATGTTCTTAGTTCATAAATCGACAAGGCATTTTGCGAATCGATTAGGCATGTTGTGATTCAATGTTGTGAATCAAAAGGTAAAAAGGTAAGTTCTTATATAGCGTGGTATCCAGTCCGTAGGACCGCTCAAAGCACTTTATACTTCATACTGTTCATTCCAAGGCCATCTCAACTTCTCTGGGAAGCATTCGGCCATGTGGCAATTGCGCGAAGACTATTCGTTCACATTTCCACCACTGTCTGTATTGCCAGGTACTCATTTATAAAGCTGAGTGAACTGTGGCAACGTGCAGGGATAGACAAGACATGGGGTGCAGGGATAGACAAGACATGGGGGTGCAGGGATAGACAAGACATGGGGTGCAGGGATAGACAAGACATGGGGGTGCAGGGATAGACAAGACATGGGGTGCAGGGATAGACAAGACATGGGGGTGCAGGGATAGACAAGACATGGGGTGCAGGGATAGACAAGACATGGGGGTGCAGGGATAGACAAGACATGGGGTGCAAGGATAGACAAGACATGGGGGTGCAGGGATAGACAAGACATGGGGGTGCAGGGATAGACAAGACATGGGGTGCATGGATAGACAAGACATGGGGGTGCAGGGATAGACAAGACATGGGGTGCAGGGATAGACAAGACATGGGGGTGCAGGGATAGACCAGACATGGGGTGCAGGGATAGACAAGACATGGGGGTGCAGGGATAGACAAGACATGGGGTGCAGGGATAGACAAGACATGGGGTGCAGGGTCTTAATCACTTACATAGATTCAAATTAACTGATGGAGGTATAATTAATTAAATTATAATTAACTCATACATTTCCCAATTAAACTAACCTCACACAATTCCAGTCGGTTGTAGAAGTTTCATATATTCATTGGAACTAAACAGAAAAGCAATGTCACTGTCACACAACACAGTCTGATTATCCCATAGTAGACCCATACAGCTCGGGCAGCCTCAGCAGCTGCTTGGGGGACAGCTAATTAGTAGCTCAAGGATAGGATGTTTTTCACACTTTTCGTCAATAGTGTGCAAGCTAGCTACCAACTGAGAAAAACTCAAAAAAAGTTGGTATAAGCCCCTTGATTTTGTTCAAACATGGCAGGCTGGCACCTAGGGTTGGGAGATGGCAGTGACTGATTAATTCAGATGTTACAGACAGTCTGTTTAGTGCTGGACACCTAGAACCCTTATCCTGCTTCAGTGAATAAATGAATAGGCTTGTGTGAGAAGGATAGATGGCTGGTGCATGCATGAACCTGGCTTCAAATGACAAATTAGCCATGCAGCAATCACACTGTCACAGTGTCTCCTGCCAATAGTGCTACAGTTCATTGACTGTCATGATTCGGATACTAAACCATTTTATCACTACTGTTGGGAAATAATTAAATAAATAAAAGTTCATGTGAAAGACTGAACATGATGCTTGTCCAAGTCCCAGTATGTCAAAATACAGAATTTCTTGGCCTGATTATTTTCAATGAAATTGAATTTTGGTATGACTGAAATGCTCAATTGTAATAGCAAAGTAATAGCTCAATTACTATTACTTTTTTCTAGTACTATTACATTGCATTCTGTTCCATCTATTACTATTACTTGAACAATTGTAATCATTACTGTTACTATTACATATTACTATTACACCAGGCCTGGTGGTAGCATACCACATAACCCTGTAATTACATGAGACTACTGCATATTGTAAAAAACAGTTAAATTGATAAATTAATATATTAAGACTGGCACAAGTTTTCCTGGGTACCGCTTTATGATATATAAATGGATGTATATTCCATGTCTTTCACGATGACTAGTGAGTAGTAGTTATTTAGTAATATTGGCTGAATTAAATATTTGCTGTCACTCATCCATATTTTGCTGTGTAATATTATGAAATAGCTTGTTGAGCTACTGGGTAGCATATCACATAATTATACAAGAACATTGCATTTTGTTGAAAACAGTTAAATGGATATATCAACATATGGACTTTTCATGGTTACTGCTTCATGATATATAAATGCACGTAGATGTACTTGTATGTGTTATGATGACTAATGAGTAGTAACTATTTAGTAATATTGGTTGAATATATGCTCTCATCTATATTTAAATGGATGTTATTAAATTGGCATGCAAATTGTGTAGCATATCAAATAATTATATGAGAATAATGCATTATTGTAGTTTTTTAATATATTGGTATGTAACACATGTAGATGTACTAGAAGATGTATTACATCTCCATCATGTAGAGTTATAATTAGTTATATGGATAATGTTGTTGTTGTGTTTTATATCTAGTCCACTAACATTTTCAACATTATATTTAAGATACACAATGAAGACCAATTGTAGTTGGCATTTCAGTCATTTTGCGAAATGACTGCACCTAGAATCCAGGCGTTTCGTAATGGCTGTTTCCTTGTCATTTCGTGAAATGACTGAAAATTTTTTCATGAAATGACAGTGAAACAAACAGCCATTATGCGTAATGCTTAAAAACGTCAGGCATTACATGAAATGACTGATTACACAGTTTGCCTGTAACATACACATAGACGTCTATTTATGGACACATTTCCCAGGCAGTTTTGATCATTTATTAATCTACATCAAGTATTCAAGTCAGTATAATACTGACGGACAAACTGACAGACAGAGACTGTTTTAATAAGTTGATTTACACCAATTACTTTTAAATGTAAAAAAGCAGTCATCCAAAATTACAGGGTCATTACCGAATTTAATACACAGATCAAATGAGATAATATTTTAATCTATTTGTAAGGAGATAATCTTACCAATTGCAAGTAATTCTTGGTTGGCATCCAGTGCATAGTTGTTTTTGCGTGCTGGAAACAAGATGCATGGTCATCTCTGAATGACTGAATACTGTGTTCTTGGCAAATAATTCATGCATTCGCTTTCTTTTTGTCTCGCAAGTGACATATATACACACAATACACTAACAAAGGGGTTCTTATCCAAGTATGTCCCTATGCAACATGCACAGATGAATCTATTATTTATTTCAAAGAATTAGGTTAAGTATAGTTCATAAACTTACCAAAAGCTTTTCCTATAGCTATAGTTTCTATGAGCCCAATCAGTGGAACAACAGCCAAGCCAAAACCTAGTTCCTGAAAACAGAATGAACATGCTACTTTTTTATTTTACTGTTGTTTTTTAAGGTTCTAACTCTAAAACACCAAGTGATAGTGAAATATTGTACAGGCTGTATAACATTATACGTTGTTACAAGCAAACATTAAGAACATTATGATTAGTTTATATTCAAAACCGTTGAGAAAAACTGCTGAACAAGATCAAAGCTACCTTAATTGGTTAGTCTATACATTGTAACTGTGATGTATTGTATGAACTGATCTGAAATAAAAGGTATGTTCTTATATAGTGCGGTATCTAGTCCTTGGGACTGTTTAATGTGCTTAACACTTCACCCCTGGCACACCTGTTCATTCCAACGCCATCTCAACTTCTCTGGCAAGCATTCAGGCATGCTGCAATTACTGCATGAAGTTCTTGTTCTGATATCCATCTCTGTCTGTAGCCAGGTACTCACTTATAGAGCTGAGTGAACTGTGGCAATGTGGGATGAACTAAATTGTCAAAGCTTCGAAATGGCAACAGGAGGATTCGCCCGTACTATCTAATATAACATTACTGCCACTTTCTCGCTCTCTCTCAGGATAAGTTTGTCATATATAAACAAGAACAGTGTATGTATACCTTAAAGATGGCAGGAGTAGAGAGACTGACATTGCCAGAGTGGATAGAGAACTTTGGCAGAGAGAATGGAGGAAGACCTGGCTGGACATGTGTAGTCTGTGAGAACACATCGATATTCTTACTGATCAAGAGAGCAGCTACACCAGAAGCCGTCACAACCACTATTGCATTGCGACCTGTAGAGATACAGACATGTTCATAAAACAAAATATTTAGTAAACAAGTTTTCAGAACAATTTGTGAATGTTAAAATTAAGTTTGTGACAAAATGTTTTTTGTTAATTATACTGGTACTGATGTTAAGGACATTATTTATATCTAAGCAACCTGTTTGTACAATACACGCACGCACGCACGCACGCACGCACGCACGCACGCACACACACACAATAACTAGTACTTGTAATGCATTTTATGCAACAATTTTTGAAAGTTTTTTAATGTAAATAGTTGCTGTTAAAAAACACTGTTGAATTTTCATATGCCATATTTAACATCATATGATACTTTGTTTCATATAACAATCTTAACAAATGGTTCTGATAAATAGCAAAATGGTGTCTTCTAGAATTCATTCGAAATGTATTCAAAGTATGTCAACAGTTTTTTAAACCACTGTGCATGTTAATATTGACACTTACTTGTCGCTAAGATCCAGAGTGTTTTCCTGCCAACTTTCTGGGCTAGTGTCAAGTCATCTGTCTGCCGCCACTTAATACTTTGTAATCTCTGAAAAAGTGAAAGTGTTTGCTCTTTCGTAAATGTTCACTTAAAGGTTTCTCTTTAATAAATTGTTTTCGCTTTTCAAAGGAATTTCGCAAAAAAATCAAACCTACCATTGCAACTTACCTACTTGTTTGTGCAACTTTTGTATGTAGTTTTTGTGAAATCATCAAACAAACTATTAAATCACTTAATGTTTGGTGAAACATTAATTGAAGTGAAAATGGAAACACTGAAAACTCACGAACTTCACCCATGGTGAAATTTCGTAACTTTGTCATGTGAATGGCGAGAGGATGGAAGTCACGCCCTTGTCAATTCTTTCAATGATTTAAACAAAAACATACGTCTTTGTATTAAACTGACTGTGGATGTTACTACAACTATTCACAAACTACACATTTGGACATAAATGAACAGGATTTGCGATAGGCTAAATCAGTTGAGGATGGAGGTTTAGAAAGCAATAGAGTAAGAAAAGTTAACTATTTCAAATTAACTGTATCAATAATTGTTTTCATAGTATCCACCAGAAAACATCTAATTACATTGCCAATGGTTTTATCTGATAGTTTGCAACATGTTGAAAGGCAATAACATTAATGATTAATGGTCTTGCTAAGGTTAATGATTTTTTTAACGAGTCCCATTAAGAAATCAATCTAAAAAGTGTAATTAATTTTTTATCTATAAACACCAAACTACCTAATTTTTAGTCTCATTTTAATATACAAGATACTAATTTATTATTAGTAACATAGACATAACTATTTGTTGTTAAATCTACTTTTGGCATGAACTATTTTTTATACAAATCCTGACACAAATAACAGATTACTTAAATGTCCTTGTTACTTACTCTGAGTGAGAACAAGATAACTATTGAGACAAACCCCAGCAGCAGGTCCCAGACACTGAAACAAAAACCTGTGTGACAACTTCCATCAACACCGAGTGGCAGCACCTTCCACAAACACCATCTTTATGTGTAAAACAACATAGTCCCCGTAACAGTATTTATGACGAGATCATTTGTGGTATATTAGAGAAACTAGTCGTCAAAGTGGCCAAATAAGCTTATTTTATGGGATGTTAGGGGCAAAATAATTAATGAACACAACCTTAGAACACTTGCAGCTGATTAAAACCATTCATATTTTTACATTGATTATGCATATAATATTACTACAAGTTCTGTGACTGTACATTAGGCTTACTTTGTTTCTGGAAGCTTTCTGCAAGTCCAGTAAACCTTTGGAAAAAAATCCCTTGGAATGTCATTCAAGCCAAGAAACTTCTGTAAAAAACAACAAAGTGAGTAAATGTAAGTCAAGACTCAAGTATCACTTACCAGGTAATCACTTACTGTGCATGCATGAGTGTATTCACGCATGTGGGTGTGTAATATATATGTATGTTATTACATGTACATGTCAGTCCTAACAGTAATCTAGACTATGTAGCCACTTTACATAGAAGGCCAGTGCTATGTTTTTAAATATGCCCTTCTGGGCAGCACATTCCTAGTAAGTGATGCACCACACCATGGCTGTGACTGATGGATCCTAAGTCTTAATACTAACTGCAGATCATAACACTTATCTCAGACCATAACATCACAATGACAGTTAGAGAATGATATCAGTGTCAATGACAGGGTATAAGGTGCACTTGGTCAAACTGACCGGAACTTGTCCAAAGGCTATGGTGATCGCAGCAGATGAGACGAAGCTGCTCATGACAGGCACCGAGATGAAGTTAACCAGGAAGCCTGGAACACACAGAAGTGACAGTCATCTGCAAGGACATTCTCACTAGTCCCATCAGTGGGGACATTCTCACTGGTCCCATCTGTGGGGTCATTCTCACTAGTCCCATCTGTGGAGTCATTCTCACTAGTCCCATCTGTGGGGTCATTCTCACTAGTCCCATCTGTGGGGTCATTCTCACTAGTCCCATCTGTGGGGTCATTCTCACTAATCCCATATGTGGGGTCATTCTCACTAGTCCCATATGTGGGGTCATTCTCACTAGTTCCATCTGTGGGGTCATTCTCACTAGTCCCACTTGCGGGGTCATTCTCACTGGTCCCATCTGTGGGGTCATTCAAACTGGTCCAATATGTGGGGTCATTCTCACTGGTCCCATCTGTGGGGTCATTCTCACTAATCCCATCTGTGGGGTCATTCTGACTAGTCCCATATGTGGGGTCATTCTTACTAGTTCCACCTGTGGGGTCATTCTCACTAGTCCCATCTGTCATCATATGTCCGAGGTCCACTGTATTTTATACAAATCACTTAACTGACATTATGTTGATAGCTCAGCATGAACAACAATCGCAACTGACAGCTGCAACTGAAAACAATAAATTATATTTGCTATGCAATAACTGCATTACCCACAGACATTTATTGACACTTTATCCATTTAAATGATGTCAAACAAAACTACACCGTTTGCACTTGTAATTTTTAAAGTGGTCAGCAATGTTTCTAGTGACACAATTCCACATATAGTATACCTACCTACATGCAAAACTGACATGATAAACTGAACAATGCCACACATCAACGTGAGAACAACGGCCAGCGTTGCATCTCCCGTGACTGGCGATGTAGCAAATGTTGCTGTCATCAAAGACATGATGGCAGTTGGCCCAAGAGTAATATCTTTGGCTGTACCAAAGATACAGTAAACAAAGCATCCCATGAATGCAGAGTAGAGGCCATACTGAAACAGAGTAGAGGCCGTACTGAAACAGAGTAGAGGCCGTACTGAAACAGAGTAGAGGCCGTACTGAAACAGAGTAGAGGCCGTACTGAAACAGAGTAGAGGCCGTACTGAAACAGAGTAGAGGCCGTACTGAAACAGAGTAGAGGCCGTACTGAAACAGGGAAAGAACCAGTATTAAAACAATCAAATAGACTAGAAATGGAATTACTGACCTACAACACAGTGTTTTTGTTGTTGCTATTTTTTTGTATTTATTTAAAAATTAATCCTCCTAATCTGCAATAATCTCCAGGTTTAGTGTGTTTGTCACATAACAATTAGCTGGATAGTTAAACAAATTATGAGATCAGTACCGGTGTATAAATAAAATGGTCTTAGCATGATAGTCATGATAGAAAGCGTGGAAGCATCTCACAAATGGTAGATCTTGTGAAGATATTACAAACTGAAAATCAATAAAGATCAAATAAACATCTAAATAAACTCCAAGGGTAAACGTGTCATTATTGCTATACTTTATTAAGCAACAAAACTAAAGGATAACAAGGATTTTGCAGCACAGTGTTCACCATACTACATAGATCAGACGATACAACAAGACGTACATCATGAGACTTCTTAGGTGTCCAGAGTGTTTACCTGCGGTGGAAGCTGGGCCACGGATGCATAAGCGAGTCCTTGGGGAATGACCGTAAGAGCAACAGTCAGTCCGGCGATGGCGTCACCTTGGAGGGCGCTAAGACTACAAATGCATAATTAAATAGGTCATCCATACATAGTAAATAACCTCAATAAATAGGTGCAACATCACAATTTTGACCATGATGGACAGGCATTTGCAATAGATTTGTGTCTATTATATACAGGTGTCTGTTTCTAAAAAGACTGGACGAAATTCCATGTGCCTGGCTTCAGGACCTCGAGTGCACCACAGACCAAGAATAATCACATGCAGAATAACTAACAAACAGGTGTCTGTCACAGTTATGTGTCCATTAAGGACAGGTGTCCATTAAGGACAAGTGTTTGTCACAGGCAGGTGTCCATAAAGGACAGGTGTCTATCACAGACAGATAAAGGACAGGTGTGTGTCACAGACAGGTGTCCACAAAGGGCAGTTGTCCACCATGTGTCCACTAAGGACAGGTGTCCATTAAGGACAGGCGTTCATTAAAGGCAGATGTCTATTAGGGGCAGGTATTTACTAAGGACAGCATTAAGGATAGGTGTCCATTAAGGACAGGTGTCTGCCACGGTTGTTTTACTGTGTATTATTTCCACAGGGCACAAAACTTATATTAAAATAGAAATATTTAACAAAACTAACAATGGCTACAAATGGGCATAATCAAATATTTACATTAACAAACTTCGGACTGTGGGGTTTGTCACTGCCCCATGTTTTTCACTGCCCCACACAGGGAGCAGGCATTATCTCTGGTGATTGGCTGACTGTTATCACAGCAAGCCTGATTGGCAGAGGCGACCAAGCTTGACAGTGATGTGAGGTTGATGGCTTGTGTTGAACAAAGAATCAATACAGAGTGTGTCTGGTCTGACTAAGATAACACTGGCACTCTCTCTCTCCCTCATGTTGCATCCACAGTCTCTGCTAAGTAAAGGCCTTATTAATGGTGTTCCAAAGCAGTTTACAGGGTGAAAAGCATTAGTCCATAAGCAATGCATCTGTGAATAACTGATGTTGTAGTCCGGAGTAGACAGTTCAACCCTTACATTTAAATAACTCATCAACTTTAGTCAGGGGACCAAGGGAGAATTTAGTCAGGGGACCAAAGGAGACTAATATGCAGCAGAAGAACTCCAGCCTTGTAATCATGTCCAGGATCATGCAGGATGCACATAAATACAGCATTAATAGGTATGATTTAGTCAAAGAATTACAGCCAAAAACTGATGTTTACAGACAGGTGCCTGTTATGAACGTAGTGATGTACACATAACCACTTATACACCAAAACACATTATTATAATTTTTAAGGTCAAGGCCTATGTAAGAGTAAAATCTCAACGATAACATCTCCGTGTAACATACAAATAATAACTATAATATGTATATACGCTCACTCACCCACCAACTTACTCACCCATCCATCCACCCACCCACCCACCCTCCCACCCAAACAGTACTTTAAGATGTGTCTCCATTATAAATTATACTAGTCTAGTTTTTTTAGTGTTCTGTATGTATTACACCAAAATATGTTACCCCAAATAGCATGAAATGGTGATGCCAAAATATAGCTATGATAGGTCTAATAAATCTGCAAATGTTTTGAAAAATTATATAATTTGTGTCAGTATAATGTACATAGTAACAACTATTTTTTTAATGTTATGATGTACAAGTAGAGTAGACGTGAATGTGTACACTACCTGTATGTTGGCAGCCAGTTAAGTATTGGCAACTTTTTCTTGACATTACTCGCAGTACATGTGTTGCTGCAGCACTGCCGACACCGTTGATTCATTACACTGGCATCACACTGTGTCAGTGCTGAAGACAAACAAACATGACACATATGACACCAGCCTGACTCCTGGCGGCCATCAACATCATCTGTGGACATGACACCATCTTCTATCTGTGAAGAAACACCACTTTCACCCAGTATCACTGTCACACTTTTTGCCGTTTCTTTCACATCCTGTTCTAAAGTTCCTTCATCAACATCCGAAGTGGCCATATTTGTGCTGAGAACTCAGTAATTCTCTGCAAAGATCCACCAGATTTGTTGCCTTTCACCAGCAATATTCCTGCTGCGAGTCACGATCCAACACCATCCACAGAAACCTGCATGTTTCCACTCAATCACCTACATTACGCTCCCACGAATACCTACTGCTAGTTGGATGACGGAAGCTGCTCGCATCTCACTTGAAATGTGACAGGTCTAATCCATTGTAACTAATCAGGGACGTCCTGTAATGTCTCCAATGTCTCCATGCCATCCTTCACAGCATCCATCAGGCCTGTGGGGGCATCAACCTATAGCATCCTCATATCCAATTACCTCCTCTACAAAGCCTCAATTAAAAGTAATTTCTTTTATGTTTATGAAGTTGGCAGTATATAATTAGAGTGTTTGTTATGACAGTTATGATTATAATGGCTATATCATTCATCCATGTTCTCATATAAAGTGGTTAACAGAGTAGCTTGAGACATGTCATGGTTAGTTGTGTCTCAAGTCATTATACTCCAAACAGCCCAATCTTGGACTAACACAGGAGTATAAAGTCATACATTTACCTGCAGTTTACTCACATTAACACTGATTAGACAGTCCAAATAGGTTTAGTGTCTCATCCAAAAGACACATGCTTAGCTTTGGCCATTTTAAAGGATTTTTTTATTTCTCCATACATGTTCTCTCTATCTTTCCCTTGCTACTGCAATCCAGAGAAAACTACTAACATAATTTTTTGAGGCACATGTATTATAGTAAAACAAATATATTACAAAAATCGTCTACAGCCACAAATCATAAAACACTGAATGTATCTCAAGACATGAACCCACTGTGGACCCACAGGGGTCACTGACAGACAAGCTTCCTAGTTCTAAACACCATATGCAATATAACGTAAAATATACATGTATTAATGTTTTACTCATTTTTTTCAGTCAAAGGGAAAACTGAATGAGTCTAAATAATAATATTACATATTATGCAATCACCAGTCATTCCATCTTCTCACAATTAAAAATATATGTATTTAGAGATAAATTTTAATTTCTATAGGTACAGATTAAAAATGTGTAGTGTAATCATAAACCATTAAACAATGCTTCTACAACATTATGCTGGTGTTGTAAGTTCTCAGGTTCCAGTGTATCTTATCAAATTAAATCAAGGTTAATGTTATAAACATCAAATGTTATAGCTATTTTTGGTATAACTGATGCTGTACTGTGCCCTCTAGTTCATCTATTTTCCTTACGAGAGAAAGTTTAAGTCAACTTAACACCTACATCTACATTTTGCAATAGAAATTTAAAAGAAATTCAGAAAAAAATGTGATCGTAGACAAGGTTATATTGCAAGACATAACCAATTATTGTCCTGCCATCACAGCTGAAGACGTGTCTGCACTTCCTGCAGTCTCCTCATATAATTGGCTAAATTTAGTGCCTGATATTGATTATCTGCCACAGGAAACAACTAACTGTCTGCAACAGTAGTCTAGGTTCTCACAGGGATCATAACTGCAACAATAATGTTCTCACAGGGATCATAGCTGTAACAGTAATGTTCTCAAAGGGCTCATAACTGTAACAGTAATGTTCTCACAGGGATCATAACTGTAACAGTAATGTTCTCCCAGGGATCATAATTGTAACAGTACTGTTCTCACAGGGATCACAACTGTAGCAGTAATGTTCTCACATGGATCATAACTGTAACAGTAATGTTCCACTGTCCACAATATACCACCTTGGTACACTTTCACTTAAAGGGGTTGTTGTTACTGCATTCAGACAATAGTAGTATTAGCAACAGGAAAACTGAGGAAATAGCTGTTAATTTATTTAATATGTAATTAATATATTCTGAAGTAAAATATAATATTATATTATCCTGGCACTTTTTTAATACATATAACACTTAGAATTCACATTGTGTTTGCACCTATTGTGTGAAAATAAATAAAGTGGAGTGGATTAAGGAAAGGTTGACAATTAAAACAGGTTTTGGTATAGGAACAAGAAACTGAATGTACTCAACTAACAGGCCCATGCATGAAACAACTGCCATATAGCTAAAGTAATAACATATTAGTAATATTAATAGATATCAAAGTAACAGATTAATGTAATGTAATAGAAGTAGTAATGGTAACACTTGCATAATTACATATTTAAAATATTTTGTTATGTTCCTGACAAATATAATGATTGGTGCAGCATAAATAAGGTTGTTCTATTCTGATCGAGTTATCAACCTTCCCCAAGTCTAGACTGGGGAAAGGAGATTCCCCAGTCTGTGGATACTATGTAATGTCTCATTGCCCTGATTGGGGCATCCCAGAATGTTACATATTTGCTCTAATCTCCCTCAATGCACTGCCCATTCATGACACAATGGACAGATTGGTAGAATAATTTATATGAACAGTTTGATAAAATGGGAAGTTGTCAAGTCCTTAGGGTAACACAGAACAGCAGACCAATCAAATCCAATTACATGCTGGACTGTGCATGGACAGAAGCTGTCCAGTGGACCATGTAACATATCTGACCACTATACAGTATTACACCATTGATTTAGACTTGCAATGAAGTTCTTATATCGGAGGAAGATCCAGACATTATTGCCATTATTGAAACATGGTTATCCTCAGACATTGCCGACTCAGAATTCACACCACCACATTATACATGCTTTAGAAAAGAGCTACACTACACTACACACCAGGCCCATACACAGTGGAAGACAAGGAGGAGTACTACACACCAGGCACATACACAGTGGAAGACAGGGGAGGAGTACTACACACCAGGCACATACACAGTGGAAGGCAGGGGAAGAGTACTACACACCAGGCACATACACAGTGGAAGACAGGGGAGGAGTACTACACACCAGGCACATACACAGTGGAAGACAGGGGAGGAGTACTACACACCAGACACATACACAATGGAAGTCAGGGGAGGAGTACTACACACCAGACACATACACAGTGGAAGACAAGGGAGGAGTACTACACACCATGCACATACACAGTGGAAGACAGGGGAGGAATACTACACACCAGGCACATACACATTGGACGACAGGGGAGGAGTACTACACACCAGGCACATACACAGTGGAAGACAGGGGAGGAGTACTACACACCAGGCACATACACAGTGGAAGACAGGGGAGGAGTACTACACACCAGGCACATACACAGTGGAAGACACGGGAGGAGTACTACACACCAGGCACATGCAGACTGGAAGACAGAGGAGGAGTACTACACACCAGGCACATACACAGTGGAAGACAGGGGAAGAGTACAACACACCAGGCACATACACAGTGGAAGACAGGGGAGGGGTACTACACACCAGACATATACACAGTGGAAGACAGGGGAGGAGTACTACACACCAGGTACATACACAGTGGAAGACAGGGAAGGACTACTACACACCAGATACATACAGAGTGGAAGACAGGGGAAGAATACTACACACCAGACACATACACAGTGGAAGACAAGGAGGAGTACTACACACCAGGCATATACAGTGTGGAAGACAGGGGAGGAGTACTACACACCAGGTACATACAGAATGGAAGACAGGGGAGGAGTACTACATACCAGGCACATACACAGTGGAAGACAGGGGAGGAATACTATATACCAGACACATACACAGTGGAAGACAGGGGAAGAGTACTACACACCAGACACATACACAGTGGAAGACATGGGAGGAGTACTACACACCAGGTACATATAGAGTGGAAGACAGGGGAGGAGTACTACACACCAGACACATACACAGTGGAAGACAAGGAGGAGTACTACACACCAGGCACAAACACAGTGGAAGACAGGGGAGGAGTTCTACACACCAGACACATACACTGTGGAAGACAGGGGAGGAGTACTACACACCAGGCACAAACACAGTGGAAGACAGGGGAGGAGTACTACACACCAGACATACATACAGGTTGGAAGACAGGGGAAGAGTACTACACACCAGACACATACACAGTGGAAGACAAGGAGCAGTACTACACACCAGGCACATACACAGTGGAAGACAAGGAGCAGTACTACACACCAGGCACATACACAGTGGAAGACAGGGGAGGAGTACTACACACCAGACACATACACAGTGGAAGACAGGGGAGGAGTACTACACACCAGACACATACACAGTGGAAGACAGGGGAGGAGTACTACACACCAGGTACATACACAGTGGAAGACAGGGAAGGACTACTACACACCAGATACATACACAGTGGAAGACAGGGGAAGAGTACTACACACCAGACACATACACAGTGGAAGACATGGGAGGAGTACTACACACCAGGTACATATAGAGTGGAAGACAGGGGAGGAGTACTACACACCAGACACATACACAGTGGAAGACAAGGAGGAGTACTACACACCAGGCACAAACACAGTGGAAGACAGGGGAGGAGTACTACACACCAGACATATACACAGTGGAAGACAGGGGAGGAGTACTACACACCAGATACATACAGGTTGGAAGACAGGGGAAGAGTACTACACACCAGACACATACACAGTAGAAGACAGGGGAAGAGTACTACACACCAGACACATAAACAGCGGAAGACAGGGGAGGAGCACTACACACCAGGCACATACACAGTGGAAGACAGGGGAGGAGTACTACACACCAGACACATACACAGTGGTAGACAGGGGAGGAGTACTACACACCAGATACATATAGAGTGGAAGACAGGGGAGGAGTACTACATACCAGGCACATACACAGTGGAAGACAGGGGAGGAGCACTACACACCAGACACATACACAGTGGAAGACAGGGGAGGAGTACTACACACCAGACACATACACAGTGGAAGACAGGGGAGGAGCACTACACACCAGACACATACACAGTGGAAGACAGGGGAGGAGTACTACACACCAGACACATACACAGTGGAAGACAGGGGAGGAGTACTACACACCAGACACATACACTGTGGAAGACAGGGGAGGAGTACTACACACCAGACACATACACAGTGGAAGACAGGGGAGGAGCACTACACACCAGACACATACACAGTGGAAGACAGGGGAGGAGTACTACACACCAGACACATACACAGTGGAAGACAGGGGAGGAGCACTACACACCAGACACATACACAGTGGAAGACAGGGGAGGAGCACTACACACCAGACACATACACAGTGGAAGACAGGGGAGGAGTACTACACACCAGGCACATACACAGTGGAAGACAGGGGAGGAGTACTACACACCAGACACATACACAGTGGAAGACAGGGGAGGAGTACTACACACCAGATACATATAGAGTGGAAGACAGGGGAGGAGTACTACATACCAGGCACATACACAGTGGAAGACAAGGAGCAGTACTACACACCAGGCACATACACAGTGGAAGACAGGGGAGGAGTACAACACACCAGATACATATAGAGTGGAAGACAGGGGAGGAGTACTACATACCAGGCACATACACAGTGGAAGACAAGGAGCAGTACTACACACCAGGCACATACACAGTGGAAGACAGGGGAGGAGCACTACACACCAGACACATACACAGTGGAAGACAGGGGAGGAGTACTACACACCAGACACATACACAGTGGAAGACAGGGGAGGAGTACTACACACCAGATACATATAGAGTGGAAGACAGGGGAGGAGTACTACATACCAGGCACATACACAGTGGAAGACAGGGGAGGAGTACTACACACCAGACACATACACAGTGGAAGACAGGGGAGGAGTACTACACACCAGACACATACACAGTGGAAGACAGGGGAGGAGTACTACATACCAGGCACATACACAGTGGAAGACAAGGAGCAGTACTACACACCAGGCACATACACAGTGGAAGACAGGGGAGGAGTACTACACACCAGACACATGCACAGTGGAAGACAGGGGAGGAGTACTACACACCAGGTACATACACAGTGGAAGACAAGGAGCAGTACTACACACCAGGTACATACACAGTGGAAGACAGGGGAGGAGTACTACACACCAGGCACATACACAGTGGAAGATAGTGGAGGAGTACTATAGACTGTACTATTAATAAAAGATAATTTAAACCCAACATTATCCATACCTGGCAATACAGGTGTAGAAACCTTTTGAGTTGCAATATCCCCACACCCTAATATACAGTGGCAAGTTGGAGCGTGCTATTGGCCAGAAGAAGATCAGGCATACATGTTACAAAAGATAAACAATTCAATAAATACAATAGAAAATGTGAATTGTCTCCTTCTTGGCGATTTTAATTTTAGAAAGATAGAGGGGAGGGAAACAGCCAACCAGAGAAAATTTTCATTGATACTCTTAATGACAATTGTTTTGGTTTAGATGGTTGATAAACCAACTATAGGTAACAACATCCTCGACCTTGTATGCATTTCAGACCCCAATTGTATAGATAAACTCAAGGTAGAGGAAAGTTTTGCTATGAGCGATCACAGAAGTATAAATGTACTACTAAGATGTCCAGTTGTTTGAATAACATCACAATCCAGAAAAATTTACTTGTACTCAAAAGCTAATTATGAGGTAATAAACAAAGAAATAGTAAACATAGACTGGACCAAAGAATACAATAATACATCAATGACTGAAACATGGGAACATTTCAAGCAGTGTTATACCCAACTAGTGGAGAAGCATGTCGCATTCAAAGAGATAAAGCAGGGATCAAAACTAAAGCCTCCATGGGTAAGATACAAATATGTGCAAAAGACAAAAAAACTAAATGTGCTAAACAAATAGTGGCAAACAAAAGTGGGCTTTCAGCCGATTATATAATATATGAATTAGAAAAAGAAAAACTACAGACTGTCTTAAAGGAGGCAAAATTGCACTATGAAGAGAAGTTGGTTGACCAAATAAATGTTAATGATAAAAGATTCTGGAACTATACTAGACACTTTACCAAATCATTGTCAACATTTAGTGATGTTAACTTTGAAGCTAAAGGAAACATTAAACAATGATATCGTATATGTTCTTACAGATGAGCCAGAATTACTGCATTCTCTACCAACTTTAGATACCAATGTAAAATGTACACTGTACAATTTAGAAGTAAGGACCAAGTCAACAAAAGTGAAACCAGACAACGCTAGTGGTCCAGACCTATTAAATGTAAATGTTTTAAGAAATTGCTTAGATTTTGATATTCATCTAGCCTATATATTTAATAAATCTATACAAACAAGCCAAATACCACAGGATTGGAGGGATGCAAATGTAACACCAATCCACAAAAAAAGGTCCATGAAACAAGTGCAATAATTACAGACCAGTGTCACTCACCAGCCAAGTGATTAAACTACTAGAAAGAATTATACAAGACAGTTTGCTTAAATTGGCTGATACAAACAATACTATCAGCTGTGACCAACATGGTTTCCAAAAAAAAATTTCTTGCATTACCCCGGTACTCAACTATTAAATCCAGATAACAGTGCTGAAACTGATGTAATTTACTTAGATTTTTCAAAGGCCTTTGATACCGTACCTCATAAACAATTGATTTATAAATTAAGACAATATGGTATTAACGGCAAAGTATTATTAAGGATCCAATCTTTCCTAGCAGGTAGAAGGTAGAGGGTGGTCCTAAGAAATGGTCATTAATCATGAAAAAATTTAAGAAGTGGGGTTACACAAGGGTCAATTCTAGGGCCATTGCTATTTTTGTTATATGTAAATGATCTACCTGACTCGGTCATAGCCTCAACTCTGCATACACATTAAATGGAGAAATCTTAGAAGTTGTGGAAGAACAAAAAGATCTAGGAATCGCCACATGCGAAAACCTAAAACCAAGCACCCACGTAAAATATATTACAACTAAGGCAAATCAACGCATAGGACTAATTAAATGATGCTTTGAAAGTAGCTCCGAAAAGTGCTAGAATATGCATCGCCAGCTTGGAACCCTTTCTATAGAAAGGATATAGATGAATTAGAGAATGTTCAGAAGAGAGCGCTGAAACTCAGCAGAACACCTGTCAAATCAGTTCCTTTGGAACAGAGTCAGAGACGACTTGAGACGGACCTCTGTGAGGTACATAAATATCTCAGTGGCCTAAATAGGAATAACCCAGAGCATTTTTTCTATCAATGTAGCAGCAATCTGAGGGGCTGTAGCTTAAAGCTAAGGAATACATACTCCTGCACAGAGATCTGTAAACATTTCTTCACAAATCATGTCATTTATTACTGGAACAAACTTCCTGAAGAAGCCATATCAGCTTCTACTCTGAACACCTTCAAGAAGAAGTTGAGGTCTCTGGCCACCGGCTGAAAGAGAAAGTAAGTAATGATCTGGGGCCATCAAGTAGAGATTAGATGTAATTAACTCCCACCAGGGGTACCACTTTGTAACACAGAAGTCACAGAGACAAGTTTCAGGAAATTGGGAGGGAGGGATGGACGGAGGGAGGGAGGGATGCAAATTGTCCGATCTAGCTGTCATGTTGGCCGATAGGCTCCACAACTCTGATATAGTGTGGACATTTCCATATTTATATATTCAGACACTTAAAATAACTAAAATCTCAGCTGTCTACATGCCATATGATATGGTACATAAAAATTCACAGATATCGGTATACTGTCCAAATCTTTATGCATGCAAACAAGTCCTGGCGTTGTGTCCCGTTAATTAAACAATCCTTTATTTACTCCACTATACAACATTCTTGCCAATTTTCTATGCCAATGCATTCATTCAATCATTCCACATCACTGATAATTCCATGTACAAAAACATTCTTTTAACATATTGCACTTTTGTGGTCCACATACCAACATGGATTACCTCCACGATGAGCGATAATGTAAGTTGGACAAAAAACATGCACAAAACACAATAGGCCGTCATGTATAAATATATGCATGCAAGTCATTCATTAAAAGTTACTCATCAGTGCGATACTTGTTTAGTCACACACCTCATTTTATGGCAGCACTCAGGCAATGCAATGCAGGGTGGCATTCAAACTGATTTTACAGCAAGTTATTGTGGGAGGACTCATTACGGAGACGTACCTTTAAACCTATGCTAGTTTAAAAGTACGGCAGTCATTCTGCACATGCTTTTTCATTTTCTGTTACATGAACCGTACTTTTTTTAGCACTATATAGAGGGACGTTGGCACACCCTGCCACATTGTGGTATAGGGAATAGTATATATTATACATATGGTGAAGATATGAATGAACACGAAGCAACAATGTGGTACAACAGTTCTTGAATTGACACAACAGAATTGAATGTGGCGAACCTTCAAATATTCGTCTAGTGTAGTCTGGAAAGAATTCCATGTGTCAAAGGTAGTGCCTTCTTGCAAAAGAATAGGCTCCATTGTGAAATCATAGCATGTATACACATGTTCAAAAAAGCAATAAAACATGTCATGCCTAGAGCCGAGGTAAGCATCATCTAAAAACCCCAACGTGAGCGAAAGACCACGATGTTCATACTGCATTCTGCAAATGTGCAAGAAAATGGTGCACAGTGATTGGTTGATTTTTGCTTTGTGAATAAGAAAAGGTTTGGCCGTTATTCGCAGAGCTGCTCTGCGAATAGCCAGTGCGTTAGTTTAAACTGGATTAAGTTTGATCTGGTTTACATTTCGTCTATGTGGACGCTGAAGGGCCCCAACACTGAATGCCAAGTCTGGCAATAGCCAATGCCATGGCATGGGAGTGAAACCAGTTCGATATTTACTTATTCGTACAAAGCGTACTAATGCTGTGGGAGGTGGGAGATTGGTCCCACAAACAGGCACCCATGACAGGAAGGAGATATGCTGGACCATTTTGAGATAATTAAATTATTGCAAAGTATTATACATTGTTGGAAAGGCCTATTATTAAGATACATCATGGTATCAGTTGTATTGCTGTATGTTAATTAGTTTTCATTTTAGAGCACTTTAAAGACACCCCCCATCAACATTTTCAAAACACGTTTTTTCTATTTTGATCAAAAAGTGTACCTGGTCTAAAAAATTTACTAATATTAATGTTAATGTATTTTTTTTACATATTGTGGAAGTACTCAATGTTCTCAACCTGTGTGGGGGCCATTCATACCAGTGCATCCATTATTTTTGTTGCAAGAGAGCTGTAAACAGTGTTATTTTTCACTTATTTTGCATATTTTTACAGGGGCGGTTGGTAAAAAGTAAAAACCAACCACAGTATATACCCTACAGATATATATTTTTAACTCAGTATCTACTTCTAAGCATGTTTGACATGTATAGGTCATTAGCATCATTATATATGTGAACAATATTTTTACAAGATTTTTTAAAACTGCAAACTTTTATGTATCTTTACAGAAGAATGTTCACAGCTGAAGACATGCTGATGCAAGATGAATATTTGACATGTGTATCATGTAGGATGATGATCATTGGAAAGATATATTATTATGCTACATCATGGAATCAGTTTGTGTGGCTGTAGGTTAATTAGTTTTCATGTTAGAGCACTTTAAAGACACCCCCGTCAACATTTCCAAAACACGTTTTTTCTATTTTGATTAAAAGTGTACCTGACTTAAAAAATTACTAATATTAATGTTAATGTAATGTTTTTGACATATTGTGGAAGTACTAAATGTTCTCAACCTGTGTGGGGGGGTCATTCACACCAGTGCATCCATTATTTTGGTTGCAAGAAAGCTGTAAACAGTACTATTTTTACTTATGTTGCACATTTATACAGGGGCAGTTGGTAAAAAGAAAAAAAACAATATATACCCTACAGAGACATTTTAAAACTTTGTGTCTATTTCTAAGCATGATTGACATGTATAGGTCATTAGCATTATTACGTATATGAAAACATTGTTTACAAGGTTTTAACTGCGAACCATTATGCAGATTTTGACAGAAGCCTTTTCACAGCTGTATCATGTAGGATGAAATGTAAGCTTTTATTGTCATACGTATTGCATTACCTGGGTGTATTAGTATTTAAAATAAGAAACAACTACTATAAATATGTACGTCATTACAAGTATCATATATCAATATGTGTGGATCGTTGAGTGAATAACCATTCTGACACAATATTGCATACCAACTATCAATTGTACATAATTTTTAGTGTTGCATACACCTTCACCCATCATCTAGGCCATCATCATATCCAAAATAGATCAATTTGGCATAAACATTAAATATTTACATTACTACTAATACTAGTCATTAGTCACTATCCATAAGTCGTATCCACAGTTATGATAGTACTTATAATGAAAAACAATCAGAAAGCACAGTGTAAATCATATTAACATTCCAAGTGTAAGACTGTCAGCTTTGAGCTTAATGTGAGTAATGGATGCCTTTCTTCGTCTTGTCTGCTGGGACATCGTTTGACAGGTCAGTCACGCCGTCACTTTGCAAGTTTGTTTACATGTTTTATCTCCCGCCAAAATGAGCAAAACACCCTCCAGAACTTCAAACATACACTGCTACACGATAATATAGTTAGATAGATCAATTACTACTTACACGCGTACTTGAAGAATGGATATTTATGAACTTTCAACAACTACGACGAGAAAGACGAAGTTGAAACAACAGCGGGCTAGGACATTGCATAATTTATTATTCTGACATGTGTGTGGCGCCACCTAACGTTCAAATAGCTAGATATTTCTTGGCGTCAGTGGATAGTGATAGGGGGTTGTTTTAGTTGTACAGTACATTACTAGCCAGACCTAGCCAAAATCAAAAAAAACATTTTTGTGTCAATAAATGATCAATGAAAGACATACAATTGTTTTATTCGTGAATCAAGGTGAATCCCGGATTTGCGAGAATTGTGAAATTTTCACCTTAAAAAACAAAATACTTTCACCAAAGAAATAAAACAGGATGTACATCAGAATAAAGAACGTTTATTCAGCTTTACAGGCATATGCACACTTATTATAGCCTAGGACTAGGTGGTCTATGACTATGTCGGCTGCTATACGGACCGTTAAAGGCACCCCCTATAAACGGGCCTCTCTGGGTACACGTTTTGGTCGACTTGCTGATCATAGCACTACTAGCGCCGCCTAACGAGCTCCGGCATTGCTACCCTATGCCTAGCCCTAGGCCTAGCCTAGGCGAGTCCTATGACCGGGGCGATGCCGCGATGTGTACGTGAATAAGAAAGGAATACTTTGATACCGTTTAAAAGCACTCTAATGGCGCACTGAATGTAAAGACTATTAGCTTACAAAGATGCAACACGATAGTTTATAAAACGATGTAATATACAAACCGGTGTTTCTAGGTGACAGGTAGATAGATATAACAAATATATATCTTGTTTCGTGGCTCGGTGAACAACAGCTCATCACATGACACCACATGACACCACTTGCCTGTTGTCATATTATGTGACAAGTGAAATGTTTGCCCTTGTTATTTTGGTTTAGTTTGGGACAATTATATTCTTTAATTTGGCACCGACTAGAAAGGTATGTGTACTATGAAATGTGTAGTTTATAAATACGTTATGCATAACTAAGTCTAAAACCATGTGCTTTGTTGGATTTTTTATTCTTTAATTGGCCAAACGTAATTTTTTTTTATGTTGTAAGATTAATCGCACAATTAAATTATCACTTCTGAACGTGTCTCACTACGTTGCTTATATTTATATGCATATATTGTTTCCGTTTTATTGACCTTAACTGGAAACATAATTATTTTCATTATCGTGAGGGATTGATGACATCACACTGCCACTTCCGGCCATTTTGTGTCCTATTTGTACGCATTTGTTTTGTTTGTACAAGTGGTCATTCGTACTTTAGTCATCATATGACATAGATTGACAGAAATGTTCGGAAGATCAACGCAGTTTGATAGGGCTCTGGGTGAGTGTTTTAATTAATTGTGCTATACATGAATATCTTAAATATTTACAAGGCACAGTTCATTCCTTACACATTGTTTTAATTTTGAGGAATCCAGCTTTCGACAAGTCAGTGACAATGAGGTAATGTTTTGGAAGAGGATGTTTGACAGAGGCTACTACACTGGGCTAGAGCAGAGGTGGTTCGGTAAGAGAAAATCTAACAATGCTACAGTAGTACCTGCCTTGAACGGACGCATCTATATTATACTATATCCAAACAAGTGTCCCTACATCAGTACAGTAGACAGTACGTGACAGGTGTCCCATCATCGGAGCGGACGGAGTGACAGGCATGCTGGAGTGGAGGGTTGAGTACTATATTTGACTTCCTGTGAGATTTGGTATCACTATAAAGGACATAAAGAAGACATTCTAGGAATATATCTCATTGGTTGATGCAGCAACTGGGCCAAGGTTCAGGGTTTGTTTGGGTCCAACATGGGTGATAACAAGTCACCACTGGTGGATCCACCAGGGATGGTAACAAGTCATCTCAGGTAGATCCACAGGGGTGGTAACAAGTCATCTCAGGTAGATCCACAGGGGTGATAACAAGTCATCTCAGGTGGATCCACCAGGGATGATAACAAGTCATCTCAGGTAGATTCACCACGGGTATAACAAGTCATCTTGTATATTCACCAGGGCCAGGGGTGATAACAAGTCATCTCAGGTAGATTCACCAGAGGTGATAACAAGTCATCCCAAGTGGATCCACTAGGGTTATAATATGTCTTCACTGGTGGATTCAGCAGGGGTAATAACAAGTAATCTCAGGTGTGAAAACAAGTTATCACTGGTGGATCCACCAGGTGTGATAACAAGTTATTGGTGATAAACTTTATTGTTTTTCCCCGGCACCTATGCTAAGTCAGAATTTCACGCTGGCCATCTCAGTACGGAATTTAGGAGTCACCTTTGATAATAATTTTAGACAGCAAATTTCACAAACTTGTCAGTACTGTTTTTATCACATTCGTCGTATTCACCAGTCTTTTGATGTCACTAAAACTATTGCAAATGCTCTTATTAGCAGTAGACTTCACTATTGCAATTCCCTTTATCATAATATTGCTCTCAAGGACATCTTGAAACTTCAGCGTGTGCAAAATTGTTTGGCAGTTTCTCTCACTCATTACTACTTCTTAAATCATTGCATTGACTCCCTCTCTGATATAGATTATTTTTAAGATCTATACAGTTAACTATCAAACACTTTCATCCAAGCAACCAGCATATTTGCATTCACTGCTCACTCCTGCAAGACAGCCCAGACAGCTTCGATCATCTAATTCTAATCTACCTTTTTTCCCAATGTTAAGACAAATGTCTGTTTAAATGTGCTTATCCTCCATAGCTCCCCAGCATACCAGTCCAACTGTTTACAACTGGAACTGCTTATTGATTATAAACTGCTTAACCCCTGTCGAAGTTGGGTCTCCCAAGTATTTTAGTGCAATACAAGTACTTTATATTATTATTGGTTCAAGGCAATTTTATCACTGATTGTCTAAGCCCTTCTCTATGCTATTTTCAGGTAATTAAATTCTTAAAAAAATATAACAAAACCTGCATACTGCCTTTTTCCTATAATAAATACTATTAAATGCTGCAAGTCAGTAGAGCCCAGCCATTGTACATTGTGTACATTGTTCAATACAAATGCTTGCCTAATACAGCTATATTTTTATTTAATAATTTTGTCACTTGTTACATGTTCTAGGTAACAAACAGATTTTATTCATCTTTTCTTTCATGTACTGGTGTTATGTAACTTATGTGTGCGCTTACTTCATCTTAGCAACATAAAATCAGCCAACCAGATAAATGGAGAGCCATCAACTTAAGGTCCCTCTACAATCAGGGCTGGGTCCAATTACACAAAATTATATCAATTACAATTACAATTACATTAATTTTTTATTTCAATTACAATTACAGTCATAATTTTCTAAATCAATTACAATTACACTGTTTCAGTTTCAATTACAATTACAGTTACATTATGCGGAACCAAACATATTCAGCATTTGTTAATTATGTATTTTTGCGCGTTTTGCTTAATTTCAATATTTTTTACACAATTGATAAACAAATATAACGGTAATGTTTGTACATTTTGTTGAATTGTGACTTTGAATTATACTAAATAAAAAGATAGCCGTTTAAAACATATTTTTATTATATAAAAATACAATGCAATATCCAGACATAATCCTACAGGACATATTCCAATGCAGACATTTATCTGTGCGCATTTCTTAAATTTTTCTTTGGAAAATACTAATAATAGGGTTTGATGTGTTTACTTTGAGGTTGTAGCTCCTGCTCTAAGCTGACATTCTTAATTGGTCTGCCCTTTGCTTTGTGTGAGTTGGGAATGGGAAGAGAGGCCATATAAATGGTCCTTGCCACCTGACCTGTCTCCAACCCACCACAACACAAGGGGTGTAATTGGTTTGCTAACTCTGCAATGTTTCACTGAATGTCTGTGCATTGTTTATTGCTTCCTGGCTGTTACCAACTTACTGAAAAGGCTAATTGCTAAGGCTACCCACCACTAGCACCACTGGCCAGTACCCACCAGACAGTGAATACTGAGACTTAAATGTAAATATATAAGCAGGTGTTATTATTAGTCTTGATTTTCAACTCATGTGAGACTTAAATTATATTTTTAGTGACAATTCGTTCAGGTAGTTTGTGATATGAAACGTACTGTAATTGATTGTAATTGATTGCAATTGAAATAAAATTTCAATTATACAAAATATTACAATTACAATTACAGCAACATTTTGAAACCATAATCAATTACAATTACACAATTTTGCTGTAATCAATTACAATTACATAATTGGACCCAGCCCTGTCTACAATAAAACTTTTGTGTGTGTCGTTTTAAAATAATTTAATGAAAAATCAAATCTGTTGTATCTAGTATGGCATGCTATCTTGTTTGTACAAATATGTTATTTAGTTTTCATGAAATCATCAGACAAACTATTAAATGGTCTGATTTATGGTCAACATCCTGTGACAAACGTTGTCCAACTCTATATACACTGTACTATGACATGGCTAATTCGCACATTCGCAAGTTATCCAATAGATTCTTTCGGTGCATGATTTTAATAAAGTATGCACTCTTCTATTAAACTGAGTACATAAATACTTAAGCTACTATTCTTGACTTAAGCCTTTTCACTCTCCGGCGGAGCATAAGCCATCCACCGGACACAGTTTTGGGCTTAGGCTTCCAGCTCTTTCCATTTGTATTCTAATTTTGACATCTTTGCTTTTACATCTCTGCGCCAGATGTTTCTTGGCCTTCCCCTTTTTCTTTTGCCATGAGTGCCTGTCTCATGATGTGTTGGCTTCCTGAGAGCACGGCCTATCCAGCTCAACTTCTTCCTTCTAATTTTATGTTTGATTAGTTCCTGGTATGTTCTTTCCCACAGTGCTTCATTGCTTATTGTTTGTGGCCACCATATCCTTTTGAATCTTCTGTAGCATGGATTTTGTGGTACGCCACGTCTCTGATCCATACATAAGCACAACCTTAACATTTGAGTAAAAAAAATGCATAGCTTGGTTGGTTTTTAAATTTCTCTGGATTTACATATCTTATTAACACAGTGAAGGCTGCCCTTGCCTTCCCAATACCAGCCCTTTCATCATTATCTGTTCTTCCGTTTGTGTCCACAATTCTTTCTAGGTACATGAAAGATTGTACTTCATCTAGCACTTATCCTTGAAGTGTATTTGGGCTGTTGATCTTCATGATCCTGGTTTTGCCTTTTTTCAGTCCAGTCCTAACATGGCTGCAGTTTCTTTTATTAATGTCTTTTCTTGCATTTGCTTCTGGTTGTGTGAAAGAAGACCCAAATCATCAGCAGAGTCAAGGTCATCTAGTTGTTCCCATAGTGTTCATTGTAAAAAAAAATTCTGTTCTTCTGTAGATGTTCTCATGGTCAGTCGATGGCCACCAGTAACAGAAATGGTGACATCCCAGTCTTTACATCAGATTGATCTGTGGTCTTCCTTTCATGTAGAACTCTGCAGGTCATTCCTTGTATGTTGTTTTGATTATTGAGATGAACTTCTCTGGTATTCCATAGGGTAGTTCTTCCATGGTGTCATATTAGCTTCCATAAGGTCTCATAATCTAAGCTATCAAAGGGTTTTTTGAAGTCAATAAAATTAATGTAAACAGGAGAGTTCCATTCTATTGACTGCTCAATTATAATGCGAAGTGTTGCTATCTGGTTGGTGCATGATCTTTTTTGACTGAAGCCTCTCTAGAATGATTCTGTTTAGCACCTTCCTTGGTACTGAGAGCTAAGCTATTAATGCACTACATATTTGAACATCAATGAACCTGATCCGCGATGGGCTAAATGAATGGAGGATGAAGTGTGAACCCATGTGCCAGTCATGTGACTGTGTTGTTGTTGTTGTCATCTAGAGAAGGCTACCAGTCAGCTGCTTCTGGAGCCCGACTGGGACAGCACTCTCCAGATATGTGATCTCATCAGGCAGTCTGACGTACAGTGAGTTACAAAATTACAATTTCCCTGAAAATAATAACAATGTTCAAGCTGTGTCAGTTACAAATATTTATAAATTGAATGTTTAGATGTGGTTGTTAAAATTAATTGTTAATATTTTGTTGTGAAGCTTTCAAGCTGTCAATGATACAAATAGTCATTTATACCTGTGCAATTTCCAAGATTCCCTTTCTTGTGATGGAAGCCTTAACAGTTTTCCTTTCTTTCACGCAGTCATTTCTGAAATACATTATTTAGGGCAACATTCTGTAAGCTAACAGGTAACAATTTATAATGAATCAATATAAAAGTAATGAAACACCATTGTTTTTTTCTAACTGTAAATATTCCAGTTTTCTGTATTAATGCTAACCGTATTCTTGGCTACTAGTACTATGCACAATCACAATATTATAATATATTCAACTGCTTCACTGCTCCACCTACAGGACACCCTCCTGGGTACAAACAGGTTTTGTTTCATCTCAAAGAGTGGAGCGCTAAGAGCAATATGTTATATATTTGCATATATATATATATATAAGATGCACTTGAAGGACATGTACAACAGCTTCTGAAATGTTACTGTTTAAATAACATTTCTGTTGATATTTGCAGGCCCAAGTATGCCATCAGTGCCGTCAGAAAACGCATTGCTGTAGACAACCCACATGTGTCCATGTTTGCCATTCAGGTAAACTCTGATACATCTTCCTTCACTTCTCTCATTATTCCTTAAAGCATTTATGTGTTTGCCAGGGTTGTTTGATTTAAATCACCCCAAAAAATTAAAAACAATTAATTTATGATTTTTTATTTTTTTGACTTCCGGTTGTTTTAATCACTGATTTATATGAATTTAACACAAATAATTGTTTACAAGCATCAAGATCAACAAAGTTTTGCATGTTTTTTAATACAAAACACAAAGTGTGCACACTTGTGTAGCTGTATTGTCACCAGATAGACTGATAGTCAAATATTTTATGACATTGTGTATGTTTGAGCTATTCACTTTCTGAATGCAGTGAAGCCACACAAACTTGAGGAAGTATCTTTTCAACACAGAAGCCCTGAGTTAAAGTCCACTTATAGCATGTGCTAGTTGTTACCAATTCAGTATGTTGACTCAGTTGTTTAATACTGTACCAGTTTATATTCTGGTTAGAGACTCTTAGAGTACACAGAACCCTGGACAGGTGCTAATCCACCCTATAGGCAAACAATAATTACCACTGCTACAGCCACAGACACACAGCATGCTTTCCTTTCCAAGACAGATTATGCAACTACAGGGGGTGAGGCCTTGTGGACATTGTCTAATGTCTTTATATAAGCAAAAATCATGTACCCTTTGTTAAGACAAGAACCCACATCGATTTGAATAGAACATGTTTCAAAGAGTTTACAAATTTAAACATCTATATAAATATCTATATACGAGATTTCAAAAAAATGAAATAAATAAAAAAAATCAAATAAATCTGACTTAAAAAAAAATCTGATTTAAAAAAAAAAATTTTAAATCATGATTTTTTTCAACCCTGGTGTTTGCACACATGTCTTAGGATGTCTTTCATGTCTGTTTTGACAACCTGTTGAAACCATTTCATCCTCAACTACTGAATCCTTTTTTTGGATGTTTTATTTTGGTCTTAATCTTCCCAAGTAGTAGGGTTGTTGATTTAAATCATTTTATTTAAATCATTGATTTAAATCATGATTTAAATCATTGATTTAAATCATGATTTAAATCACACAAAAAATCACTGATTTATGATTTTTTTTTAATTCCAATTTTTTTAATCGCTGATTTATATGAATTTAACACAAATAATTGTTTACAAGCATCGAGATCAACACAGTTTTGTGTGTTTTTTAGTACAAAAGCACAAAGTGCGCACACTTGTGTAGATGTATTGACACCAGACAGTCTGATAGTCAAACATTTTATGACATTGTGTATACCAGATTTTAAAAAAATCAAATAAATAAAAAAATCAAATTTAAAAAATCAAATTTTGTTTAAATCATGATTTTTTTCAACCCTGCAACGTAGTTATGTTGATTCCAATAATCTCCCGTGGTTGATAGACAGGCAAATCTACTGTACATGTCACATGGTGTGTCACCATGCAGTTGATGCAGAAATGTAATATTAATAAACAATAGGGAACATAAGTAGACAATAGGGAACATAAGTAGACAATAGGGAACATAAGTAGACAATAGGGAACATAAGCTTAGTTTTAGCTCTGGAGTCCACTGGCGATCTCGGCTGTTTTGATGCCTGTGTACAGAATAGGATTATATTTTGATTTTGGGCGTACTAATAGAACTGACACCACATTTTTTTGGCTTCAGACCGATGAAAAGATGTTAAAGGTGTGTGAGAAGCTTTATATATAAGAATGTTCACGGTAATCATTTGAGAGTTACAACTGGATACGATGTATCATCGCTCACGCACTGCCGGCATAGCAAAATCTATATGCATAAAAAAATTTTTTACTTTACTAAAAACAGTCTGTTTGGGGTATAAATATTTAAAGATTTTTCAACTGATTCCACATGTCTAAATGACCACTTTTAGCGATAATCCGTAGTATGTTTTTAATATATGAAGCGAAATCCGATATTTAAATAATTATTTCAGGGACGGTTAATCGGGAAATTACATTTCTGACTCGTCATGGTTGTCTGACACAGTTGTTCCTTCTGATCAACAAACATTGTGATTAGAATAACTATTGTCTATTTATAAATTCTTATGATTGTAGAAAATTTTTGCATTATTTACAATAATATTAAAATTTATACTGAAACATATGTATTGTAAAAGGATTTGCATTCTTATAAATTATAGAGCTTCTCAGACACCTTAAAAAATTTTTCATCAGTCTGAAACCAGAAATATTTTTACCGTTTGGTGTCAGTTCTGTGAGTACACCCAAAAACAAAATATAATCCTATTCTTTACACCTCAGCAAGGTCGCCAGTGGAATCCAGAGCTAAAACTAGGTCACAAGACTTACGTTCCCTATAGGTGGTTTAGTCAGCTATTAAAAGAAGTGATTTTATATTTACCAAATGTTTTTTGACCAATTGAAACACACCTTTGGGTGGATACTTTTATAAGTGTCATTGTGTGTGGATTGGTCATTGGTGAGACTTGCACGCATGCTTATTATTGTAGCAGCATTTCAGCTGTTACATTTTTTGTAACATCAAAGTGGGAAACAGAAGAGTGGAACATGATACCAACCAAAGGACATGTTTTATTTGGAGGTGATCATACCTAGATATGAAATGTTTAGATGAGCTGTCCTGTAAAGTGAAAGACTGGTCTCTTGAGTTGTCTCACAGATGTATTGGCCTGTCCTTGCAGGTGCTCGAGGCAATAATGAAAAACTGTGGCAATGCTATTCACAATGAAGTGGCATCTCATGATTTCATGGAGTTCTTCAAAGAACAAGCAAACGTAAGTACAAAGGCTGAACATTTTGTTTACAACAACGCTTAACAATCTTTGGCAGTTAAAGCAGACTTCCTGTGAGATTTGGTTACATTGTAAAAGAAACATAAGTGACTTTTAGTTTATAATATCATAAGTATGGTAAGAAGTAAAGTTGTGACTTGAGTTGAGATGCCTGGAAGTTGATACTAGAGTCTGGTCACGTAGGACTTCATCTGAGACACTTGACAGTTGATAATGGAGTCTGGTGACATAGGACTTCATCTGAGACACTTGGCAGTTGATAATGATGTCTGGTCTCGTAGGACTTGAGTTGAGACACTTGGCAGTTGGTACTGGAGTCTGGTCATGTAGGACTTGAGTTGAGGCACTTGGCAGTTGGTACTGGAGTCTGGTCTCATAAGACTTGAGTTGAGACACTTGGCAGTTGGTACTGGAGTCTGGTCATGTAGGACTTGAGTTGAGGCACTTGGCAGTTGGTACTGGAGTCTGGTCTCGTAGGACTTGAGTTGAGACACTTGCCAGTTGGTACTGGAGTCTGGTCATGTAGGACTTGAGTTGAGGCACATGGCAGTTGATAATGGTCACGTAGCTTTTTGAACACAGGACAACTTAAGATTCAGGTTGTAGCCATGAGTCTATTAATTACTTATGCTAATTTGAGTTGATTGTTTTATTTAATTTCTACAATGTAGCCACACATGCATATTTGTGATTTGTTGACAAGGCAATGATTTGTCTTGTAGAAATTTAATTTGAATAAGGGATTACAATTTACTCCAGTCTATGGTGCAGTGACTTGATTGATGTCTTAGTACTGGGAGTATGGGGAAGGGGAATTCTCAGATTTGTTCTTAAAAATAAAACCATTTTATGGCATTTTTTCATGCTATCTGGCAGTTCAGAATGTCATGTAAACTAATTATATCTTGAAGGAAAATAAACCATAATTTGTGATGACAGTATGGCTGTATAAACTTTAGTTTTAGCATGGGTTGTTATGCGTGTGCCATGTTTCTGGATGCATTGAAGCAATGCATTATTTGGTCTCTCTGGATGACTGCAGAAGAAACCTGATCCTGTGAAGTCAAAGATCCTTGAGTTGATCCAGGTTTGGGCTCATGCCTTCCGCAATGAACCTCAGTACAAGATCATACAAGACACAATGACAATTCTCAAGGTGGAAGGTAGGCTACTTTTATCCAAACCACTATCCAAAACAAATTCATAGATCTAAAGTATCAGTGTTTAAATCCTTTTGTTGCAATTCGCTGCCTTATGTAATTGTTTCACTCTGTGTTGCCCCTGTTCATGTGTCTGAATAAAGAAGTGGCTGTCTCTAGCTAGGGATTTAACCAGTGACACATTGACAACATGTCTAGGGTAAATTAAATTCTTATCTGCTTATGCCAATGGTGTTATTTTTTAACAGTATTCTTACACCACATTGTCATTGTATTAACAGAAGTAATCAAGAAAAAAAAACATGGGGTGGTACCATTATATATATACAAGGGTAGTGATTTCTGAACAGCCCTGGGGAAATACTATTTGTTGCAGCTGGAATTCCATGATTAGTTATGTTGAATTTGTTGGCATAACAGATCTGCAACAATTTAGATAAGCTATAATATGAATCTGTTTCGGCATAGCTGAACCACTGGCCTACTGCTCATTGCAGGGCAAACGTTCCCAAGTCTAAGAGTAGCTGATGCAATGTTCTCCTCAGAGAAGGCCCCAGAGTGGAAAGATGGAGAGGCCTGTCTGCGATGTCGTGTTCAGTTTGGAACCTTTAACAGGAAGGTAGGTGATTGTGTCGTTAGCTTTGCGTGCACACGTATGCTTCACTTTTTGTTGCATTTCCTGTTATTTTCACGAACCACGCCGTGCACGACATGGGCATCTGTGGATAGACCAAGCTTTAATTCACTACATTGTGCTTGGTTAAACCAACTGAGTTTCTCCATATTTATCTATCTTGCACGGCAGTCTTAATTTCATCTTTTTCCAAACCTGTGTCGCGTTTCAGAATGTCAATGTGTGTGGCTGCAGGCTTCTCTGGTTTCCTTACTGTAAACTGACTGTCATCAATAAATTGTACAATACTTCACTGTGCACAACATACTGCATGAAGAAACTGCACCAAGTGGGACATACTATGTGATCACTATTCACCTGGGCATGTCTTTGTTATTTTCCAATGTATTTGTGTGCCTACATGGTCCATGTGTAGCCAGAGGTGAGTACAACAGGTACCATGAGGTCTGTGTTGGTTGCACATGGAGGAATGACTTATCTGTTAATGTGGATGACACTGACATAGACTAGGAGAGAACAGCACAATGGTGAGATAAATGGAAACTACTTTTCAAGAAGGCAGATAACATTTCATGAATTTATGACATGCAACGTGCTAACAATTTACATTCTGGATCATTTTGAACAAGAACATTCATATTTGGTATGGTCATATTTCACAAAATTTAAGTATTTAGTCCACCAGAAGATTGTTGGTGATAAAGATACTGTTGCCATCAAAGAATATTATTCTTATGTTTGAGTAATTAAGGTCAGATGAACGGCAACAGTAATCATAAGGAAATATAGAGAAGATTTGGAAGGATGATAACAGACAATTGTGAACAATTGATATTGGTGTAAATCAAGAGGTGCTCACAGAGCAATGGAAGAGACATGACATCCATATCGAAAAGTGTCAGTGGTTTGTAAAAAGGCATAACATTAATGATACCCATTGTGATGTAATGACTAATCAAGAAGTGATTGATCAACATTTATCTGTTAGTAGTTTGATGAAAAACTGATATTTATCTGTCTTCCCTCTCTGTCCATGTACATTTTAACAAACTACAGTGAACTGTATTGCTACAAATGACATATAGTGATGAACAACCACAGGATTGTTATTATGTGCAATGAAAAACATAATGATGTACTTCACCATCTCTAACATATAGAATAAGTTGAGCCTCATCTGTTTAAATGTCTGGTTTAAAAATAGCCAGATGTATTATCTGTGTGTTTGCCTTGATTGTGTTGTTATGCCTGGTACAATCTGTGTGTTTGACTGTGTTATGCCTGGTACTATCCATGTGTTTGACTTGACTGTGCTATGTCTGGTACTATACGTGTGTTTGACTTGACTGTGCTGTGTCTGGTACTATCTGTGTGTTTGACTTGACTGTGCTGTGTCTGGTACTATCTGTGTGGTTGACTTGACTGTGCTATGTCTGGTACTATCCATGTGTTTGATTTGACTGTGCTATGTCTGGTACTATACGTGTGTTTGACTTGACTGTGCTGTGTCTGGTACTATCTGTGTGTTTGACTTGACTGCTATGTCTGGTACTATCCATGTGTTTGATTTGACTGTGCTATGTCTGGTACTATACGTGTGTTTGATTTGACTGTGCTATGTCTGGTACTATATGTGTGTTTGACTTGACTGTGCTATGTCTGGTACTGTATGTGTGTTTGACTTGACTGTGCTATGTCTGGTACTATCTGTTTGTTTGATTTGACTGTGCTGGTTCTGGTACTATCTGTGTGTTTGACTTGACTGTGCTGTGTCTGGTACTATCCATGTGTTTGATTTGACTGTGCTATGTCTGGTATTATCCATGTGTTTGACTTGACTGTACTATGTCTGGTACTATATGTGTGTTTGACTTGACTGTGCTGTGTCTGGTACTATCTGTGTTTGACTTGACTGTGCTTTGTCTGGTACTATCTGTGTGTTTGACTTGACTGTGCTATGTCTGGTACTATCCATGTGTTTGATTTGACTGTGCTATGTCTGGTACTATCCATGTGTTTGACTTGACTGTGCTATGTCTGGTACTATCTGTGTGTTTGACTTGACTGTGCTGTGTCTGGTACTGTCTGTGTGTTTGACTTGACTGTGCTATGTCTGGTGCTATCCATGTGTTTGATTTGACTGTACTATGTCTGGTACTATATGTGTGTTTGACTTGACTGTGCTGTGTCTGGTATTATCTGTGTGTTTGACTTGACTGTGCTATGTCTGGTACTATCTGTGTGTTTGACTTGACTGTGCTATGTCTGGTACTGTCCATGTGTTTGATTTGACTGTGCTATGTCTGGTACTATACATGTGTTTGACTTGACTGTGCTATGTCTGGTACTATACGTGTGTTTGACTTGACTGTGCTATGTCTGGTACTATCTGTGTGTTTGACTTGACTGTGCTATGTCTGGTACTATCTGTGTGTTTGATTTGACTGTGCTATGTCTGGTACTATACGTGTGTTTGACTTGACTGTGCTATGTCTGGTACTATCCATGTGTCTTTGATGTGTTCCTGCAGCACCACTGCCGAGCCTGTGGCAACATCTTCTGTGCTCGATGCTCGTCCAAGTCAACAATCATCCCCAAGTTTGGCATTGAGAAGGAGGTGCGAGTATGCGACCCCTGCTATGAAGAGCTCGCCAAGTCAGTTTCTTTTTGTTAAATTGTTTTTAACTGTAGTTCACATAAAATTATCGTCACTCCATCCCTAGCCATTGTAAAAAATATAGCATAACCACAGAGGGTAGTAGTAGTATGAACCTTGTCAAGCACCCACACACAGTGGCGTATCTAGGATCTTCCAAAGGGGAGTACGCATGGTCACCAATGCTACCCTGTAGCGGCGCAATCGAAAAATATGGAAAAAAAATCAAACAATTTCTGCATTGGGCCACACTCCCCTTTTGCCTAAATACGCCACTGTCCACACACACACAAACACACACACACACACACACACACACACACACACACACACACACACACACACACACACACACCACACCACACCACACCACACATTGAAGGGATTTGAACCCCAACAGCAACTGTTATGTTCTTCCCAATCCTACAGCCCATGGGTGATGATGCAATTACACTATTACAGTATCACAGTTTGTAAAACTTTTACAATCTTGAAACTACACAACCTCAATGATGTAGCCATGAGATTTAACAAGGTTGCCATTCAAAACAACAAGTTCGTGATGGCAAGTGGACAAGGAAGCCATTGGCTTATCAAGAGTCCAACAATTTTCTCATCTATGTGTAGCCCGCCCTTATCAGATATCTGTCAGTTCTATTTTTAAACATATTCACACTACTAGCATTAACACAATCAGTTGGCAGTTTGTTCCATTTGTTTATCACCCTCTGTGAGAAAGAGTACTTTCTCATGTCCAACCTACACTGCTCCTTAACTAATGCTGCTTTGTGTCCTCTGGTTCTACTGCCTTCTTTAAGTTTGAAGAACTTATTCTTGTCAACATCCTCATAACCATTCACTATTTTAAACACTTCTATTTGGTCTCCTCTTAGTCTCCTGGTCTCTAGTATTGTCAAACCACATTGTAATAAGCGACTTTCGTAACTAAGGTCTCTCAATTCTGGAATAATTTTAGTTGCTCTTCGTTGTGTTCTTTCTAGCTTGTCTATGTCCTTTTTACGATATGGTCTCCATGCTTGAATACAATATTCCAAATGTGGTCTAACTATTGCTTTGTAAAGGGGTACAATTAGCTGTTTCTCCTTATACATGATAGTTCTCCTAATTAGCCCTACAATTTGATTTCCTTTCGAAGCAGCAATACCACATTGCTCTGAAACTTTCATGTCAGCACTAAATGTTACTCCTAAGTCCTTTTCTTGTGTAGTTCTACCTAGTAAAGCATCCCCCATTTTATATTCTTCGTCCATGTTTCCATGTCCTATGTGTATACATTTACACTTCCCAAAATTTAATAACATTTGCCATTTTTCTGACCATTTAACTAATTTATCTAGATCATCCTGTAAACTTTGTTTATCTGTATCATTAGTAACCTTTCTGAATACTTTTGTGTCATCTGCAAATTTGAATACTTTGCTAGATATGTCATCTTCCAAATCATTTATACGTAAAAATTTAAGTATGTACATGTATAAGATATATACAAAGTTGTGATTACATAAATCACTGCAGAACCGGAGCAAAGAAGAGTCCTGATGAGGATCGACTGCCGGCCGAATACCTGTCCAGTCCCCTGTCCCAACAGCAACAGGTGAGTTACCTGTCGTGTGACCACAAAGTGTCATGCCTGATTGAGAACAACATTTCCAGACCATAAACCCGCAAAACGTTGCAATGAATTACATAAAATGTCTGATATTTTTACCTAAAGGCAGCGGTCCAATTAGGCTATCATCCTCACATCAATTACTGATCGAGCTTTATCATGGACAACAGACTGTGGAATGTGGCCAGCCCATTATACAGAGATAGAAACAACGGTCACGAGAATCAATTCTCCAGGAAGCCGATGCACATTTGAGAAAATGATGTATTGTATCAGAGTTAATACCGATTGACACATCAGACCAGTCAATTATAGTATCAACTTGATACATGCAAGTGGGAGTTTTGTCAAAATGAACAGAGCTACTAATAATATATAACATTAACGATGCTGAAATTTTCTTCCTCTTCCCATTGGAGCTACACTGATTGGGTCCCGCCATTTTGTCAACTATTGTAAAAAATATAGCATAACCACAGAGGTAACCTTCACCTTTGACGTCGTGCGATATGACCGAACCAACTGATGCATAACGTGTGTCTTCTTGTCTGAGGCATATGGCTAGATTTCTTCGTGTTTTCTTAAGAGTGACTTGTTGTTGGTCAGACTCCGGCAAAGAAGACTGAACAGGAGCTTCAGGAGGAGGAGGAGCTGCAGCTCGCCATAGCCCTCTCCCAGAGCGAGGAGGAGGAGAAGGCCAAGCAGGTAAGGCGGAAGTTCAGGAAGTCTGGACTGGGGAAGCGGGACTAATGGGCCTGGGAAGCGGGAAGACTGCTGGGGACGCAGGAAAACTGGGCTGGGGAAGCGAGAAGACGGCTAGGGAAGCGGGAAGATTAGGCTGCGGAAGTGGGAAGACTGGGTTGGGGAAATGGGAAGACTAGGCTGGAGAAGCAGGTAGATAGGTAGTATAGCAGGAGTAAGTGAATCAGTGTAATTGTCACTTAAAACGTGGTAGGGCACATAGTGTGGTAGGGCACATAGTGTGGTAGGGCACATAGTGTGGTAGGGCAGTGAGGGCACATAGTGAGTGTGTCTTGTGCAGTACCAACTGTTGCCAGGGTGTCACATTCGGTTGTTTCCTTTTTCTAGCGCAATCGCATGAGAGGAGGAAACTATGCCACATCTTCAAAGGCGATAGAGTCAACCCAGGTTGTAAGTCAGTTTATATTTACATTGTCATGTCATTTTTGTAGATATATTACATTTCTTTTGCTGATGAGAACAGGCCTCAATTCTGTTTTTTCACTCATCTCATTTTGTAATCATTTAGTAAACAATTAAACCTATCCACTATGACGTGCTAGCTTGTTAGTGTAAATGTGTTATTTAATTTTGATGAAATCATCAGACAAACTTTTCTATTATTTTTTACTGGATCCATTCAAAACTTTTGCACAATAAAGGCAGAACTGATCCACTCTTTGATCTATTCACACTTTCACAAGTTACCCAATGTAATGATCATTTCATTCTTAAAACTATTCATGCACTACAGATTCTGTTGTGTTCTGTTGTGGGTATTCTGCCGTGGGTGTTCTACCGTGGGTGTACAACCATGGGTGTACAACTGTGAGTGTTCTACTGTGGGTGATCTGCTGTGGGTGTTCTACCATGGGTGTACAACCATGGGTGTACAACTGTGAGTGTTCTACTGTGGGTATTCTGCCATGGGTGTACAACCATGGGTGTACAACTGTGAGTGTTCTACAGTGGGTGTTCTGCTGTGGGTGTTCTACCATGGGTGTACAACCATGGGTGTACAACTGTGAGTGTTCTACTGTGGGTGTTCTGCTGTGGGTGTTCTACCATGGGTGTACAACCATGGGTGTACAACTGTGAGTGTTCTACTGTGGGTGTTCTGCTGTGGGTGTACTACTGTGGGTGTTCTGCTGTGGGTGTACCACTGTGAGTGTTCTGCTGTGGGTGTGGTTCTTGGTTGCACACGTTTTGTCCATCTCAGAAGACTGTGGTGCCAATGATCGACACGAGTGACATGGACCCTGAGTTGGCTCGCTACCTCAACCGTAACTATTGGGAGCAGAAACAGGTGGAGATCCACTCGCCATCCACCACCCAGCCTTCCGCCCCAGTGGTCGTCAGCGAGCCCAAGACCACCATGGTCAAGGTGGAGGAGGTACTGGACCGGCCCTGCTTCATTTCTTGTTTCACACAAATTCTACTCTAGTTTTTAGCTTATTCATGTTGGAATTGTATTGTCCATGGCGGCGTTGCTTGTAATGAGGTGATAATAACCAATCATTGATTCTCAGCTTTCAACAATCCATGCCAGCTGGTCACGTACTTGTTCCATCTAATTTGTAAACAAATACCCTATTTTATTGTCATTTCAGCCATTGTGTGTAGTGATGGTAGGTAGATTGATGGCAGGTAGATTGATGGTAGGTAGATTAATGTTACAAGTCTGAGTTTAGATGTGTGTTGAATGTTCCATGCATAGTTTGCTAATTAAAAATGTTCCATGAATAGTTTGCTTAAGTAGCAACTGCCTGCCTGGACATTTACTGAATGACCAGAAATTAAATACTTTTAATCACATCTTCACTTCAAGAAACAGTTGTAATATATTCAACTATTGATCAAGGAATAGGGAGTTGATCTGATGTGTTTAGTTAATAATGGGCACGTTAAAATTAGAAAATTCCAATCAACTTGGTCAGCAGAAATGCGTGGATTATTAGCTATTTTTTTATTTTTATATCACACCATCCAACGCATTCAAATGATAAACGTAAAAGCCATATTTCAAATCAAAGATTACAAATCAGTTGGTCAATGTTGGTCATGCCTCCCAAGCTATATGGCAGTCAGTAAAATAGTTGAGACATATTAGTGAACAGACATGAATTAATAAAATTATTGTAAGTAAACTGTTCTGTGTATTATGTAGTGACTACAATGCTATGACTAAACAAGATAATAAAAATTCTTGCAGCAGAATGTGTCTTTAAATTGGTAGTCCAGTGAAATGGGTAATAATTCAGCAAGTTTTGATAGGAAATTTACTGACACAGTGACAGACAAACAATATTATGTAAGGTATGAAAACAATAGCTTAACTAAGTATAACAATAAATCGTGTAGTCTGACCAGTGCCTGGAGGACCTAGATGAAGGGCATTCAGAGAGAGGTGTGACACAGTCTACCATTTAGTCTTACCAGTACCTGGAGGATCTAGATGAAGGGCATTCAGAGAGAGATGTGACACAGTCTACCATGTAGTCTGACCAGTGCCTGGAGGACCTAGATGAAGGGCATTCAGAGAGAGGTGTGACACAGTCTACCATGTAGTCTTACCAGTGCCTGGAGGACCTAGATGAAGGGCATTCAGGGAGAGAGATGTGACACAGTCTACCATGTAGTCTGACCAGTGCCTGGAGGACCTAGATGAAGGGCATTCAGAGAGAGGTGTGACACAGTCTACCATGTAGTCTGACCAGTGCCTGGAGGACCTAGATGAAGGGCATTCAGGGAGGTGTGACACAGTCTACCATGTAGTCTTGCCAGTGCCTGGAAGACCTATAAGATGAAGGGCATTCAGAGAGAGATGTGACACAGTCTACCATGTAGTCTGACCAGTGCCTGGAGGACCTAGATGAAGGGCATTCAGAGAGAGGTGTGACACAGTTTACCATGTAGTCTTACCAGTGCCTGGAGGACCTAGATGAAGGGCATTCAGAGAGAGATGTGACACAGTCTACCATGTAGTCTTACCAGTGCCTGGATGATCTAGATGAAGGGCATTCAGAGAGAGATGTGACACAGTCTCCCATGTAACAGTGAGAGTATGATATCTAACATTGGCCTAAGTTATATGGTGCATTATCGTGTTGCAGAAGTACCAGAATGGTGAGACAGATGACGAGCAGGAGTTCTTGAATGCTTTGCGTAGTAGCATTGAAATCTTTGTGAACCGCATGAAGAGTAACTCTCAGCGCAGTCGCAGCATCGCCAATGACTCGTCCGTGCAGACCCTCTTTATGACCATCAATGCCATGCACCCACGCCTCATGAAGTACATCGCAGACCAGGAGGATGCAAGAGGTATGGCACATGCGTTGTACTCAACTATTTACATTAATCTTTTAGTCAATCATTTATTTCCGACTATTTGTACAGGTGAATTGAATCCTGTGTTTGATGTATATTGGAAAGGATAAAGCATATTTTGGGTTATGTTGTATATCATATGCATGTTATAAAGAACACATACGAGAAGAGTAGTTTTACGTAATTATCATTTTTATACTTTGTGCAAAAAATATTAATTATGATATTTAATGTGTCCTCACTGTCTTGTCTGATAAACGCAAAGTTCTTGCAGCCTTTCTTGTGAAGTTTCATTTTGACCTCTCTGGAGCTTTCTAATGAATATGCACTGAATGTTACCTTGTTACAGCTAAACATTGATGCTGAATATAGCAAGTTATGCACTGAATGTTACCTTGTTACAGCTAAACATTGATGCTGAATGTAGCTAGTTATGCACCGAATGTTACCTTGTTACAGCTAAACATTGATGCTCAATGTAGCAAGTTATGTGGCACAGCTGAATGTGACCTATGTGACTCGTGTTACATGTTAAACTGACCTTGTTACAGCTCGTTACGAGACGTTGCAGGACAAGCTGATGCAGCTGAAGGATGCGCGGGAGGCTCTGGATGTGCTGCGTCAGGAGCATCTGGAGAAGAAGAGACGGGAACAGGAAGAGCTGGAGAGACAGAGACAGATGCAGATGGCACAGACACTGACCGTCCTCAGGCAGAAGAAACAGGTCAGTCTCCCCCCCACCCAATGTCTTCAGTCTCTGCACCACATGCAGTGAAAAAGCTTGTAGAAGTGTGATTCTGCTTCCATCATTCTTACTGTATCTCTTACCTGTTGTTTTCATTGTTTGGGTGTTAAAGAATTCCTGATGTTAGCATGAACATCTGTGGTTAAATAACATGGCAAAATATACCATGGAATAGAAGAAAAACAGTAATCTAATAACAGTCTGTATTTTAAAGGCATTATACAGTTCAAGGTGATAACAAAACAGTCGGTGGTTATTTCTGCCAACGATTTGAGTACCAGCGCCAGTTGGCGAGTACCTGTCATGTTTCTATGATTGCAGGAGTACCTTGAGTACCAGCACAGGTTGGCGAGTACCTTTCATGTTTCTATGATTGCAGGACTACCTTGAGTACCAGCACCAGTTGGCGAGTACCTGTCATGTTTCTATGATTGCAGGAGTACCTTGAGTACCAGCGCCAGTTGGCGAGTACCTGTCATGTTTCTATGATTGCAGGAGTACCTTGAGTACCAGCGCCAGTTGGCGAGTACCTGTCATGTTTCTATGATTGCAGGAGTACCTTGAGTACCAGCGCCAGTTGGCGAGTACCTCTCATGTTTCTATGATTGCAGGAGTACCTTGAGAACCAGCGCCAGTTGGCGAGTACCTGTCATGTTTCTATGATTGCAGGAGTACCTTGAGTACCAGCGCCAGTTGGCAAGTACCTGTCATGTTTCTATGATTGCAGGAGTACCTTGAGAACCAGCGCCAGTTGGCGAGTACCTGTCATGTTTCTATGATTGCAGGAGTACCTTGAGAACCAGCGCCAGTTGGCGAGTACCTGTCATGTTTCTATGATTGCAGGAGTACCTTGAGAACCAGCGCCAGTTGGCGAGTACCTTTCATGTTTCTATGATTGCAGGAGTACCTTGAGTACCAGCACCAGTTGGCGAGTACCTGTCATGTTTCTATGATTGTAGGAGTACCTTGAGTACCAGCGCCAGTTGGCGAGTACCTGTCATGTTTCTATGATTGCAGGAGTACCTTGAGAACCAGCGCCAGTTGGCGAGTACCTTTCATGTTTCTATGATTGCAGGAGTACCTTGAGTACCAGCGCCAGTTGGCGAGTACCTGTCATGTTTCTATGATTGCAGGAGTACCTTGAGAACCAGCGCCAATTGGCGAGTACCTGTCATGTTTCTATGATTGCAGGAGTACCTTGAGTACCAGCGCCAGTTGGCGAGTACCTATCATGTTTATATGATTGCAGGAGTACCTTGAATACCAGCGCCAGTTGGCCGTCCAGCGGATGAGAGAACATGAACATGAGATGCAGATGCGAATGGAACAGCAGAAGCAGTTGCAGCGAATGAGAGCCATGCAGTACAGTGGTGCCCCCTACCATCCACAGGTGTGAACACTTGTGCATCTTTGTAACAGTAGATGATATGTGCTACAAATTGGTATTGTTGCAAATTAAAATAACATATTTATTTGAGTGACTAGTTAGCCAAACAAAATAAATTAATGACATAATTAAACCTAAAAGTTGTATTTTCTACAACATTTTCTTCAGTTTATACACTGATTTGAAAAAACCTCACTAAGATTCTGGAAACAATGAAAATATTCGCTCCAGAACTCCATGTGATTTTGCTCACAGATACGTTCATTTCATATGCTGCATTTCAGCAAAAAACTATTTTTTTAAAGGATGGATTGGTGAAATACAACATTAGTGCCAGGTGATTGATTATTTGTGGTGTCGAGGTTCAGCTAAAACTTAAATCTCTCTCTGACACATTTGCCGCCCCAGCAACCTTAACATGTCTAATATATGTGTTTTATTTTGTTGCTAGATGTACACTCCTGGCCAGGCCTTCAGTCCTGGCACATCTCCCATACACCAGGCGTATCTACCCCAGGGCATGCCCTCCATGTCCCCTGGCGACCCTAACGCACCTCCACCGTTCAACCAGGCCATGTACCCCGGGCAGATGGTGCCTCCTGGTGGCTATGCCTCCATGCCCCAGCAGGGCCCAGGGATGCAGGCCATGGGGATGGTCGGTCCTGGGATGCCCCCGCAGGGCATGATGCTAGGAGGCGCCCCCGGCATGCAGCCTCAGATGGCTTATAACATGCAAGGTGGGTACACATGTTTTCATACCATAAAACAGTATGGATTTTGAAATTAATAATAACAGTATTTTTTATACACAATCCAGCATGCTTATCAAAACGTGGAATAATAATGCATTAATACAAATGTTTAGTCTACATAATAAATAAAAGTATTCATAAATATTTTGTATTCTTTCTAAATGTCATCATGGAAGTATGGATAACTGTAAAAAAACATACAAACATAAAGTGCAGTCAAGATTAATCATATAGGTTAAAACACAAATGATTAAAAATTGAATGCATAAATGGTGTTATGAGCCATGAGTGTTATTCGGCCAGTATGTTTGGTACATGAACTTCCAACTAAGACACAGTTGGTACAGCGCTACTCATACTTAATGTACTTGTCATAGAAACAACTCGTAGACCTTTCCAGAAACTGTGCTCAAATAATTGTTCTCGAGCAAGTGTTTACATTCTCATTCTACAACAACATATGTCTGCAATGAGACTCAAAACTAATAAACAAATAAAACACCCGAATATGTTCATGTTTTTGAGAGCAGCTCCTGCAAAGAGAGCACCCGTCCAGTGACAACTCACATGTGTGCACATGAACATTCCACCTCTTATGACATGTTGTCACATGTTGATATTTGATTAATACAAATCATTTAAGAGACGTTTCCAACAACCACTGCCTTTGAAAGGCAGTTTCACTGTATTGAATGCTTTCCCCAGGTGGCAGGGAGGATACAGTAGAAACACTATATGACATCGTCTCATATTGTGTGTGTCTAACAGGAATGTCAGCAGAGCAACAACAAGCCATGGGACAACTACCCCAGGGGCAGCAACAACTACCCCAGGGGCAGCAACAACTACCCCAGGGGCAGCAACAACTACCCCAAGGCCAGCAACAGTTACCACAGCAACCACCTCCTGGGCAACAGCAACTACCCCAGGGGCAACAACAACAGTATCCCCAGCAACAACTTCAGCAGGGACAATCCCAGCAGCAACAATATGCCCAGCAACAATTGCCACAACAACAGCAGTTACCCCAGGAACGACAACAGCAGCAGCCACAACAACAACAACAGCAGTTGCCACAGCAACAACAGCAGTTGCAGCAACAGTTGCCACAGCAGCAGCAACAGCCGCAGCAGCAGCAACAGCCGCTGCAGCAGCAACAGCCGCTGCAGCAGCAACAGCCACCACAGCCTGGTCAAACAGAAGCTACTCTGATTTCCTTTGATTAGCCCCCATGGTTGAGTCACACACTCAGTGTTGTAACACTTTATGTTCACCAACAGACTAATGGTCTGTACTTGCATGCTCCTACTTCCTCTTTATGCAGCATACCAGATGTGTTATGCTTTCATAATAGTGTTCTTTTAATGGAAATATGCACAATTATGTGTCAGTTAATGTATGCAAACTAGACAAATGACTCTTCCATGAAGTTTCATAAAATACGTGATTCATCACCTTACATCCAACAGAACAGATTTCTTCCTGGCAGGTTTCATATGTATGACAATTAAGCATTTAACATACACTCAACCAGCCATTGTTATGTTAACAGATTATTCCATTTGTATTAATAATTGGTGTACACCTTTGGATACTCTCTGTAAATCATTCATCTTCAGACTGTATACTTGTTTGTTCTGTCAGTGATCTGACTGGCTTGACACAGATACATGTTGTTATTCTGTTAGAAAGATTCTGTAACAATAAATATGAAAATAATTTTCTTACATGTTCTTACAAACACATACACTTACGTACACACATGATAACATGTGTACGTAGACCTTAAAGGGAAACAAATCATAGTTTTGGGCCTTTTCTTAAACTACAATTAAGAATATTACTAGGAAAACATTGTGGAACACACAGCATCTTAATTTCATGGGTCGTGCCATGCTGCAAGATAACCCTACGTCACGAGTGTCGTAGTCTGGCAATATTCACTCATCAAATGAAAATATGTTTATATACACCTATTCCTATTCTTGCCAAAACGATACGGCCATGCTATTTACATTCAAACTCGACTTATGTAACATATTTTGGCCTGTGTTTATGAAACTAGTCAAAAGAGAATGTTTGGTTCTGCATCGGTTCTGTGTATGCTGGCCTCCCTTAATACATCACACGTAGTGGAGGCTACCCCGATTTCATAGAATTGTATGTGCGCTTATCGGTCACGCTGGTTAACATGTCAGCCCTCAGTCAAGCGGAAAAATCACCAGAGTCTTCCACTAGGACACATTCTAAGTAAACCACTGGCATGATATTCTTGATTTTAGTTGCACATGGTTAGTTTTTATTATCTCTTAGGTGCATAGCCCAAATACCATGACTTGTTTCGCTTTAACTATTAAACACTTCGCAGTGTTTTACCAACTAGGAGGCTTCACCATATGCCCCTCACATTACATCACACTTGTTTTTTTTTTAACAATGGAAGCAGTACATGGGGTGGGAATTTCACAAGATTGTTCTTTATTTCTAAGGCACAAACACTTATTTATGTATCGCAACACGAGGCCGAGATCACCACCGACCAGGTCGAGATCACCGCCGAGTAGGCAGAGATCACCAAAACAGGCCGAGTTCACTAGGGCCCAGATCCCGAAGGGCCGAGATCACCGGCACCGTCCTCGTCACACTCAGGCAGATATGCTGGCAATACAGACAGTGGTGGATATGTGAACGAATAGTCTCCACGCAATAATTGCAGCGTGGCGGAATGCTTCCCAGAGAAGTTGAAACGGCCTTGGAATGAACAGGTATGCCAGGGGGTATGCCTATATCGATCAATAATAATAAAACATATTACTTACAAAAATCTAAGCTATACATATATTATATAAATAGGGCCTAACGGTATGTTACGCCTTGCCTTAGGGAACCATGGCAATGAGTGATGCGGGAAGACAACGAAAACGGCGTGATAAATTAAAAGCTGATCCAGTACGTATGACAATAGACAAATTAAGAGACAAGAACGACATGCGATGAGAAAAGCGAACGACACTACAAAGTTGCCGTCGACATGGCAGTATGAGAACTAAGACGCCAGCGCAAAAAAATGGAGATGATACAAAGCCACGACTTGTGATGATGATATCGACGATGTAACTTCGACTCCTGGTCGAAATAAGAAAGCGATGACCTGACGCAATGCACGTAGGCGCCAAATGCGAACGTACACGCAGACAATCAATTCTCTTGAAACAAACAGAGATGCGAGTGTAACCGCTCACAGTTGTATCGGATGCGCTGGTCTCGGTGTTTCACTCAAGGAAGAACGTTGTCGTCCAACAACAAGAGTAAGAAGAAACGCCTTATCTAGCAGGCGGTGGTGACATCCGGCGACGATATAAAGAGGCGCTGACCAATCGCGAGAAGAACGCTTATGTTAGCCTCTGCGCAAGTAAACTCTTAACTCGTTACTACGCAATTGGCACGATGAATGAGGTACTCAGAGTATCTTCTAAACGTCTGCGAGCGTCCACATCGCCACCTACAACACGGGGTCACAAGCATGCTATAAGAAGGATATTGCGACGCAAACACGTGATGCGAGAATTCTTCATGTTGGATAAGGTCTCTCGAATGCTCCCCGGAAAAAAGACACAGTCACAAGAACAAGTTGAAGAAGCAGAAGAGGGTAGTGTGTGATACTTTGCCGAATCTGCATCCCTGCTTCAGAAACATACAACCGATGTGCACCGTCAGCTATCCGTCATTCTGTCGGATGCGACTTTTTTGGGTCGTCTCACCAAATCAAAGTGATCGGGACACCTGTTTGTGCTTTACACACGAGAACATGGCTCTACTGCTCGCTAAACTCTATGAACTTAAAGTGATTCCCACGAAACGGTTAACGCCTGTTCTTGAGACAGTGGCTTGTGACATATCTAATCAGAGCTGCATGTAGGTGAATGTGCTATATGTAGGTGAATGTGCTATATGCTGCGAGTCATCAATACAAATCAGTCATAATGTTGACAGGACGGCATCGGCGACGTGGGAGATTTGGAAAAGTGTCAAAGAAGATAGTGAGATAGATGGCGCGAAGACGCAGGTGACGATAACCAAAAAGATCAAACACAACGGCACGATAGATGAACGTGTTGAGGCTCCCAACACACTAATGCCAAGATTCAAGCGTCACCATTTTAACATGAAGCATCAACAAGTCTACCACACGAACCTGAGGAGTAACCTTCAATATATTGAATGTCAACAACGCCGAGAATTATCTTGGCAAGTCCGCGAGAGAAGTGCAGGCGGCGCACTTTGGTGCGTTACATAAACAAATCACGCTACATACGTGGGCAAGGATGCAGAAAAAACGTTGTGCAGGCTCTCGGATAATACATACCACGCTCTCAGATAATACATACCACGGTCCCGCAGCGGTATGGTGTCATCTACGGCCGACCCTAACGGAGATCTGGAGAGATCACCATACAGCGACGACAGTCTGCGGCCACAGCGCTACGCCTTGTTCCGGCTGAGGACGTGTCTTCAGCTACTGAGAAACTGCTAAAGTGCAAACTGGTACCTCTACCGCAGACCATGAAGTTGTACGACGTCATTACTAACACAGTCCACCACAGGGTGCTAAGCTGTGATTGTTCAAAACCATCGATGTGCAAGTGCTATTCTAAGCGTGTCACCCATTTGGAAAATACCATTGATGTATCCTTTTGGGTGAAAGGTGACAGGGTCGAAATCCACAATCAACAGCTAGTTGGGGGCGAACCGCCAATGTTCTGAGTGAATTGCATGCATGTGGTTCGTATGTCCAGTTGCGTGGTGTCTGTGTGAAGTTAAGAGTCCGCGATATCCATTTGCTCTCGAACGACCTTTCTCTCCAGCGACAGGCTGGCATCGAAGTTGATGCCAAGTGATGTGAGTGACACTACATCATGTCTCACCTATGTGTCAGTGTCTGCAGGTGGAATCTGTTTGCCTCGCAGTGGAAGCGTCCTCGCCTTTGGTCATAAAAAACTTCGCGGATGAAATCCCAGCAAGATTAGTTACTGAGTTGGTGCGGAAAGAAGACTATTATCTGAACGGCTCATTTCTGCGACAAGGGTGCGAGTTGGACGACAAAGCTGCAGAGAGATTACCAACAAGCTACGCCATGCACAGCGACCAGTATGACCCGTCGGCCAATGTAAAACTAACGCCATTGACCATTGGGGATATTTACCACCAGGAGAACATCGACATAACCAGACGAGGTGAATTCATGGGCACCTGGCAAGTACATGCGGTGTCCAGCATCTTTGGTGCTGAACTGGTGTCCATTTATCCACAGAGAGGTAACCCAGAGATCAGGAAACACCTGCACCGGTCGGTTATGCCGAGAGAGAAACTATGCGAACAGAGTGTGCATATAATATGGACGTCGATATGTACACAAACGGATGCGAACTACTTCGCTCTGAATCACTTTGTGCCATGGTGTACCATGATGTACCATAAGCAAGAGGTTGTTGATGTGCCTGCACTCACTGAGGACTATACTAATAAGTGTGTCGTCGTCAACTACGAGGGACGTGCATATCCCGGTGTCGTGTTGACAGATGACGTAGGTGATGTCTAGGTGCGGTGCATGCATCGAATAGGAAACAATCGATTCATCAAGACATAAGTTGGTATGACAAGCACAATATACTTGCAGTGATGCCACTCGTCAATGCTGTCACGGCGCGCCACATGGAAGTGGATGTCCACATATGGTCTGCCATTTGTGAGAAGCTGGCAGCTTAGATTATTTAACTAATTACGACTTCAACCACGCCAATCATGATGTTATCTTTGATAATCAAGGTACATGTTCCCAAAGTAAGATGCCCTTTTGCTAATCGGTGGCATACGGCATATGATATTTATTATGTAGGTAGACTGTCTTTACACAGGATTACTGTTTCAGTATTGGTTATTATTTCCATGTCGACACAGCACATTCCATGTCGTCACAGCACATTCCATGTCGTCACAAACTATGCAAATTGATTTAAAATTAACGTTTACAAATCAATATGAATATATAGTAGTGGTATATAATGTTTACATGTTATTTAATCATGGCATGTGTTTTTTATAAGTGATATTGCTGAACAATTGAAAGTGTCTGTAATATGTCAATATTATGATTCTGCCTGTACAATTTGGTCAGGAAAATAATTATGCATAATAATTTGTTAATATATCACAATAAATATGTTAACATCCGTTTAAGTACAGATAAGAAATTATGCTCGCTAATTTATATTTCAACGAGCGTATGATTTGCCACTTGTTTCGCATGATTTTGTGAATGTGACGACATGGAAAATTTTTGCTGTTTCAGCATGGACACATAGGTGTGAAATCGATCATATTTGGTTTGTTTATGTACTAATATGTAGGCACTGCTTCATTTTAACTAGCCAATATGTCATATCATTATCATCATTCGAGAACATCTGAGAACATGCGATGTTCCTATTTTTAAGAATGACTATATATATATATATATATATATATATATATATATATATATATATAATTTATATAATATGTATATATATGACAAGATTACTATACATAATCATGGGTGGTTCTCGCAATAAGCCCCTTGGGGTTTCCAGAGAATCTCCTGAGTTACTAAATCAAATGATATATGACCACACCTGTAACAACATTGTAAATGAGTAACCAAATAAACTCACATTGATTGATTGATTGATTGATATATATATATATATATATATATATATATATATATATATATTATATATATATATGCATGCACACATTGACACAAGCAGAATGCTGCAGCACAGACTAGATTAGCACGTCTCGCCAAGCTATCGTCAGCTCCTTGGTGATCCATATTACTTGAAGACCATATTTTATCCTGTGGAAACTTCACATCAAATTAGATCAGGTTCCAATTGCATTATATATTTCTCTTATATTATTATTTTTTTTATTCATGCAAATTCGATTTTATATCAGTGGGTTTTAAGAAACTACCAACTTAGAACATACAAAGTCAGATGTTGAAAATAATGATATCCTTAAATTAATTTTCACACTTTTCAAAAATATTTTAGAAAACTAATTATCAAAGGAAGGAATGAAAAATAAAAAGAGCAAAAGTTTTCCCCACTAGGTATGCTGTTACATCTACATCTGATGAAAAATTACAGATATCCTGAGAACACAATGCACTAAATGTTTGCCTCCGCACCAGATGCTACATCAGAAGCTGGCTTAGCTGCAACAAGCTCTCTCACAAAGTCATAATCACAGTCAATAATGACTAGGATTTACCTCAAGCGCCATCTTTTTTCAATTAATCATCTGGTCGTGTGACATCAGAACAAGCAAGACATGGACACTGTGACACATTTATTGATCTGACATTAATGAAGATGTGACAATTGTATGGCTGGCTTGACAGATGTCAAGAGTTGAGCTGTCGGTAAAGGCCAGAGATGTCAGTGTGTAATAAAAGCACTTTTATTTAACACTTTCGCTTGGTCGGAATCAATATAGCATTATTGCTTCTATTTCACGGTATTAAATCCAAACTGTGTATGGAGAATGTCATTAGATGAACAGATAGCATTGACCTCTACCACAAGCAATACTACTGCTTATAGAGCAAGTGTGGAAATATCTAATTGCAGGTTTTGTATATTCGAGGGAACTTGGTTTTAACTGTTGTCATTTCATGGTTGCACAATTATCCTGCATGAACTTCGATCCATTTTGCGTAAATGCCATTTCCATATACACAACTACCCACAAACATCTTTTCCCTTTCCTTTTCTACTTTAGGGGACATTTACCAAAAATCTACCCTTTCTAAGAGGATTTCCACCGTGGAAGCATATCCTCAAGTAAATCTCCCCTCATCTGTCTGTAACAGGCATGGGGCAATTAACTTGTAAAGTTAATTAACTAAATTACAATTAATTCAGAAAATGTTAAATTAAATTAAATTAACCTCACATATTTCTCAGGTCAATTAAATTAAATTTATTTACCCCCAAATTCTTCAATTAAATTCAATTAACAATTAATTTTAATTCAATTAACAATTAAATCATGGATTGGTAGAAATGTATACACCTTTAAGACAGTTCTAAAATCACAAGACAGAAATGTGTTTTTTAACTTTGTTGGAAAGAAATTTGCTCATGCAATATTTACATGCCAAGACACTTCAAGGTGCATTTGATCACATTTTAAAAGTTGTAGAAACAATTAATAATTTTGCACTGATAGGGTTGAAAATTTTGGCTGAAGATTTGCTGGGGTTTCGTCTCCTATATTCAACCACCAAATTAATAAAAACGGGCAACTATATACATCATTTCTATGCACCAATTTATTTAGGCAGTGTTTTATACTAAATCATTAGGTTTCACCTTTACACAATAGCATTTAAATGTGTAAACACTATTTTTATGCATCACTAGAACTGGCATGCTTTTGATTTAAGTTGGCACTGTAAAATATTCCAAACTGAAGCTATGTTACCTTTCTCTACATCTCCCCATTAATGGTATAAATCAGTACCTGGCTACAGACAGAGGTGGATACCTGAACGAATAGTTTTTGCGCAGTGGCTGAATGCTTCCCAGGGAAGTTGAGAAGGAATGAAGTGTAAAGCACTTTGAGCAGTCCCAAAGACCAGATACCACGCTATATAACAACGTACCTTTACCTTTTATATGTACACATGAAAAAATCATAGATGCATATGTCTAATGGCCCCATAGGTCCATTTGGCTGCAAGTTGCCAGCCCTAAATGTTTATTTTAGACAAAGATTCCCAATTCCCATGTGCCTGGATGACCAGCCCATCCCAGTTGGTAGTGTCTATGGCTCTGTGATGTTCTCCCTCACAATCACACATGGCTGAACCTAATCCATCCCAGGCACCTGGTTAACATGGCTGTGAACTATCCAGTAAAATCAACTGTTAAATTAGCACTTAATAATTGACAGTTAATTTGGAATTTGTCAATTAAATTAAATTAACCCCTTTTGTTAAAGTATAATTAATAAAATAAAATAAAATTAGCCTTTCTGGAAAACTTAATTAATTAAATTAAATTTACTTAATTGAGTTAATTCAATTAACAAACTAACAATTGAAATTAACCCATGCTTGGTCTGTAATGAGGGTTTTTATTCAACTCTTGGGCATCTAGTTTAATCACCGCCATAAGTCACCTCATGCTGTCACTGCAAGGAGGGCGGACTACCCTCTAAGTGAGCCACCAATCTTCATGTGATGTTCCTCTGCTAATATTGCATCCTTGGCCACTAGTGTGTGCTTCTTATCCACAGTAAACAAGGCAGTTAAAGGTGTAGACATCACACTAGTACTACTATTCCAATAGCGTTATTCGTATCCGGTTGGAGACATTTTTTTTAGCCCTATCACCATATGCACATGGACTTTTGAGTCAAAAATGAAGAAAAAATTTGTATTATACATGGAAACTTATGGTAAAGGGGTTATTTTCAGTACTTCTAGAAAGGGCTGTCATGATTAATATGTAAGTTTTATGACCAGCTAAAATAAAAATATGTAATTTTTAATTATTATTCATTGGAGATGCCTTCTATGAATTCATATTTTCTCTTATCATGTTCTTTGCAGCTACTTGTAGTTTTCAACAAATCATGAGTCTCTAATTGTTTATTGCATGCATAAAACAGTGTACACAAACAACAGACACACTCCATTAACATTTCTAGTCAGTCATTAATTTACATTCTCAGTATGTCAAATATCTCTGCATCAACAATAAATGATAATCTACAACATTTGTAAATCTGGTCAATGCAACATAATTACTATGTTATCACATTATTGGTAAATACAGTTGGTGGAGCAATATAGTTGTGTACATGACCAGGGAGTGCAAACAAATGATACAACAGCCAACTGACACGCACTCTACATGTGCCTTGCAGCTGTTACATACATACTAGGCAAGAGTCATCAGTCATCTCTTTGTCATCACACATAAATATCTTTACCAAAAGTGACAATGATCACAATTTAATAAATCTATTAAATTATCGTCACACTGGTAGATACATTAACTATTTAAAGACAACAGTGATATTGTAATAAGTGGTATTGTAATAAGTGATATTGTAATAAGTGGTATTGAAATAAGTGATATTGTAATAAGTGGTATTGTAATAGGCAAATAAATATCTTTCCCAGAGATGATGAAAACTTCATTTGCAGATATTATCTTTTCCAGAGATTCAGGATTGATTTTTTGTGAATAGCATAATCTTGTTGTTTGCTGGAACATCGACCTAGAATGGAAACACAATATATTGCAATCATTCTACATCATGTTTCATTTTGTCAATACATTGCAACCGTTCTACATCATGTTTCATGATGTCAATACATTGCAATCGTTCTACATCATGTTCCATGATGTGAATCATTGCAAACATTCTACATCATATTTCATGATGTCAATACATTGCAATCGTTCTACATCATGTTTCACGATGTCAATACATTGCAAACGTTCTACATCATGTTTAATGACATCAATACACTGCAGTAATTTTATTTTATTTTGGAAGATACTTTCTGCTTTCAAGGAAATGTCATGTGAAATGCAGATAATTATTTATGAGTAACACTGAAATGCTTAGAGCACCAATGACATGTTCACACATACACATGCTCATCATGTTCTTTACTTAATTAGGACTTATTATGCTCATTTTCACCCACTCACAGTGTCTAAATAGAAGTCAGTTTCATAAGAGCTATAGGACAGATTTGATAAGTGGTCCTTTAGCTTTCATGGGAAAGGAAAACATCTCTACCACAAAGGTAAAATTAATGCTGTTAAAGAACATCATAAAATTTATTTCCTCAAAATGTTCATCATAAAATAAATGAATGAAAGGCAACACAGAAATCTTGGAAGAGTCATTTCTTATATAATGTCTACATAATAACCATGTGGGTTCAAATGAACAAGTAACTACTACTGAATAACTACAAATTCTTACTCACAGTTTTCTGGAGAAGCAGGCTGTTCTCTTTTGCTAGTTTTTCTAAGTCATCAACATCTCGCAGGCCCCAATCACTATTTCTGGTAAGACAAACCACAATGTAAAGTTTTGAGAGACCACAACATATAGTTATGTAATGAGTTTGGTACCATGTAATCCGTTACTGGGTGTATTTGGGCAGACTGTCACTTTAACACCAACTGCCTCCAGAACATATTGGTGTGTTGAACACTGTGTTCATATGAAACTTGTGTGTGAACGTATGTGTAACGAACACCAAAAATATGCCAATCTATTGTTTGGCGTGTTAGGCAATTTTATGCACATGAATTTATTGGAACTATGTTGTGCAAGACTGTCATTCTATTACAATTAAAGTACCATGTCATGTTAGATAATAGGTTAACTTCTATAGATGTGTAGTGTCTCTACCTTTCATAATAAACTAGAATATTTCAAAGACGTTGTCTGCTGGAAACATATAAATTAATGAATGACTTTGCAAAGAAAGGACACAACATTTAATGATAAAAAAGAATAAAAATAAACATGCACACATCATTAAATCAACAACATTTTTAATATTTCACATTTTCTATAAATACATATTTCAGTAAGCATATTTCTAAACTTACTGTTGTTTGAGCATCATGTCAAACTGCAGGTTGCTTTCTGGTGTTATGTTGCCATGCATTTTATAAGGCTGCAAAATATATATCAGTTGTATCAAATTCACAGAGCACACCACTGTGTGTCACATCAAACCCCACATCTACACACTGCTGCAAAACAAAGCAGATCTTGTTAAAGTTATTTTTGAAAGATTTTTATTTTTGAAGGATTTTTACAATGATTTTTAAATCGCCAAAGACCATAGCAACTTTGGATTTTACATGCAACATGTGGTCATTTAATCAGTTATCAGGCTGCCAAATAAAAAAATACCTGGTAGTTAAACTGGGTGAGGTCATAGTACCCAGCTAATTAAATAAAAGATCTCATATCATCCACCATTAAATACAAGGTCCCAGATTATCCACCATTAAATACAAGATGCCAGATCATCTATCATTAAATACACAATGGAATACAAGAACACTAATTATCAAAGTCGATCTTGAGCCATTTCATCAAGATTGTTATGAGGTCTCAAACAAGGTCTTCATTATAAACCATACGAATGGACAAGAAAAACCTGCTGATTATGAAATATTGTGTGTGGCACGGAGAACTACAGAGAGTACCTTGGAGGTTTTTGTAATGAAACTCAACTATTTTGTGATGAGAAACACCTAACAAACACTTGGTGCATGTTACTGAATTACTAAAAACAAGAACGATAAATTACATGACTTCATACAATTACACTCACTCAGATCATGCCACCCCTAGATCTAGCCACATAGAATTAACCATTACACTTCAGAAAATGTGTACATCATGTGTACGTGTGTACATCAACCACATATCACCAGCCATGTACATGTGTACATCAACCACATATCACCAGCCATGTACATCAACTACATATCACCAGCCGTGTACATGTGTACATTAACCACATATCACCAGCCGTGTACATCAACCACACATCATCAGCCGTGTACATCAACCACATATCACCAGCCGTGTACATGTGTACATCAACCACATATCACCAGCCATGTACATCAACCACATATCACCAGCCGTGTACATGTGTACATATCACCACCGTGTACCATGTGTACATCAACCACATATCACCAGCCGTGTACATCAACCACATATCACCAGCCGTGTACATGTGTACTTTAACCACATAATCACCAGCCGTGTACATCAACCACATATCATCAGCCACGTACATGTGTACATCAACCACATATCACCAGCCGTGTACATCAACCACATATCACCAGCCGTGCACATGTGTACATCAACCACATATCACCAGCCGTGTACATATGTACATCAACCACATATCACCAACCGTGTACATCAACCACATACCACCAGCTGTGTACATCAACCACATATCACCAGCCGTGTACATATGTACTTTAACCACATAATCACCAGCCGTGTACATGTGTACATCAACCACATATCACCAGCCGTGTACATGTGTACATCAACCACATATCACCAGCCGTTTTCATGTGTACATCAACCACATATCACCAGCCAATCAACCACATATCACCAGCCAATCAACCACATATCACCAGCCAATCAACCACCACCATGTAGAGAAGTAGTTGTAGTTTAATTTACTACATAAATGTTCAAAGTATCATTGCTATTACATTACTTAATAATGACAGCTAGTCCATGCATTTTGAGACATTCAAAACATCAAAGCGTGGTATATATTTGCTGGACTATCATGTGATTTCATAATGACACATTTCATGGGTTGATCCTGAATATGGGACAAAGTTCCAATCATCATTTGTAAGGGTTGACCAACCAGGCATGGCAATAACCATAGCCTGCAGATTCTCAACTTCTCTATCTAAGTATATGTATCAAAATGCAATTAAGATAACACTTTTTATCTAGGAACGTGCAGTAATTTTGTTCTTATGTAAATATTATCAACTCACCCCATATGTGGCTAAGGTCCCTCCTGGTTTCAAATAATAACCACTACCTTGAAATAAACCCTGAAACACCATATAACACAGTTAACATTTTAATATTAACACTTTTAAAGTTCAATTGTGTATCATCATATATGTATGTTGAAAACAATGTTGATCTGATTGAGTATCTAAATTTAAGTTACACAACAAAATATATTCTACAGTTATATATTTTTAACATTATGCCAGATATTTATAAAAAAAATATTTATAAAATATAATGTAATGTAACATAATGTTGGTGATCAATTTATCTGCAGTACTGTGTAGTGTTCAAATAGCATGAAAACATTTTGAAAATGCACAGAAGTGTAGCATTTCAGTGTTGACAATGACAATGAACATAGGTGTCATTATTCCTGCTTTCAGGCAGGAAATACTGCTATTTCCTCTTCATCCTGCTTTCCCGCTTTTTGGGTGAAATTTCCGGTTTTTTGATTTAAAAAAAAATTCATGGCAAAATGTATCTATTTGTTGCATGCACAGGCCTTTCTAGATTAATCGTGAACAAGAACAGTACTTCAAAATGATGACCCATAAAATTACATGTATGATTTTATGGGTCACCATTTTGAAGCAGCAGTAAAACAGCTAAAACAATTAAAGTTGAGTGGAGGGGGCATTTCCCACTTTACAAGAGCAGATGTTGACACCTATAAATTAATGTATAAAAAATATTCCTGCATACATTCTGTGAACAATAAAACAATTATGGGAACCAAATTTCTAGCAGTTAGGTTCAGTTTGCTTCTCATAATCTTGCCAGATTGAGGCCTTGCTCAAAACACTTTAAAACTGGTGAAATTTATGTGTTTTGTACAAAGCTTACAGACTGTGACATGTTGCGCATATTCCCTCAGAAGGGTCACAAATAAATAATGGCCCCAAATAACTAATGCAGCAGGTGTGCTCACTATGATGTGAATCAATACTCGATCTTTCTTCCAATAAAATTACACCTGTATGTTGTACCCCATATATGTAAATTGAATATAATTCTTCAATAGAATCACAAGTAATTAAGAATACAGTAACAATTTCCCCCCAATTTGTCTTCCCTCCTATTCCAATGCCAACTATTCCCTTTCCTCTATATCTAGCATTTATTTATTACTTCATGTAAAGCTAACACAGGTCACAGTGACCTAGAGGACTGTCATCCTACCTCTGTGGCTGGCCACTCAGAAATGTGCATCATATTTATGCAGAGAATGAGATCATAGGATGCCTCTACCAGTGCTCCATCAGCCCACTGTTTTATGGGTTCTGTTGTATTGATTGATAGAGGCTCCTTGATGTTGCTCAGTCCTGATGCTTTTATGTAACCAAGAATACTGCAAATGACAGAGGGACACTCACATAGCAGAAACAGGTTTAGCTCCAAAACAACATACATGAGAATTGTTCTTCAGTAAATGAATAGTACACAGTATGGAGTTATGAAATTCACAAGTGTGTCAACAGGTTTTGTCTATTCCTGCACAGGATCAACAAAATGTCATTGTAACACACACACGAATGCACGCACGCACGCATGCACACACACACTTATGTATGTATGTATGTATGCATGTATATATACATATATATATATATATATATATATATATATATATATATATATATATATATATATATATATATATATATATATATATATATATATATATATATATATATATATATATATATATATATATATTTATATAATATATATATATATATTGTAGTAAAAAAATCATAGAATGAATAAAAAAATTCTACCATGATTCCTACAACATTTGAATAAAATTGGGAAACACAGTTTAATTAAACAACATGATTTTTCATCACCATCACAATACTTCATTGATTCCAAGTCAGTTTGTCTTTTCTGGAGCTTGGAACAAAAAATATTAACATACCAATATAACTGCCACATACCAGATAGTATCTCGCAAACAAGGAGGTCAAAGGGAGGCAAGCTTAGTGACTCGTTAGTTTACCATGCTATCATGTAGTGGCGTAGCATGTTACATATGACAAAATAAAAAAATTTAACCAAAGGGGAGCCACAGTCCAAGGGCCCCCGTAAATACATCGCTGAATTATGGGTCATTATCTGTGATACAAAATAATTATTTACTGAGGTTATAAATTAAATGTAGACTAGCAAATTTATTATGCTAACTTATAAACGAACCTGCATGTTGATTTCTCATCACAGTCTGAAGGTTGCCAGTCCACCTGTGGCAGATGTTGTCCAAAGTGTACCACATGTTGGCCTGTCCCTGGCAACATACAGTAGATCATTACGCATATTCTATTAATTAGGCATCTAGTAGTTAGAGACAGAGTTTTTAAAAAATGCATGATTAAAGGACAAAAGGAAGAGTAGTGGGATGTTGGGCGAGTTTCAGTTATGCTGGATGAATGGAATGTGTTCAAGAAGTACTGAAGGAGTGGAAGGAGGTGTTCAAGAAGTGCTGGAGGAGTGGAATGAGGTGTTCAAGAAGCACTGGAGGAGTGGAAGGATGTGTCCAAGAAGTGCTGTTGGAGTGGAAGGAGGTGTTCAAGAAGCACTGAAGGAGTGGAAGGAGGTGTTCAAGAAGCATTGGATGAGTGGAAGGAGGTGTTCAAGAAGTGCTGGAGGAGTGGAATGAGGTGTTCAAGAAGCACTGGAGGAGTGGAAAGAGGTGTTCAAGAAGCGCTGGAGGAGTGGAAGAATGTGTCCAAGAAGTGCTGTTGGAGTGGAAGGAGGTGTTCAAGAAGTGCTGGAGGAGTGGAAGGATGTGTTCAAGAAGCACTGGAGGAGTAGAATGAGGTGTTCAAGAAGTGCTGGAGGAGTGGAAGGATGTGTTCAAGATGCACTGGAGGAGTAGAATGAGGTGTTCAAGAAGTGCTGGAGGAGTGGAAGGATGTGTTCAAAAAGCACTGGAGGAGTAGAATGAGGTGTTCAAGAAGCACTGGAGGAGTGGAAGGAGGTGTTCAAGAAGCACTGGAGGAATGGAAGGAGGTGTTCAACATGCACTGGAGGAGTGGAAGGATGTGTTCATGAAGTGCTGTTGGAGTGGAAAGGTGTTCAAGAAGCACTCAAGGAATGGAAAGAGGTGTTCACGAAGTGCAGGAGGAGTAGAATGAGGTGTTCAAGAAGCACTGGAGAAGTGGAAGGAGGTGTTCAAGAAGCGCTGGAAGAATGGAAGGAGGTGTTCAAGAAGTGCTGGAGGAATGGAAGGAGGTGTTAAAGAACCTCTTGAAGAGTGGAAGGAGGTGTTAAAAAGTGTTGGAGGAGTGGAATGAGGTGTTCAAGAATGTTCAAGAATGGAAGGAGGTGTTAAAGAACCTCTTGAGGAATGGAAGGAAGTGTTCAAAAAGTGCTGGAGGAGTGGAAGGAGGTGCTCAAGAAGCGTTGGAGGAATGGAAGGTGTTCAAGAAGCGCTGGAGGAGTGGAAGGAGGTGTTGAAGAACCTCTTGAGGAATGGAAGGAGGTGTTCAAAAAGCGCTGGAGGAGTGGAAGGAGGTGTTCAAGAAGCGTTGGAGGAATGGAAGGAGGTATTCAAGAAGCGCTGGAGGAGTGGAAGGAGGTGTTGAAGAACCTCTTGAGGAATGGAAGGTTTTCAAGAGGTCATGGACTGATGATGAGCCTGGAAATTCAGTATTAAGTAGGTTGGACAGCAGAGAGAGCTGTAGAACATCAGGTTGGTGAGAAGGAGATCAAGCAGTGGAATGATGTTGTGTACCTTGGCAGAATGGTTAGCGGAGGTAGGCATTCAGAGGCAGAGGTGTGTCATCAGATACAAGTGGGAGCAAATGCATGGAGGAAGGTAGAGGGAGTTATAATGGACAGACACATCAATCACTTCCGTTACACAGCTCAATCACTGCAGTTACACAACTCGTTCACTTCAGTTACACAACTCATTCACTTCAGTTACACAACTCAATCACTGCAGTTACACAACTCATTCACTTCAGTTACACAACTCATTAACTTCTGTTACACAACTCATTCACTGCAGTTACACAACTAATTCACTTCAGTTACACAACTCATTCACTTCAGTTACACAACTCGTTCACTTCAGTTACACAACTCAATCACTTTAGTTACACAATTCAATCACTTCCGTTACACAACTCAACCACTCCAGTTACACAGCTCAATCACTCCAGTACACAGCCCAATCACTACAGTACACAGCTCAATCACTCCAGTCACACAACTGAATCACTCCAGTTACACAACTGAATCACTCCAGTTACACAGCTCAACCACTCCAGTTACACAGTTCAATTACTCCAGTTACACAGCTCAATCACTTCAGTTACACAGCTCAATCACAGTAACAACGACAGCTGCCAAGCAGATTACCTTCCTGTAATGCTGGTATGACTTAACCTTAAAAAGGTGCCAGATTCACGGCTGCCTGGCACAGTTTGATGCCATCATCAATATCACCAGTTTGCTACTCAGTTTCTAATTTGCAAAAACTGATTGAGCCCAGCTGAATGAAGCACTGCTGGTTCCAGGCACGATGAACTGCACAGCAGCCTGGAGAAATGGTGATGAATATTTCAGCTGAAGCCAGGCAGAATAACTAGCATTATACTGTCTATCATGAATAGTTCAGTTGGTCTTGTCATTTCGTGTTCTGTTTTGCGTATTATTAGGACATTCTGCTTTATCTTTATGTTTCTGGATGATCATTATAATTAATATGCATTTACAGCTACATGTGCATGCATGTCTCTGGGCATCCTCAATTAAGATGGAGAAGTAGCATGTTATAAGAAGTACTTATGTGTAGATACATCTAATACAATGCTACCAATAACATCTGCATGGTCAATACAACAGGTCAGGTACACATAGTTTTTGAAGCTATATATTACTGGATTATATGGATAAGACTGTTCACAATTTTAGTGCTGAAAAGTTACCTCTAATTATTATGACCGACAACTGGCAAAGGTAGCTTACTGCTGTCATTTCATTCTGTGATATAACAGAATAGCGACATATGATATGCCAATAACATTTGTATATATTACAATTATACCACTATCAAACCAAAATGTAAACCTTCGATTAATAAAAACTGGCAGCCAGACACTGGGGTCAATTACACTGTAATTGGAATTGAAACGCCAATTCCAATTACACTGTAATTGGAATTGAAACGCCAATTCCAATTACACTGTAATTGGAATTGAAACGCCAATTCCAATTCTGGAATTGTAATTGACCTTTTGTTTTTAAAAGTAATTGTAATTGGCGAAAACATAATTGGTATTTTCAATTACTTTTTCAGTTAAATCATGCAACTTTGAACTCAAATTCCTTGCTACAAATAATCAATAAAATATATTGCATTTATCATATTTGTTTGCCATTGCGTACCATAATATGCAGAAATTAAATGAAGCTACTACAAAATGTTTTATGTTGAGTATGTGTGTGGTTGGTCTGTTCACATGCTGTCACTTGGTATTTCTGAGGTGGAATTGGAATTGGTATGTGTAATTTACCCCAAGCCTGCTGGTAGCCAGCCATGCAAACCATTAATTAGTAATATTATTAATTATCAGGTGCCTATGAAAATTCTGTTTTGGTGTTCTAATGGTATTGCAACATTGTTACTGATTAAAAACTTTTACAATAATATTTTGTTAATTACACATAATAATATTCTATTGAGTTATATACTATCATGTTATTAAAAAAGAAATGTCTGATATTATATTAATCTAAAAAAAATACCCCTTACTGTCATGTTGCACTAGTAAAAACGTTGTTGTCAATCATTTAAAAATTATCTATATGAGTATTCAAGAGAATACTTTTGTCAGGATTTTATCAGCAATCTCAATAAAATGTGGGATTTTACTCTTGGTGCCAAAGAAAGATCAATTAATATAAGCTTTTAAAAACCTACAAGTACTACTGTACTAAAACGTTTAAAAACTAATGGAAATAAACTAAATTATCGCATATCTATATTGCCTATTTCATAGGAAATTATATAAAATGTTTGTTATCTTACTGTCAAATATAACACACACAAACCAACATAACATGTAACGTCTCCACAGACATACAGCAATTGATAAAAAAACAAACACAAACCTGATGCTATCTCGAGTGCGTTCAACTGAGTATCTGCTGATACTACAGTCTGTAGTACTTCTAGAATGGCGCTTTTGTTCCTCTCTGCTGCAGCTGACCTCATCATGTTCACCACCTGCCTTGTGATGGCAGCCATAAGACCACCGCGACCACAGCGCTTCACTGCAACCTGACTGTCACAAAACAATGTTTCATATGACACCTGGTCGCTGCGGTGACATCGACAGTGACATGGACTGACAAGTAGTGTAAACTTGTGCCATCGTTAATCATAGCACTAGACACAGTTAGGTAATTCCTTCCCTGCATATGCTGCTGCGGTGGCTGCAGAATTAGGTATCAAATTAGTAATGCGGCAATGGATGAAATCTAGTTCATCTCTTCCATCAAACACAGAAGTGTCTGTTTTCTGGGGCAACTGGAGCAATTTAATTATTCATATATTAGAGGAATTATTCAGTTATTTTATGGGTGTACATAGGCCAGTGGCCGATCTGGAACATATTCAAATCATCTTAATTCTGTATGGTTGAAAGGTTTGTTTTAATCAGGGTTGTAATTGAGTTTTTATGAAGTTGTGCGATTACAAATGACCACTGTAAATGACTCCAACTCTGTTTCCCATATTCCTGGATTTCTAAACTTTGAGAGTTTTCTTTAAGACTCAATAAGTTCCTTCTACATGCATTTAACTCTTAGAATAGAGATGTTACCTGTGTTCTCAAGCCATCCTGACTGCTGTGTCAACAAGGTAATAATTTCACTAACAGTCATTGAGAACTTGACACATTCTCACACTCCTTACCCCAGTAGTTCTATTACCTCTACTCTAGACAGAAGATATGTATTTTGAGCAAGCTTCTTGCCTATTAGTGCATATTATATATATTTGGTACACCTTAGCTTTCTGTGACTGCATGAATAAGTATCTGGTTCTTGGCCCTTGTTGGCAATTTGTTCATGTCTATGTGGAAAACTATAAATTCCCTAACGCCTGCAACAACGAATCTGGATTTGATGTTTTATGGGTTTTACACAGCTGCCAGTGGCAAGGACTGTCATTGATTGGTGGTGCTTGCATTAACATTTTTGGTGGAAGCTATGAATTCAAGAAGGAAACAGAATTGTGTGAAAATATATATAAAATACCTGTTTGTAAGACATGAACCAAAATACACAGATGAAGCAAAGAACAGAGTATCTGGGTTATTTTTGAGTACACATACCACAATGAAAATGTTGGTCTAAAAACAGAACATGATTTTATAACCGATCCTAACCCTGAGGCATGTTTGGTGACATGTGATGCAATGAAGGCACCAAACAAGAGGAATCATTCTTAAATGGAGAAGAATGAAGTGATTTTTACAGTAAAAACTAAACTGATGATGCAACGATGATAACGATGAGAACATATTGACATGACACAAGCAACATCCATTTGACCTAACATACATGACTCCCAGCTGATGTAGGGCATGACTGTGTATTGTTTCTTTAACTACTTGTTGTTTCGAACTGTGCTGGAAAACAAGAGAATAGGTTTAACAAGATTTAACCAGATTTGCCATCCAAGCCAAAGGCCCAGATGGCAAGTGGACAAGGAAGCCATTGCCTTATCAAGAGTCCAACAATGTTCATCTATGTGTAACCTGCCCTCCTGAGATATGTGTCAACCTTGTTTTTAAACATATTCATGCTGCTAGCAGTTAGCTACACAATCCGTAGACAATTTGTTCCCCTCATTTATTGTCCTCTGTGAGAACGAGTACTCCCTGATATCCAACCTACACTGATCCTTTACTAATTTTACCTGATGTCCTCTAGTTCAACTATCTTTCTTGAGTGAGAAAAACATATTTCTATCAATATTTTCATACCCATTCAACATCTTAAAAACTTCAATCTGATCTCCTCTTAACCTCCTTGTCTCTAGGGTTGTTGAACCACATTCTTTCAGGCATTCTTCATAACTAAGGTCTCTCAGTTCTGGAATCATTTTAGTTGCTCTCCTCTCTAAGTATTCAAGCGTATCTACAGTATCCTTCTTACGACAGGGGCGAGATTTAGCAGTCGCCCAGTCACCAATGGTGCCCAAAAATGGCTTCAGGTGACTTTGTTTTTACTACAGTGGCCCGCATGGCAACTCAAAATATTTATGGAGCTGCAATATTTTTTAAGCAGCAAAATAAACGGAATGTTAATAAATATATCAGACGCTTGTAGACTTTTCGCGTAGACTGTTGGTGTACCATGTTATGAAAACAAAACAATCTGTCATATGTGTACAATTGTATACTGTATTTTATTCAGTATTATGTATTACATTGCACTGATCCTGCCTTGAAAATAATTTTTTCAAAACTGAATGTTCCAACATTCAACTGTGGTCTTATTCCTCAGCATATTATTCCAATCTAGCTTTGCTAAGTATTTTCTCATATCGTTATAGTTACCTTTGTGGAAGTTTCTCCTGTACACTTTTTATTTTTACTCTCTAATTTTACATTGATGTCAAGATGCATTTGATTATGATCACTGTTACCCAATGGTTCATGTATTTTTACATTGTCCACTAATTCTTTTTGTGATGGCAAAACTATATCTAATACAGTATCTCCCTTGGTTGGTTCTAGCACGTGCCGAGTAAGGAAGCTATCCTGAATTAAAAATAGAAATTGTTGGTTCTCACCCCGTGCTCTCTAGAGATTTCCATTGTGTGTGTCCATGGCTAAAATCTCCCATTATGATACGTTCCCCTTCACTAACGTCCTTTATAGTATTTTGTATTTTTGTGTTATCTTCGTTTATGTTTGGACTTCGGTAAACTAATCCAATAGTTAATGTTGAATTTCCTGATATTATTTTGCACTAAACAGCTTCATCCCAATCTGCTTCCCTTTCTAATTTTATTTCATAAGCCTGAATAGATACTTTAACATATAAAATAACTCCCCCTCCCCTTCTTCCTATTCGAAGGTTGACACTGCATCAGCCCTGTGTTATTTTGTATTGAATATAAATGGATATGTGCAACTGCACTGCCTTCAAAAAGTTCCATATCTTCAGTAAATGTGACGATGGCCATGCATACTACACAGTTCAAACATGATGATCAGGCAGTGGTTGACAGGGCATTTGGTCAAAGGCCTGTGTTCACAGGGCAGCTTAATTGCTCAGAGGCCTTTGTTCACAGGGCAGCTTGCTCAGAGGCCTTTGTTCACTGGGCAGCTTGCTCAGAGGCCTGTGTTCACAGGGCAGCTTGCTCAGAGGCCTTTGTTCACAGGGCAGCTTGCTCAGAGGCCTTTGTTCACAGGGCAGCTTGCTCAGAGGCCTTTGTTCACATGGCAGCTTGCTCAGAGGCCTTTGTTCACAGGGCAGCTTGCTCAGAGGCCTGTGTTCACAGTGCAGCTTGCTCAGAGGCCTGTGTTCACAGGGCGGCTTGCTCAGGGGCCTTTGTTCACAGGACAGCGTGCTCAGAGGCCTTTGTTCACAGGGCAGCTTGCTTAGAGGCCTGTGTTCACAGGGCAGCTTGCTTAGAGGCCTGTGTTCACAGGGCAGCTTGCGCAGAAGCCTTTGTTCATAGGGCAGTGTGCTCATAGGCCTTTGTTCACAGGGCAGCTTGCTCAGAGGCCTTTGTTGACAAAACAGTTTGCTCAGAGGCCTTTGTTGACAAAGCAGTTTGCTCAGAGTCCTCAGTTCACAGGGCAGTGTGCTTAGATGCCTTAGTTCACAGGACAGTTTGTTCAGAGGCGTTAGTTCACATGGGAGTTTGCTCAGAGACCTTTCTTTACAGGATAATTTGCACAGAGACCCTAGCTCACATGACAGTCTGCTCAGAAGCCTTTGTTCACAGGGCAGTTTGCTCAAAAGGTGTTTGCATACAAAATTAGTACCTGTGCTCCAAAACACACACATTTTAGCCTTCATTACTGATAATTGGACATACAAAGTACAAGTCAACAAAGCACTGTGCACTTTCAATATTCTATCTATCAATTAATCAGTCTAAACACATGCATTCATTTGTACTTGTATAGAATTTAGTCACTGCATGAATCACATGAACAAATTATCATTTCCGACTTTCCACAGTGAGCAAATGCCCTATGTGAACAAATGCCTTACACCCACATTTATATGATGGTGATTCCTTTCCTCATCCTTGCCAAATGTAAAATCCAGATTCACTGATGCAAAGAGATGGGTATTCTCAATAAATGGTTTACAGTGCCCGTATATGATATGTTCCCTCCCACTGACATGGGTAAGGTTTTCATTGATGCAACCAATTACTAATTAAGGTGGCGTATCTTGATGAGCCTGAAAATGTTCATGTGCAACATCAACCAGGTGGTAGAATATGTTCTAGGTTGTCATTCCATGCTGCATATACTGGTTTCTGGAGGATAGTACACCCACTGGCACTGGAACTGGACACAAAGCAGCACTAGTTAAGGAGCAGTGTAGGTTGGACATGAGAAAGTACTCATTCTCACAGAGGGTGATAAATGAATGGAACAAACTGCCAAACGATTGTGTTAATGCTAGTAGTGTGAATATGTTTAAAAATAGAATTGACAGATATCTGATAAGGGCGGGCTACACATAGATGAGAAAATTGTTGGACTCTCGATAAGCCAATGGCTTCCTTGTCCACTTGCCATCTGGAACTTGTTCGAGATGGCAATCTTGTTAAATCTTGTTAAACTTCTGGAAAGTACAGTACGTCAGTGACAGTAGTACCTGCCTTCAACGGACCCCCCGATGAGCGGACACCTGCAATGTCGGGACACTTTGTCAATGTACGGACTGTTTTACCATGTTAATGTCCCTCTGATGAGGGGACACCTGGTGAACGCGGACAGCGGACAGGATATTTTGGTTTTCTGTCCCTGCTAAGGCGGACAGTATATTTTATTTCCAAAATGGCGACGGACAAACAGCACGGTGTGTAGTGGGATAAACGTTATATCGCGAATTCGGATACAATTAAGGCCGTTGGTCGTGGACCCCGATTTTCTGCCGCCGGGGGAAATGCCAAATGGGCCTGCTTAAACCTACTTAGAATTGCTTTGACAATTCTCAAGAAAGAGGTGAACAATGTCAACGACAATGTCAACGAACGACTGTCAACAAGTTTGTTTGGCGCTGCCGCCGACATCAATCGCCGATGTTGGCTTCGCTTAGGCGGTTTGAAATTGCAATCGAGATTCACAAATACGCCTCGCATAAGAATCAGATAAACAATCTTAAATGCAATTTAGTATGCAGTACTAATATGACAATGGGATGAAATGACATGCCTCCAATCTAAACGACGCGAAACCAACATGCCAAAGGCGCTACCAGTGTGCGAAAATACGAATGTGTCATCCGCATATGAAACGACGGATCGATGCTAAGTCGTGCATCATAAATGTATGCTTCGGTCGAGATCAGTTGAAAATCGAGGTGAAACGATTATTAATTCTGCCTATTGTCGTTTTCTATGTTTAACCAGCTTACATACTGCGCGTGTCAACTCATATACGTTTTCGTCTGCTAAAATCCAGGTTATTATTTTCGATTCGTAGGCCTATTAGTTCAGTACATCGTCATCATAGTTCCATAACGGCATACGTACATGCATTTTATTCAGTTAACGATTAAACAGGGTGTGACATTTAAAAATACTACACGTTGATAGTAGTTGACTCGTGTAATAAGCTCTATAAACTGCATATTGCCGTATAAGACAGTGCTGCAAGCACACTGTGGCTTCGACAGCGTTCTTGGACTTGGAGCAGCGGGCGACGATCGCTGTTGGTTAGTAGCACTCTGGTGGCAGACATGGGAACACCTAACGAGCCTTATTTCAGCCCTCCACTCCAGCATGCCTGTCCCTCCGATGAGGGGACACCTGAAATTGCAATCTTTTTCTTGGATACAGAAGTGTCCGTTGAAGGCAGGTACTACTGTAATAAGGTGACAGAAAAACTGACACCGCAGACATGTCCTATACATAGAGAAATGTCTTAGTTTTAAACATATCCACATTGCTAGCATTTACAGTCAGCCAATATTCATCATATAATTATTTAGTTTTCTAGAACAATAACTAATTTTATGGCCTCCTATGTTCAAACATCCTGTGTGTAAGTATTCAGTTTAAAACAAATGTAATCACACACACACATCCACGCATGCACGCACACACGCACGCACACAATGACCATACAGGTGTATGTATACTAAGACCATTTGAATACTAGATTGTTAAAAAAGTGTCTGGGTAATAAGAACTGTAGTGTTACATTTGAATACTAATTCCAGATTGTTAATAGGCAACTGCCGGAGAAACAAAACCAGATGTGGCCATCCAGATATAGAATGTTTTATTATAATAACTAGCAAAAATGGAGAGGATAACTTGGGAGTTCATAAGTAGCTGTCTCAATACCAATATAAAAAACATTATTACAGAATATCCATCTATGCCTTGGCACATGGTGCTGCCAGTCAATATCTCTCAAAATTATGCATACTAGTTGGCAGATGCAGGCATGCACGCAAGCACATCATATCAGTGAGAGCACATCCCCAATATCATTCACTTAGTATGCACACCGTGTCTCCTGTCTTGCCTGAAACCATACCCATTGTTGCAGGTGTTCTCCTGTCAGTTAACTGCTGTTCAATCTGTAATCTGATTCGGGCACCAACAGTCAACACCAGAATACTTAGAATGGAAGAGGCAGAAATAGCCCTTCATATCCTGTGACGGACCTCCCAGTAAACAGTTTGTGCAGACTTCCAATAAGCTCAGAGAAACCAGACTGACACAACCATATTGGCACACAAACCAATGGTATGTGAATGTTGTGCAGTTTTCCTTTGGCTCACTCCCACACTTCATTGGGCTCACTCCCACACTTCATTGGGCTCATTCCCACACTTCATTGAGCTCACTCCCACACTTCATTGAGCTCACTCCCACACTTCATTGGGCTCACGCAATTCATTGGGCTCACTCCCACACTTCATAGGGCTCACTTCCACACTTCATTGGACTCACTCTCACACTTTATTGGGTTCACTCCCACACTTCATTGGGTTCACTCCCACACTTCATTGGGCTCACTCCCACACTTCATTGGGTTAACTCCCACACTTCACTGGGCTCACTCCCACACTTCATTGGGCTCACTCCCCCTTTTAATTGGGCTCACTCCCACACTTCACTTCGCTGCTTTTATCACATTTGCGACCTTCGTCGCATTCACCGGTATATATGTCTTTTGCCGTCACCAAAACAATAGCAACTGCTCTTGTTAGCAGTAGACTTGACTACTGCAATTCCATTTATCACAATATTGCTCTCAAGGACATCTTGAAAAGTCAATGTGAGCAAAATTTTTTGGCAAGGGTAGTTACCCACTCTCCTCGTTTCCCTCACTCAGCACGATTTCTTAAATGTTCTGTGGAACTCACTCCCTGTTAGTGTTAAGTCTGTAGGAAATATCACAACATTATGCCCTAAACTAAAAATCCACCTGTTTAAACTTGCTTATCCTCCATAGCTCCCCAGTGTACCAACCCAACTGTTTACAACTGGAACTGCTTATCGATTATGAACTGCTTAACCCCTTTTGTTTTAGTGCGCTGCTGAGTTCGGGTCTCCCAAGGATTTTAGCACAATAGAAGAATTTTATTATCATTATTATATAAGTATTTTAGAATTGTACCACCACACGAAGGAGTAATTGAACTGCTAATCTTGCCCTGTTTCATTCAGCAGGTATTTTCTTAAACTATAAAGGCATGCATCAGCCTGCATGTCTGTTCACATTGTTTGAATAAAGGGTGATCCATTATCTGTTCTGTGCTTACTGTACCCTAGCTGTTACAAATTTACCAAAACATGGTAAAATGTAAAAGGTAATGGTACATTCTTATTTAGCGCGGTATCCAGTCTGTAGGACCGCTCAAAGCGCTTTACACTTCAACCCCTGGCAGACCTGTTCATTCCAAGGCCATCTCAACTTCTCTGGGAAGCATTCAGCCACACTGCAGTTGTGCGAAGACTATTCGTTCACATTTCCACCACTGTCTGTATTGACAGGTACTCATTTATACAGCTGATTGGTAACACAATAACTGTTGGAATGGGATGTAAACAAATGAAATTATTCAAAATGCATTGTCCTATGCATCAATCTTAAACATTTGCATTTAAATGCAACAGGGCTGGGTCCAATTATGTAATTGTAATTGTAATTGATTACAGCAAAATTGTGTAATTGTAATTGATTATGGTTTCAAAATGTTGCTGTAATTGTAATTGTTATATTTCATATAATTGAAATTTTATTTCAATTACAATCAATTACAGTACGTTTCATATCACAAACTACCTGAACGAATTGTCAATAAAAATATAATTTAAGTCTCACATGAGTTGAAAATCCAGACTAATAATAACACCTGCTTATATATTTATATTTAAGTCTCAGTATTCACTGTCTGGTGGGTACTGGTCAGTGGTGCTAGTGGTGGGTAGCCTTAGCAATTAGCTTTTTCAGTAAGTTGGTAACAGCCAGGAAGCAATAAACAATGCACAGACATTGTCAGACAAAGGCTAAGCTGGTATTCAAACAACATGGAAAGACCTGTAGCCTGATATTGCTTCAGAAAATATCAGCTCAGTGAAACTTTGCAGAGTTAGCAAACCAATTACACCCCTTGTGTTGTGGTGGGTTGGAGACAGGTCAGGTGGCAAGGACCGTTTATATGGCCTCTCTTCCCATTCCCAACTCACACAAACCAAAGGGCAGACCAATTAAGAATGTCAGCTTAGGGCAGGATACAACCTCAAAGTAAACACATCAAACCCTATTATTAGTATTTTCCAAAGAAAAATTTAAGAAATGTGCACGGATAAATGTCTGCATTGGAATATGTCTTGTAGGATTATGTCTGGATATTGCATTGTATTTTTATATAATAAAAATATGTTTTAAACGGCTATCTTTTTATTTAGTATAATTCAAAGTCACAATTCAACAAAATGTACAAACATTACTGTTATATTTGTTTATCAATTGTGTACAAAATATTGAAATTCAGCAAAACGTGCAAAAATACATAATTAACAAATGCTGAATATATTTGGTTCCGCATAATGTAATTGTAATTGAAACAGTGTAATTGTAATTGATTTGGAAAATTATGACTGTAATTGTAATTGAAATAAAAAAAATTAATGTAATTGTAATAATTTTGTGTAATTGGACCCAGCCCTGAAATGCAATCATGTGTGGTTGCACTTGTATTTCAATAATTTGAAACATTTGCATTTGAATGTAATCATGTATGAGTGCACTTGCATAATTTCTAACATTTGCATATCCACTGACTCACATTTAAAACCAAGCTTGTTTCTGATAGAGATTTGAAAGCTGTGAATACTGACGAGAAATTGACACATGAAATCTAAAAAAAAAGATGTTTAAATGCAGTAAATATCAAGAGTAATGCTGTAAAATCATGAAGTTTTCTGGAATTCAACAGCAAACAGCAGCGGTTACTTGATCATGTTGATGTAACATATATCACCTTCTGTGAAATGATGGTGTATTATTGGTATACAAATGCTGCTCAAATGTCATATATTTTAAAGTAATTACTTTCAAATTACTCTGGAATTGTGCATTAGACAACAATATGATGTGGTGATTGACATCCTATGGTGAAAAAATCTACCATGGACAGTTTTATCGTTTTATGGCACTATTTTTGCCATTTACCAAGAATTGTCAGTTTAATTGACATAACGGAAAGTCCAGAATGTCAGTATTTTTTCTCAGAAACCAAAGATCTAGTTACTCTCTACTGTTCTACACCAAGGCTAAACTTTTTCTCTTAGCTTTTGCTTGTGTCTTTATTTGTGACACTTTGCAAATGGAAAATAAAAGAGAGAAGACTCTTAATTGTCAATGCAGATGGCCATGTTACACTGACACTATCAATGCACAGACCTACTAAAGTTGTCTGGCAAACCTTCTGGGATCATATTCTTTTATATGTGCTTTAATCATTTATGAGGTGTTGCTGTTCGACACACTCAGTCAAGAAGCAGTATCAACTCCCTTCGGGAAACCTTTCTGCAAATGTTAACCCTTTCTCATCTGCTTTCTATGAATGTTGAAAGCCATCTTTTCCCTAATGTAAGCCATATGTAACGCAACAACATCATATAAAGGCTGCAAATTACTATTTCTAACTGGGATGGGCATCAGTATAATATGCACAATGAAATCACAATTTTCCAATCAAATGCTTATAGAGATTCAGAATATATTAATTAAACATGAAATCAAATTAATTAATTTGTGATACTGATAGCAAATAATGAAGACATTTAATTAATTTGATTTTATGTTTAATTAATATATTCTCTATACTCTTTGTGGACATCCTGGTGGCTTAATTAAACAAAAAGTTTATGGCCTGAACTGGTAGCCTACAATTGTTTGCTTAACAGGGTGCATCATTTCTGACTGGGAAAAATGCTGCCTGTTGCCTTTTTTGGGTAGAATTGTCATGGTTATATGTACTATGTGTACGGATGGTAAGGGGGGTAATCAATCAGAAATAACAAAGTATTTAAAACAATAGTTGAACATTCAAATACTTCAGGAAAGTTTCATTTTGTTAACTAAAAATAAATAAATTTTCAAAGCATATATTGTTAAAGCACTCAAATGTACGCACAATGTACTCGTAAAATCTGAGTACATTAAATATGAGTACGAGTACATGACCCATAAGTTATATGAGTACAAGTACTTAAAAAATGTACACGAGTACTGAGTACTTCCTCCCTAGGTCTGATAAGGCCTCGTATAAAGAAACTAGTTTCTCGTCCACGTCTGCACCTTTTTGGCTGCCGCCTCCGTTTCATTATTATTTACTATTGAAAAAAAATGAAAGTTTTTTGTTCTGTGAAGAAATCTCTGTCCAAAACGTGCCATGCGAAGTACTGTTAGATTCTTTCTATTCACTGTACGCATCATACAGGGTGTAGGGCTGTATGTGCCTCCTACAGTGTCTAAAATATGAGCGTCTTTATGCAGACTCATTTACATAATACCAGTTTCAATCAGTACACCAGGGGTAAATGCCATTCAGTTGTATGCATGTGATACAAACTAATGAAACCTATACATAACATTAATAAATTATACATTCAACATTGTGTTTGCTTCTGAATAATTAAGTCCATCACAGGTTTCTTTTACTTCCCTTGGCATAGACACCAGATAGAAGGGACCAAAAGGTTTTACTGTCTCTTCCGAAAGAGAGCAAAGTGGGGTGAATGAAATTGCCCGTTTCGAAATGGCAGAGGTGGAATCAAACCACCGTCTTCTCGAGCAACATGCGGGTACTCTATAGCCATTGGTCCACCGCTCCACACTTCTTGTTTGTTTCCAGTAAATTTATGTAGTTCGATCTGTGTAACACGTATGAGCCATATTCCATTGACGTAAATATTTCTACTCATCTGCCATTCCCGCTAAAAAGTATTGTATGTGTTAATTTACAAATGGAATGACATGCTTTATAGTAACACACATCACTGGCATGTTTCATGCATCAGAAAAACTACAGTATGTCTTTAAATCAGCCACAGGGAGCGTTTAAGACATGGCAGCCACCTTAAAAAATTTAGCAAAAATCCATAAAATTGGTAAATAAGGGCCTCTTTCTTTCTTTAAAAAAAACTTTGGACGAGAAACTAGTTTCTTTTTTTACTAGGCCTAATACTCACGTCTCAATTGTGAATTGATTTGACTTGCAATATTTATATTATAGATAAATATTTATTTATATATAATCTAAGTAATAAATTACCTTTTAAATTGCCTGTAATATCCAAAAAAATCTATTCTATAGAAATCTATAGACTTATGTAGATAATACTATAGTAGAATTTTTTATAGAAAACTATTGACAGATTACATAGAAATAGTTTATGTCTACTAACTCTACTTCAATTATTTATAGAATTTTATAGAATTCTACAGGGCACCTATTGTTTAGAAAACTATGGAAACTACAAATTCTATAGCTCTGTCTGCAAAAATCCTATAGAATATTTTATACTAATTCTATTGATTGTTTTGCTAAGGGCTAATTTAAACATTGTGATACTGATAGCAAATAATGAAGACATTTAATTAATTTGATTTTATGTTTAATTAATATATTCTCTATCCATATGTTTGGGGTTCCCATTGGTTTGTAGGGGTAGGCATTTGTTTGTCTTCAAGTATAAATAATATATTATATATATATTGTGGTAAACCATAATTATATTGTATGGGCCTATGGAAAAGTCCCCTACTGTACAACAACTATTGGAAATATTTTCCAAATTAAAAAAAGTAACAAAATCTGTGAGTGATTAATTTAAGATGATCCTTATTTAATTAATTGATTAGACCATATCCACTGTCCAGACATGTGGTCCAGAGTCCTGAGACTATGTAGGTAACATCTGCATGAGGACTCCAGATCTGGAGGACTGGATCCTAATTAACTGACTCTTGATTGCAATCGCTAGCAATGACTCAAGTGCTTCATAACAATGAACTCAGTGTTGGGATTAGTGAAGCCATGAGACATGCCTCATATGAAGCCATGATAGTCTGGGTCTGGGGAGCAGAAATTAGAAAAATGCTAAACAAAGAAATGTAGCCAGTGTGTTGTCTGATCTGATCAACTGCCATTGGCACTGCATATTCACGAGGCCCCCATATATTCACTTGTTGTTGAGTTATATAAATTAGGTTAATTAATAATTTTTAGTTGAAAATATGTTATTATTTAATATTTTTAAAATATGTACTCGTGAGAATGTACTTATACTCAGCTTTTAGCAATGTACTCATACTCATCAATGTACTCGTTCTCGTATTCATGAAAATGTAGTCAGCCCCAGGTCTGGGCCTTATATATTAGTAATTATTATAGTTATAAATACTCCATACAGCCCATTCCGCATTCGGCTAGGGGACTACCATGGGAGTTTCTTTCTTACATATTTATCAAAACGGACATATTAACGCACATTATTGACAATTTAATAATTAGATGACAAAGTGAAGAATAAAATAAGTGCACTGCCCGGGAATCGAACCCGGGTCGCAAGAATGGGAATCTTGCATGATACCACTACACCAGCAGTGCCCATGCGAAAATTATCTTGGTATTTCCTGTGAAACTTACCAAATGCCCAGTTTGATTTTTTCAGATTTAAATATATTTGTATATTTTATTAATTTAAAATTGTTAGTACAATACCTTAACATTTTTAATAATAATGCTAAGCTAAGTACAATTTGCAATCGCGGATAACCCTACCTGGAAAATGCGAATGCTTCACGTGTGCGTCCGACGGCAACCAAACGAAAAGGCGAAAGTTCGTGTCCGATATTTGTTCCGGAAGTTGCGTGGAAAGCATGCGTGTCGTGAGATCTGCCTGCAATGTATTCTCTGACGAGAGGGCCCTCGAAACTAGCGTCGAAAGCCAGTCAGAGAGGCGAGTTTTTTATTATATTTTGAAGGCATAAAGTGGACAGCATAAAAACCGTATGGTCAGGCCAAAATAAAGGTTTTACTAGACTCAAAATAACATATTTTACGCCGATTTTGCTCCAGGTCTAACACAACAGATCGAAAAGTTTGAGGGTCGTGTGGAACCAACAAATAGGCCATTTGCAAATGGCTCGACGCCGATGATCATGACAAGGTATTGTTCCCACGTGTGTACAATATGTGATCCTTGTGAGAAAGAATGGGCATGTGTAAGCTATGTTGTCTGAATGATATTGCGGGTCGGGACGACCTGGGGACGTGTTAATGAGACGGAATGTCATGACCCCTAACATGTGTCAACTACTACGTACTGAGCGATGATCATGTCCTTATTTTGGACTAGTATTATTTCAGCTGCGTCATACCATGTGTAAAACGCAACAATTGCGTTGATCTGCGTAAAACACAGGCAAATGGGTGCCTTTAACCTTTTGACCGTATTTGAGTGTCACTGCAGACGCTGACAACACCGCGGGGAAGTATTTATAGACCTCTGGACCTGACAGCCTTTCACAATGGCAATGCAACGGCAATGACGTAACCCGTAATGTTTTGTTTACGTTACATAGTCCACCAAACCTAAACAACTATAGTATGGGGGCATTCCGTCTCAGATCAACCAATGCATGTTGCATTCATATTTTTGAATTCACAGGTCAGTATAACGCACATGTCAAACCATAGGCTGTGCCGGGCATACAGTAGGCATAGAGCTGTAGCTCAAATAATTTATGAGTTATGACCATTTAAAATTGGCTTAGGCTATTTTCAGAGCATGCTCTGAAAATAAGGGCCGATCGGAGGCTTATTTTCAGAGCATGCTCTGAAAATAATGGCCGATCGGAGGCTTATTTTTAGAGCAGCAGCTCTGTTATGGAACCCGTCGATCTCGGCCCACGTCGATCTCGGCCCGTCGATTTCGGCCCACGTCGATCTCGGCCCAACTGTTTAGTTGTTAATAGGGAATTGGGTAGTTGTGTTGGGTATATATGTGTACAGAAATATGTATATGTGTAAATAAATTGTGCCGTTGTGCCGCAGATATAGTAACCACATATTTTATATCTGCGGAAAACCGGGAAATATTCTGTTTTTAAATGGACATTAAAATTTTATTGAATTGAACGCGCAAGCCCGTATCTGCATAATAAGAATATAGGCTGGCACAAATGTTACAATTTAATAATAGTATAGTGCCAAATAAGATGCGTATAGGGTGGCATTTTTCATCAAGTAAATACGCGTATAGGGACGTTTATTCGGCATTCAAGAGTAATGTTTACTTGCGGAGAATGCAATAATCACAATGTAATAATACCAATTGATTTATTATACATAAAAACATTACAAAATCTCAGTTGGACATCCATTCAACATATTACACCAAATTATAAAATGCTGACCAATGTAATATATTTCCTTTACCATAACTGCTATAGAAAGGCTACTCTGGTACTCACAATAATTTTAAAGACTATATTACCAGCAACCTATGAAAAAGACCGCTACAATGCTTTCAATATTTTAGCAGCATTATTGAAAATATGTATAACTGGTATATACTATAATAATACCGCTACAATAAAAGGCGCGGAGCAAATTATAATATGCTGTCAAACACTGCCAAATTAGCATTACGTCATATCATCAAATAAAATATAACCCATGTAAAGTTCGGTTTACGTTCCGACAGTTCAGTCTGAGGGATGACTATGTTTTAACCATTGGTCTGTGCAGTCGCGAACAGGCTCGCAGAAGTTGCAGAGCAGAGCGGTCGCCATTCTCATATTCCTCCCAGTATGCAAAGATCTTACGTTGGAGATTCGCGAATGTCTTTTTCTGATACCGCTGCAACTTCCCCTCCGACACAAGACGCACTTGTATCGGGATCATGCAGGATTCGTCGTGTAGCAGCGACACCAACATGTATACATTCATCTTGTGCCAACCCTCGATGTCGTTGTTTGTGCGCACTGACTGGTAGTAGACACTCCAAGCAGCTGGTGGCCAGATGTCGCTCATGATCCACGTGCGGTTCATATATTGTAGAAGTGGTGTCAATGCGTCTGTTGTGGATTCTCGTTGCAATCGTCGGAAGATGGGGGCGATATGTTGTGCTGGGATGAAGCAGAGTGCCATAATCTTGCGGAGATACTTGAAGGTGCCGTCGTCTGTGGTGTATGCTGCTTGGAGGCCGCACTCTTGAATATGTCGCCATATGGCCTGTGTGAAGTGGAAGGCACAGCCCTTCAATTCCACACCTGGGAAGACGATGCGTGCTGCGCGCCACGTGGCATCTTCAAAATCAAGCACTATGCTCTCGACCCGGCGACGGGGAAGCATGGCATACAGTTGACGAAAGACAGCTATGTAGTCGGTCTTTCTACGTCGAGACATCATGCACATTACCAGTGGCAGTTGTTTCGTGCAGCCTTCGTGTCGAACAAAAGCGTTAACCGTAAACAACTGGTAGAACGGCTGTCGCATGACGTGGAACGTGGCGTCGACGTACCAAGTCTTGGTGTTTGACATCAGATCGAGTTGGGCGTCGGAGGCAAAGAGAAGGTGGCGAGCCCCTTCAACGCGAATGTCCCGGCGAAGAAAATTTTCGGGAATATGGTCCATATTTAGTTGGAAATCTAGGTCCTGGGGGTGCTGCGGACGATTCCGACGACGGTGGTAGTTGGTGTTGGCCGCCAATCAGGTGATGCTGGGCAGGGCAGGGCATGGTTCGTTGTCTGGAACGAATTCCGCGATCATTCCGCCAACAATCTCCCCAGCTGACTTGAATGGATGTGCGTCAGCTTTGCTCTTGCATTCGTGCGTAATCGATGCGACAATGGCAGCACCGAGATTCGGTTGGTGGATGTGTTCCCTGGGTCCAGGCAAAAACACACCCTCTTCCTGGCGAACAGTGGCTGGACAGTTCACAGTTTTGGACCTCAGGGAACACCGCCAGGTGGTGCAGTGTCCGTTGCGCCGTTTTACGGTGTACGAGTAGCCAACGGAATCGAATAACTTGTTCATCCCTCTAATTGAAGTTTCTTTAACGATATGATACGTGTCAACGTGTGTCACGGCAGTTACATCCTGTGGGTCAGGGTCGGCGATTGACGACTCATACAGATCGTCGGGTCTCCGTGGTGCAGGGTAATTGTCGTCCATTGGTGTGGACGCGGCGGAACGATCCCCTGGTGGTGGAGTGGCGAATGGCACGGTGTACGTAATGTTGAATGGCGGAGTTGGCGACCTGGCCGGAGTTGGCGATCTGAGTGGTGGCGTTGAAGAGCGTTCAGTCGGCGAGGACGGAGCTTCAACCAGCGTGGATGAAATCTCGGGCGACGCTGCTTTGCACGGTTGACATCGCCAGTGATGTTGAACGGTACCTGAAATAAAAACTATTTCTGTATAAGTTTGTGTGCATGCGTGTGCGTGCGTGTATGTGTACCCGGTAAAATCGTTGAAAATGGTTAACCAATATTCAGTACTTGCGATAAATATCAGTTTTCAACAGATGGATGGACGCTACGCAAATGAGTAGAGTAATTACAATGTTACTGTTCTAATAATTATTTTCAAAAATGCACAGTTTTTATAAAGCAACAGGCAACGCCATTCACTCAGCATTACCTTCAACCATCAGCTGGTATGTTGTGGCGTCTATTGCGGTACCACATCTTATGTGGCACCATTTATCGCAGGAATCGCATTGCACGGCTTTCGAATTTCTCTGTACTCTTCTTTGGCATTCTAAGCAAGGATGTAAAGGCGGCATTGCTACTGAATTGTGGATACTCTTACTACTAAGGTAACGCACTATTTATTGACGTATGACACCCTCATCATGCCCTGATTGGCTGCAAGGTATGCATCCAATTGAAACACAACATTCGGCACTATGACCTGATTGGCTGCTAGGTATACATCTAATTAATGCACCACACTTCAGAGCACAACGGCACATTGAGCTCGGCTTAAACGATTGTGTACCGATTGTGTCCTCAATTAAATCAGATATAGAACAATGACAGTGATAAGCGATTATTGTATTGTGAATAAAACGGAGCCACCTGCATATGGTCTTTGATCTATACAATGTTTTTCGTCAGATCATTTTGAATGTGAAGAATGGTATGTAATTCACACTTGCTCACTATACGAAACAGACAAAGTATTGCACTTAGGCAGGATCTAGTTATTGTAGCATCCCTTTGATGACAAGTACAGGAATAACAAACCGATAAAACGAATGCTAATCCATTACTAGTTAGAACTGAGATGATCTTCCGTGTCACCAATCCGGAATAACATTGGCCGAATTTGGTTCGATATCTTGACATTTTACTTTTTTATTCTGGAAAATTTACATCGCCACCACTCGCCGTAGTAACACGAGTGAAACAACAGTGAAGCATTGCATAGAAATCTTCGAAATGTTTAGGCATGATTAAACGAACTCTTGGCCCATGTAAACCCGAAGTTAAACAAACAGCCTACAACATGCTAATCCGGCCACTTGAGACTTGAGAAATCACAGACATTTTTGGATTTAAACGTAAATCCATGTCACCAGTGTCGTCACAAAACCACGTGATCGCTCATCTCATGAACTTATTTTACGCGCGCTGGCCGCATTAATTAAACATCAAGTTTTACTGATAATTAATTTCTCGAATTACTTTAACTTTATTATGTTAAAGTAAAGTGTATAGTCTTTGTTTTAAGTAACATAAATGTTATTGCTAACTAAAAATTACCTATAAGATCTATTTTGGTATTACATGAAACTTGTTCAAAACATTAGTATTATGGTTCCAGTCTCTGGGTGTAAAATATTTAACTTTTGCTTATATTTATATACACAAAGTCAGGTTTTAATTCTAGCATGGGAGCAATAAACAAGTAGTACATATAATGGCTGTCATTATTCAAAAAAAGGCTTGCTCAATGAAACAATGCCAGAGCAGCAGGCCGAATACTAGGGCCTCCACACATTCGTACTTCACACAAATCAAAGACAAATCACATGAAAGGATCTGCTCAATGGAACAATGCTACAGCACCAAGCCGATTACTATGGCCTCAACACGTTCTTAACACACAGAAATCAAAGATAAATCACAAGAAAGTATCTGCTCAAGGAAACAATGCAAGACCACCAAGCCGATTACTAGGGCCTAATTTAATGTCTCTACCGACTCCACACATTCTTACCACCCACAAATGGTAAACTATATGCAGTAACTATATTTTGTTTTTCATAGTTGAAACTGGTTTTGATTCTAATGCAATTTTAAATGCCTGTAAAATAATTGCGAGTTAATTTACTAGAAGCAGAACGGAATTTCACCTCATTCAAAATAGGTGGGCCGAGATCGACGTGGTAGTAAAACTGGTAAACAAAACATCTGTGTACCGTGTAACATTTTATTTCTTTACATATATATATATATATATATATATATATATACATATTTCTTTACACATACTACCTAATTCCCTATTAACAACTAAACAGGTGGGCCGAGATCGACGTGGGCCGAGATCGACGTGGGCCGAGATCGACGGGCCAAGATCGACGTGATTCCTCTGTTATATCTGCTATATTTATATTTGGATTTTTAAGGAAATATTTGCTTTGTAGATGAAATAATGTGGAGAAATAACTAGATAAACTCATAGCTGCACAGCCTTATTTTCAGAGCATGCTCTGAAAATAAGGACCAAACAGAGGCTTATTTTTAGAGCATGCTCTGAAAATAAGGGCCGATCAGAGCTTTGAAAATAAGGGCCGATCAGAGCTCTGAAAATAAGGGCCGATCAGAGGCTTATTTTTAGAGCAGCATCTCTGTTATATCTGCTACATTTATATTTGGATTTTTAAGGAAATATTTGCTTTGTAGATGAAATAATGTGGAGAAATAACTAGATAAACTCATAGCTGCACAGCCTTATTTTCAGAGCATGATCTGAAAATAAGGGCCAATCAGAGGCTTATTTTCAGAGCATGCTCTGAAAATAAGGACCAAACAGAGGCTTATTTTTAGAGCATGCTCTGAAAATAAGGGCCGATCAGAGCTCTGAAAATAAGGGCCGATCAGAGGCTTATTTTTAGAGCAGCATCTCTGTTATATCTGCTACATTTATATTTGGATTTTTAAGGAAATATTTGCTTTGTAGGTGAAATAACATGGAGAAATAACTAGATAAACTCAGCAGCACAGCCTTATTTTCAGAACATGCTCTGAAAATAAGGGCTGATCATAGGCTTATTTTCAGAGCATGCTCTGAAAATGACAATGCAAGTCCAATGTAGATTAAAATAGGCCCAAAAAGGGCATTTTTAATTCATTAATCAATAAAAAAATCAGTCCAACACGCAAATTTCCTGCCCACCTCCATCATGGACAAAATCAGCCGAGCTAATGAATGCGAGGAATAGGAAATATTCCATCCTGCGTTTTGATTGGTGAAATCAGCTTCCGGTTTGCTCGGGAAATAACAAATTATGGGCTGTTATTTCCAGAGCTGCTCGGTAAATAGCCAGTGCGTTTAAAATTTGGTGGATGCTGTCGTTTTTCGGAAATCTTGAAGATTTCTTGTACTTCAAATACCAATAACTCAAAAACTATTTTTTGTGCTAGAACTTTGAAATTTGTCATGCTTATTCTCTATTATATGTAGATAGATAGCAGACATACTATAGTTCCACATCAGAGGCCGGCTTCATGTCACCTACTTAGTGGCTAAGAAAGTACATAGCACTAAGATGATTGTCTTATGAAATTACGCGTTTCATGTCATCTACTTAAGACTACATTGTGGCCCAGCACCCTACTTAGCCTGCGTCTCCTACCCGCATGACGTAAGTCCACTAAGTAGTTCTTAGTGGCTTTCAAAATTGCAGTTCTCTGACAAGTACATCAACTAAATGACGCAGCAAGATGAGAATTTACGCAGGAAGAGAGTGTTTAGAGACAGAACATACCCTTTTTGAAATGTACGGTGATGTCAAGGTTTTAATAGGTACCGTTTTCGTCGTGAAAATATCATAGACTTAGTCGATTTGATCGATGACAACTTTTCGTTTCTACACAAAACGGCTCGCTCACAGCATTGCTCCAAATTCTTGTCGCCTTGTGCTTATTTGTAACAAGTTACAATACCTTACAGTACCTTTCAGGTGGTTGTCACCGATTTGTTTGGCATTAGCAACTAGCAAGGCAATAATCTCTAAAACAGTCAGTCCAAAGAGTGGTTGCTGCATTTGTCCCACTCCTACCAAAATACAATTGCTTCCACAAACACTTGATACATCAGCACGAATCCTCATTAAGGGTTGTAAAACTGCATCAGAGACTGGAACTGTCATTCATGACACAGGCTGTTCACTGAAGATTTTAGATGAGAACATGGATTGCATATTTTAGCTGCCTGTGTTGGCGACTGTGAATTTATAATGAATTAATAAATAATGTACTTGAACTTTCATTTAAAAAAACGAAATTAATACGGTACATTAATAAAGTTGTGTTAATCAGACTTGTGTTTTTCTTTTTGAAAACTTTAATACAATAATAAACACCGATAATTGTTTAAACACTGATGCTGTTGAATAAGCATAGCCATAGGCATACTTGCTGACCTCCTAAAACTTTGCTTTGCATTCTGCTTCTTTTGCAGATTGGTCACATTGTTCCTCAATTTACACTGTAAAATTGTGGCATGCTGCGAGTATTGTTTGAGCGAACAGCTCAACTCGGAGTCAATAAAATTGCTTTTTCCTTATTGTTTAACTGTTGCATGCTTTCGCCATATCACTAACAGGATTATGGGAAGGGGAATCCAGGGGATTGCCCATTGATAACGACTCGTATAACCACGTGATAGCCTTACACGCATTCTTAACTAAGAAATAGGTCAGGTGTGCTATATAAAACACAACTTGCTTAGTTTTACGCAACTACTACAACAGGCCTCGACATTAATGCTGGCGCCCTTTTTGGGGCTGCCGGGCCAGTTTGGGCCACAAGGTTTCATATTTTACTGGCCCGGTGGACCATCATAGTTTAAGATAATTTTTATACGATTAGTCACAGTAACAGGGCATCATTTCAGTTGCTTGTTCTTGCCATCCACCATGGTGCTACAATTAAACACAATCTTCATCTCATCTGCTTTCGTGTTGTCGCTTCGTATAGTTGCAATGTCGTATGTAACAGTTATATTCAGTGTCAGGTCCGATTTGCCCGTCATATTTTTGAGTATAACTAATTGTAACTCGATACGGATTGTCAAAAAATGCAGACAGTACGCATGTGAAGGCATCATCTGTCATTCTCGAAACACGACCTGGTGTAGCTTCGACAGGGGCTTCTGATTCTCAAACGATTCTAGCAGCAACATTGTCTGCCATGCGGAATACTGACGGAAAGCATAAAAGTAAATCACCAACGGTAAAAGAAATCACAGCCAAACTGGCATCATCGACTTGTAATGCGATGTAACGCAAAAAATGTGGGGGTTTTTTAATAAAAAAAATTTGGGCGAGTCACTTTTGGGGGGGCAGTAACTTTTGAAATCTACTGGCCTGACTGGGTACAACAGCTTAATGTTGAGGCCTGTACAATATTAGTGATGTGGGACAGTATTTTGTAACGCTTCAGTTAACTGAGGCACATGGGCGGTAAAAAAAGTTCTTTTTGTAGCCAAAATTTGTTTTTTTTTTCTATTAGCAATTTTGTAAATTTATTAATGAATCCATTGATTACGCATTTGTGGGAATTTCAGATCATCATACAATGTATAAATGCTTACAGTCACAGAGACTCGTGACATTTTGATCGTTATTCCCTGCGTCCCCATTTCCTAAACCAACCAGCAAAGAAAGCAATATACCCAATGAAGAGATCCATTGAATTGACCACCCGGTCCAATAACGGACCAATATGATGTAAAAGGTGGTCCAGTATAGACGAATGTTCATCTATATTGGACCATAATGCCATAATCCAAATTTCTAATTTTCTCCCAAATGCCTGGTCGAATCGTTGCCATATTGCACGTATTGGTGCCTATCACTGATGAGTTTCAAACTAAATAGTGGAAATTTCCTTTGATATATCGGGCCATGTTCAAAAGTGGTCCAATATACCCGACCTTCCCCTACAGATGTGGAACTATAGTATGTCTGTTGCTATCTACATATAATGAAGAATAAGTGTGCCAAATCTCAGAGTTCTAGCACAAATAGTTTCTTTCTGAATTATTGGTATTTGAAGTAGAACAAGACATCTTCATGATTTCCAAAAATTGGCAAAAATGACATGATCTGCCAAATTTGAGATGGTCATAATTCAGAAACTATTCGAACTACAGCCCTATGGTTTGACAGGTGTGGTTATAGTCATGTGGATTAATTGGTAAAAAAAATGTGTTATTCAATAAAATGAGTGCAACAACATTTTCTTTTTTTGAATGATTTGAAACGGAATGACCAGTGAGCCAAAGTAGGCATGAAATAACTAATAATAATATATCTTCTTCTTCTACCAGGTATGAGTCAACCCTCTCTCTAAGGCTTATAGACTTGGTGAAATACATTAAAAAACAACAGATATCTCTGTATATATTTTATGTATCTATTAAGTTGTTTTATTAGTAAATAAAAAACATGCAATTGTTATGATGATATCAATGATTATTATGCATGATTTATAACAAACTTTATTTTAATTAAATTTTTTCATGTATGCACATTTTAAGTCCACTCTGTCATGCATCCCATTTTATCATATCAGAGTTTACAACGCATCAAATAAGTACAGCAGATAGGAGCACTCACTGTTGGCGGGACATGGTCCTGCAGGAGTTCTAATCTTGTGCAGAATTTGGTGTAAATAAATTTTTGTAGTTAATAACTAATAGCGAAAAGATGATTCAATAGAATCTTTTTGATTTTGAATGTTACCTTAAAATTACTTTTTAATGTCAAGTTATGGAATAACGTACGTTTCTGGGCAATGGTCTGGTGTAGATGATTGATAAATAAATTTCAAAATTAATTTGAGGAATATATTTTTTTTATTTACCTTTGTAAATATATATTTTTTATTTACCTTGCCAAAAAAACCTAAATGTTCTCAAAATACAGAATCACCCATATTTAACTGTCTGGTGTAGATGATTGGCAAATAAATTTAAAAATTCATTTGAGGAATTTTTTTTTTACCTTTGTAAATATATTTTTTTATTTACCTTGCCAAAACACCTAAATGTTCCCAAAATATGGAATCGCCCATATTTAATTGTTTAATAAAAAATGCAACATGTAAGTTAATTTTTAGTTTTCTTAATTGTGATGCAATAATGCATGGTAATATATATAAAAAAAATGTAAAATGCATGGTAAAACATAACAAAGATATGTCAAAAGTACTGAAAATGGCTTTAAGGATACCGAAAACCATAACATTGAGTGCACAGGTCAGTTGTCAGTGGTCAATGTTAATGACATGTAGGACACTATCCCCCAGACATAACCCCTCCCTGGACATGAGCTTCCCCCTGACATAATTCCATGCACGCACGCACACATGCATGCATGTTTACACCAAAATAGCTCAGAACAATGTTTTATCACAAAGCCAACTAACTACTTCACTTTTAAGATGTGTCAGCTCTGAGACACTACTTCAGTATGCCATTTCATGTGAATTTCATTGTAGCAGTGTATATCAAATGTTTTGTTTTGAAAGGTGTTGCATGGTTTCAAATAAGCATAATTTATACTTTTACAGTTTGTGGAATAATTTCTTTCCAATAGTACTGTGAAATTTTTTTTATTTTAAATTAATCTTTATAACATTGGCAGCTCACCGAGACCAGTGTTCAACGGAAAGAAGTTCAACAGCAGATCTAAGAATACAATGACACGTGAACCCACCAGTCCAGTGCACGAGGATAATGTAGTGTTTATTGCTGAAGGTAGAGTATCTCATGAATTTTTGGTGATATATGTTTTATGTAGTGCAGTTCAACCCTAATTATCATAAACTGTAATGTTATATGCAATGTGTTAGTCAGTCATTCCTGTAAGAATGCCAGCCATGTTGTAAACAATTCAATAAATTGTTATATACAGTCGAGCCTCGTTATAACGCGGTGGTCGGGGTCCACGACTTCGGACCGCGCTGTACGCGAGGCACGTTAGGTGTTCTCATATCTGCCACCAGGGAGCTACTAAACAACAGCGATCGCCGACCGCTGCGCCAAGTCCAAGAACGCTGTTGAAGCCCTGTGTGCTTGCAGCACTGTCTTATATGCCAACATGCGGTTTATGGAACTTAATAAACTTATACTAGCATCAACGTGTATTATTTTTAAATGTCACACCCTGTTGATTTTTGAACTGAATAAAAACGCATGAACATATACCATTATGGAATAAATCTACTACGATGATGATGTACTGGACCAGTACATACGTACGAATCGAAAATAATAACCTGGATCTGAGCAGCCAAAAACATGTATGATTTGACAAACGTAGCATGTAAGCTGATAAAACACAAAAACCGACAACAGATAGAATTAATAATTGTTTCGCTTCGTCTTTCAACTGATCTCGACCGAAGCATTAATTTATTACGCACCGCTTAACATCAATTCATCGTTTCATATGTGGATGACAAACTCGTATTTTCGCGCACCGGTAGAGCCTCGGGTTAGGAATTTGGCATCTTGGTTTCGCGTCGTGAAAACGATGTAATGGCAGCATGTCATTTCACCCGAGTGTTATGTTGGTATTGCATGCTAAATGCATTTAAAACTGTTGATCTGATTCTTACGCGAGGCGTATTTGTGAATCTAGATTGCAATTTACAAACCGTCGAAGCGAAGCCAGCGACAGCGATTGATGTCGGCGACAGCACAAAACAAAAAAACACTGTTGTTCGCCTGTTTCTTGAGAATTGTCAAAGCAATTCTAAGTAGGTTTAAGCAGGCTCATTTGGCATTTTCCTCTGGTGGCAGAAAATTAGGGTCCACAACCGACCGCGTTATATCCGAATCCGCGTAATAATGGGGCACGTAATAACGAGGCGCGACTGTATATGGAGAAAACCCGTGTAGGTCTTTTAACGCTATTTTATTTGCTGTTTCACAGATCATATACTTTCATCAATATAATGAATGTGGTTTTCATTTCACAATGCTATGTACAATATATTTTATTTTACACAAAATTGTCGCATATGGAATTTTTATGGAATTGTTTTTCTTGCAGCATGGCAGAGAGTACAGCGTGACCTTAACAACAGAGGGCGAGGCCGGGAAGGTGAGTGATCATGCCACTGACTGGCCACATCCACTAATCTTCTTACAGTAGTCCCATACATTAAGTACACACACCTCACAAGACTAGTTGTACCTCATTGCACTATTTGCTGCAATTTCGTGCATTGCAACTTCTTGTAAATTAAAGTGAAACCAAAGGCATTTTTGGGGCCTTTACACCTATAAAAGTACTTGAAAACTAACCATTTGCAACTATAATCAAGAATATCACGCATTAAATATACCTCATTGACAGGCCCTTAGCCAGAGACCCATCTGCCCGTCTTGAAGACGGTCAAATGTCTGACGACAACGGGTAACATACAAATGAAAGACGGGTTTTTTTTAACAAGAAATTTTTTTTTTCATAACAAGAAGACAGGCAATTGCATTATGTCTTTTTTTCTAACTTAGTCTTAGTGCACGCGGACGGGATTGGCAAACGACACCCCGGCCATTATTGGGAACGCCAATCTCTATTTATAGTAATCGTGTACGTCATTTATTGGGAAACGCATTTCTATTGGCGCTTTCATTGGTAAAAATAATAAAATAATCCAGATGTCGTAACGCGAGTTCGAAATGGTACCAGACAAGCGAAAGCGAGCTAAACGGAACACTTTGGTGGAGGTCCACAGTGTTAACCCTAGTAACCAGGCCGGCTCAGACGCTATTGGCACTGCATTATCGCCCACCGATGGCTCACTTTGCAGTGAACCGTGCGTGGTTGCGGTCGACGACGATAGTATCGGGTCCAATAGCCGATTCTCATCCACAGTTGGCTAAAAGAAAAGACAAACTACAGCCAGCAAACCAGACACGATCAGGTTGTATTAGCAAAACTAAAAGGAAGGAGCACCAGTAGTTTCCGAAGAAGTGGTTAGCACGTTATCCCTGGATCCAGTTGACTGAATCAGACGGGAGCATGTCTTGCCAGCTGTGCGAGCAGCAAGGCAAATGTTGTGTGTGGGTGGACGGGACATGCAACTTTCGACTAAAACACTTTCGACATCTACACATTGTTGCTGCCTGGAGCAGTGACGAAAGTCACAGAAACATGAAAGGTGCAGTCTATAAGGAAATGGAAAAGAAACGGGACACCAGCAGCCTCAGTAAGACCATTCTATACTTTTGGCAGAAAAGATTGCACGATTTGCACAAATAAAAATATTATCCTATCTAACTGCCATGTGTGGCCTTAAACAATGAAGAAAATACATGCATGCCAAATCAAAGCAAACATGCAACAGATCATTTCCAAATTTGCAACATGCTATTTCTGTGACATGAAGGCAAAAGTATAAAATGTAGCTCATTTGTTTAACAAGTCCAATGTGTTGGGTGTGCGAAATAGTAAGTTTGTTCTAAGATGTAATAACATCGACCTTGAAGAATAATGTTGCACACATTACATTTTGCTACAGACAAATGTGGTCAACACAAGTCCTACCAATACTGGATGATTGCTATTTTTTATCAAAGTAATAATTTTTTATGTGTAAATGTAATATTTTCAAACCCGATTGTATTATTCAGTTTTGTAACTTTTAGATATGTTGAATTGTTTTACTTTTAGTATGAAGCATTTGATTTTGAGTGTGATATTTGTAGGCATTTATTTAATTTTTTGCAAACATGTTTTGCATTGTTTGTTGTCATATGGCCAATACAATTACAACTCTAGTTAAGTGTAGTGCTGTGTTATACATTTCAGTGTAGTACGTCCAATACCAAGGTTGTTATATAATTATTAACCTGTATAACCTGTGTAATTGGATGTGTTCTAAATGCCAAATAGCCAGGTGTTTTAAGATATCGCAATATTTAATATTGATATAGATGAATATCATGAATAATGTTGAAAGTGTTATATTTTGTTATGCTAATTTGGACAGCATAATTTATATTGTTTTTGTCCAATACTGGATGACTGCTGTTTTTATCAAAGAAGTAATCAGTATTTATGTGTCAATGTATTATTTTCAAACCCAACTGTATTATTGAGTGCTATAATTATCTTCTATTTTTATATGTTGTATTGTTTTACTACGAATGTCAAGCATTTGATTTTGAGTTTAAAGTAATCACATTTGTCCATATTAGACATATATACAGGCATACTTAAGATTTTGCCAACATTACTTCCATGTTTGTATACAGAATAAAGTTCCACAAACATTCATGTGTTGGCTCTTCATTTATTGTGTAGATTTGATCATATAATAATTTTCCTATTTTTCATCATCCTGTCACATTTTGGCTTCATCAAACGAATGCAAAGTTGAGACTACTGTACAGGCTATGATACTAACTTCGCTGCACAACTGGCTTAACTGGAATTGGCTTGCCATTGAAATTTTTTTTTTTTTTTTAATAATGGCTGTCTTGTCTCATTTGTCGTTGGTTTACCAGTGAAAAAAGGTAATTGGACCAATAATGGCTGTCATAGAGGCTAATGGTTTAAATGGAAGCTGTTCGTGCGCTTAAAGTTAAAAAAAATTTTAAAGTTCAAGACTGGCCAAAAATTATTTCTGGCTAAGGGCGTGCTCGTTGAACACCGAAAATCTTTTTTGCATGGGCAGCGCCATATTTGTTCAGAATCCTACATCAAGAATGCTGACTAGGTTTTCCACAATTCCAACTTTAAATGCCTGATCGTAGACGATTTTAGTCACATACTTGCCAATAAGTTTGGACATGCTGTTTGTGTCTAAAATAATTTATTTGGTGAGATAGTCCATTAATTCATTGTTTACTAACCATTCCAATTTGACAGTTCTCTTGATCAAGTGTTTGCCTTTGGCTGAGGTACATGCTGGAAGGTACCGCTTCAGTTCTCCATCGCCGACGTTTTGAAGGATCTTGACCCATTAGTTGATGAAAATATATCAACTTCAAAACATGACTCTTCAAAACGGGTCGAACAAAGTCTAGCATATCATGTGGGCTTCCAACCAGCCTGCCCACAATATTGTGAATTCATTGCTTCACTACTGTCTGTTTTTCCAGACAAAATAAAAAAAAGACAACTCTATGTACCTCGCTGAATCATGTTTACATCCAAATGCTGCACAGTACACCATTGTAAGAGTATTTGCTGTGTGTAAATCCAATATAAAAGCAAATAAAAATGTAACTGCACATCTCAACCACGTTAACAATACACGCGATATGCACAGCCTACATCACAGCTGTGTTGGGGTTAAGGGGCTGCTCGCTGCTGTTTGGTCAAAATTGCAAACACTGATGAATATGTCAGCCTCCACGAAAAATTACATTAGACCAGAATTTCACACTTTTAGAATGGATTCCCCATAAACCACTTGCATGATATTCTTGATTATAGTTGCAAATGGTTAATTTTTAGGCAATCTAATGCTTGCGATTTTGTGTCATGCTCAAAATTTAAATTGTCTTTAAGGGATATGAAATAGTGTGGACCTTAAGAACTGATCAAAGATATATCTGATGATTCGAGTTCTTAAATGTTTCTTGTAGATGGACCAGAACTGTATCAAAACAAACTACCAACAAATCAAGGTGGGTGGTAAATTAATTTAGACCCCAGTTGTGTCAGCCAAAAATCAGAATGACTTAGTTAATTTAAATACATTAGCCATATTGAGTTTTTTATTGACCCTTCGTTGTCTTCCGATAGGTCTGGTCATTCCACCTCTTCAGCTACCTTCCTCCTGCACAATTTGGTCACAAATATGTCTGTCTGGAATAGCATTCATTACTCAAGGTGATAATACATATTATGGAAATAAAAAATTAAGTTTAGTTATATTGGTTTCACAGTGTAAATCTTTACAAAGACTAGCCGAACATGATCACCGCAGGTCCCTTATGGTATGCAACTGTTTATTTGTAATTCTAGAATATTGCTTAGTTTGCTACCTACCAGGAGGGTAATCTGGAGGATTTAGGATTCCCATTGTGATGTATCAAGAAGGTTCTATGTTAAGGCTGCATAGAAATAGCTCATATTTGTCAGCGTGACATTTGGGGGTTCGTTTAACAATCAAAGAACTTCTTCAGAATGCTTTTCCTCACAAAAATAAAGTGAATCTAATCACTGAGTGGAGATTTAATGTGATCCAGCTGTTGATTCAAGGAACCCCTTGGTCTTTGTAATCACAGCAGTTGATTCAAGGAACCCCTTGGTCTTTGAGATCACAGCTGTGAATTCAAGGAGCTCCTTGGTTTTCGTGATCCATCTGTGGATTTAACTTATTCAAGGAGCTCATTGGTCTTTGTGATCGCATCTGTGCATTCAAGGAACTCCTTGGTCTTTGTGATCGCAGCTGTGCATTCAAGAAGCTAATTGATCTTTGTGATCGCAGCTGTGCATTCAAGGAGCTCCTTGATCTTTGTGATCGCTGCTGTGGATTCAAGGAGCTCCTTGGTCTTTGTAATTGTGGATGTGGATTCAAGGAGCTCCTTGGTCTTTGTGATAGTTAATAGTTCATAAAGTTATGCTGTTATTGCACAGCCTCTTGTTTGCTTCCATGTGGACTGCTAGAAGTATGATTTAAATGGTAGACTCACTACAACACCATAGTTACCTGTGATGTGCATTACTTATTTCAGATTTTGAGCCGTTCAACATTGACGAATGGTGGCTGAATCGCACATTACAGAAGATGCCCCAGACCTCCTGAGGTCTTCATCAACCTTGACTAGAACATGGGTTTTACGTTCTGCATGTGCACTGTAGTATAGACTTCACACGTGTCTTGTATACAGAGTCAATGTGAATCGTGTAGTGTCATCGCAGACAGGATGGAGTCAGTCAATCTGACGGGAAATGCCTGTTTGACCTCTGCAGGGCAGTCAGGATCATTTTATGTGCTTGTTTGTGCCCAAGGGGTGGCTGGGACACCCGGGGGATGTCAGACCTAGCCTGACATAGTCACCTGTATCGTAATTAATTACTCTATCCAATGTGTCATCCCCCAGGAAAACTGGACATTACATTGGAAAGGAATTTAGCTGCCTGTTTGTTTAGTAAGATGTCCGAGTGTCCCAGCATCACCTCTGTGGAGACACAAACAGTGCTCTTGTTTTAAAGAAAGAAAGCGTTATCCGAGAAGCTGTGGTTGACTAGACATTTTGTTGTAGTGTTGTTGTTGTGCGTTTTCCAGAATACAAAGATGTTTTCAAGGAATGAAAGTTGTAGCACGTGTATAAACAGTAACACTTTCACAGACAGCTGATCTCGAAAAGGCCAATGTTTTATCCATATTTTTCCTGGTGTATAAAGATCATGTCTTAAAAAGATCCAGTCATCTTAAATGGTAAAGATTTTATATAACAAACTTCTATGTATTTTATATGCGAAATATTTCTATGTATTTATGTGAATGTACTAATATATCACCAACAACAAAAGAACAGTGGTTTTATATCTAAAATGAATGTGTTTTTCTTGATTTGGAGAAAGAAAATGCTTTCTCCTAAAATGGCAATGGGCACTTGCCACCCAATCCACCAACAGAGGCTTTTATATATCTAATTATTATGTTTACGTTTCAAAATCAGTCCTCATTAAATTTTTATATTAGGAATATTTCTGCGATATATACCAGTTGTCCACAATTGTTTTTGATTATCCACACAAAGACATGCACTTGGCATGTATGCAAAATCCTGGTGAGAAGAGAGCAGGCCAGATTGTTCAAGGTTTTAACATGTACACTTTGCAAGACAGTTCTAGAAGTAATTTCCATCATAAAATATGTGGAACAGGTGTAGTTATTGTTTTTACATACCATTATTAACTTGCAAACAAAATGGGGTTCTGGACAGTTCCTTATTGTATTTTGAAGTGATGCTAGCTGTAACAGAACATCACAAGCTTTTTTGGGGTTGTAGCTATCCGATGTCCCAATTTGCTCCAAAAAATTAATTCCGTTATGTATTTAGGGGTAAAGAATACTCGTCTTCGTTCTTTAACCACTGGTCAACTAACCCTCCCTTGGGCCTGGGGTGCCTCAGCTAACGCCACATTTCGACAGTTAAGCTTATTTAATTAACTCCTCATTAATGCTTGAAGTGATACACGATACTATTGAATTTCTCAAAAGAGAACTTTGTTTTGTGGTCATATAAAATATATGAAAAACAGTACATAGGCAGTAACAGTAGGAATAAATTTGACTCGTATCTCACACATTCATCTTGTCTCGCTCGTACATTGATGAAGGTGGTGGTGACAAGGAGAAATAAAAGATATACAATAAATATAAATTTTAAGATAGACCGATTATTAACATTATTAAGTATTATGAAATATATTTAAAATATATACAAGGCAAGCAATGGATAATGTTTACATTATTACTCAGTGACTACATGAAACAAAATAATTTACTCTATAAATAATATACCCACTAAATTATAGACTGGTTCCATTCAAATAATTGAAGATTTGTTGCTAATCTTGATGGACATTGGAACAAAACTGTTCAGTGTCTTCGCCTTCTTTGCACTGAAAGCTCTTAGTCTCCTGCTTGATGTTAGTGTCTCATAGTACTGTGAAAGGATGTGACACAAGTCACTCATGATTTGTAAACCCTTTCTCATGGCTCTTTTCTCATACAACTTAGTCCAGTCTGTCTCACTCCCACAACCTTACTTCCCCTATTGACAATACTGTTCAACCTGCCTCAAGTGCCAAACCAGCAGACAAAAAAAGATTTCAAAACAGAGTCAATAAAGCTGCGATACAACATCTGCATCGCACCAAAGGATCTTAGTCTGAACATGCAGAACATTCTCTGATGACATTTCTTTACAATGCAGTTTGTATTAGATTAAAAAGTTAGCTTATTATCCAAAACAGTGCCAAGATATTTATACTCATTTACTTTTTCCACAGTTACACCCTCTAACAAACTCACCCACACATCCATTCCTTCTAAAGTCTGCTACCATCTCCCTGGTCTTTTCCACATTCAAGTATAGGTAGTTGTCCTTACACCATCTTGTCACTTCAGGGACCTGCTGCTCAAAATGACTCTGAATTTGAAAAATCTGCCAAGGCAGAGTCATCCGAGTACTTGTACAAGCTGCACATGGAGCTACTGCTCCCGAAATCATCAGTATATATAGTGAAAAACGCAGGACAGAAATGTGCCTTGGGGGCACCGGTGGATGTTGTTTTACCTGAGAAAGAACATTTTGGTATCTAACGACCTGAGATCTGTTGACAAGGAAGTCGATCAACCACACGACCAGTTTTGGTCTAACATCAGCTTTTCTGCTAGCAAATGTGGCTGTATCATGTTGAATGTGAACGAATAATCTATAAATAGGATTCTGATAAAAGATCCAGCTTTATCTAGGTGAGCGTATGCGTCATGAAGAAGTGATAGAATGGCATCTTCTATTCCTCTTATATGCAAACTGTAGAGGGTCTAGTTTGCCTTCTGTCAGTTTGAGTAAGTGGTGCAACATAATTTTCTCAAAGCATTTCATGATAATGGGAGTAATAGCAACTGGGCGAAAGTCGTTAAATTCAACTGGGTTGGGTCTTTTGGGCACTGGGCAAATAATTGATTTTATCCACAGGGCAGGTATGGTATTTGAGCTGATTGACAAGTTGAACAGCCTTGCAGTGATGTAAATAATCTTCTCTGTGCAAAGTTAAGCCATTTGTAAGTGCACAGACAACAAAGTCTGGTCAAGTGCGCTGATAGTTTACACAGCAGCAGATCTCGAAAAGCAGCATAAGTCTTCATAATTTATTTACCACTAAAATAAGCTTTAATTTCGTCATACAGTGTTACCATGGGAACAAAAGGATTCAGTAGAACAAGTCTGATTAAACCATCAACTGCTCAAAGCGTACTGGCATCTTTATATTAAGGTCTCTAATATTGTATCTGTGTTTCCTCCACACACTAAGAAAATGTATCATTACGTATGGCCTTAATGCATGTTTATGCCATTAAGGGGGGGGTGAAGCACTCGAACAACCATAGCCCAAACATAATAACATACCATTTACAGTATATATCACCCTTATATAATGGGCGCAACGCCACGGTAATTTTGTAATATCCTTTTTAACTTTGCCATTATCTTCGCTGGGCGGCGCCATATTGCTCTACGGGGGGGCTCAGTGGCAGAGTGGTTTGAGTACGAGCTCCTGGCACCGCGTTCACACAGTAAAAACCTCTCGGAAAAACGGCCGAAACGCATGGAAAATCGAATAAAAAGAAAACTGGTGTGCACTGGATGGCTCCTGGATATATCAACTAGTACTACAAATGCAAGGAAAAAACTTTTGATCGACTTCCTAGGAAGAATTTGCAGCGGAAAAGGTGGTTGCAAATGCGGAAATTGCCACTTTTCCGATGCAGATTACAAGACAAAAGACTATGTGATGAGCATGGACAGACGGTGAGTATCAAGATGTCATTCTTGGTCAAAGACACCGTTCCATCTTAGATCTTTTTTCGCATATGACCATGCATCTACAGACTATTCTGCGACAAGGAAACGTCAGATATCAGAGGGCAGAGCGATGCGTAGGAAGCGACGAGCCGAAACCAGGTTAGTAAATTGGATTACCGTTACTATTGTGACTTATCACTACGATTACAATATAGTTCCACCCCAATAAGCACAGCTGTGCTTCAACGTCAGCATATATATGACCCACAGTAAATTGAAATGTATGAATACAATAAAGTGCGAGTAAGTGTTAATAGTTTGATATAATTACGAGTGTTTTCCAATCCGCCGATTTATTTTCGACGTGATCAGACGTACCGTCAATAGTATACACGGCCGTTCTCAAAACAATAACAATAACTCGGTAAGTGCTACAGGATATACGGCAACCTTATAACATGGGCCATGGCGTATGTACTAGGCAAAATTATTCAAGAAAATAATTTGATATTATTTATTGACAGTCATAATAAGTCTCATACTCCTGTGTTCTAAATGCCTAGAGAGCAAGCAGCAAGCGTAAGGCTAAGCCTGGGGGGGTTAGATGCGTGGGAGAAACACGACCAAAAGACAGTATAGACTATAGTGCAACAGAAGCCTACTGTTGCTGTTTACATTTCAAATTCTTTATGGTAATATTTAAAATATACAAATACTTTCATTGTGATTAAGTGCAAATGCAGTTACAATTTTTTTTAAAGTATTTAAATATTTAAGTAAAATGCATTTCACCCATGCAATGTCTAGCTGGAAAAGAAACTAACTAAGGCATCGTCATCTACCCAGTTGAACACTGTCAGATTACATGTCTGCTTTCTATAATGACACTTTACAATTTCTGTTCTGAATTCTTGTGACTTGACAATAAGGCAAAATTATATAAAATTAATTTGCTTTATTGATCAGATTAAACCCTACATGTAATAACCGGAAGTTCATAGAGATGTATTAATTACATTTTATTGTAAGTCAACTGATAAAACTGTAATGAATATCGTGGGGGGAGGAGGCAACTGTTGGCAACCCACAATAGTATTAGTACAAGCTATACATATGAAGGAAGTATATCAGGCATGGGGTCAATTCTGTTTTGTCAATTCCAATTGTCAATTTATTTGTTACGTGCGCACAATCATATTTAATTAGGTACACACACACACACACACACACACACACACACACACACACACACACACACACACACACACACACACACACACACACACACACACACACACACACACACACACACACACACACACACACACACACACACACACACACACACACACACACACAGGTTTGCCATAAAAAAAACTTTAAATGTATCTATAAATAAGCCATTTGTATTATCACATTTTAATGATAGGTGTTTTAATAAATAATAGAAGTCAATGTGTTATTGTTTGTTCTCAGTGTTTTAATTCCAAGTGTGTTTATGTGTGAAATGCGATAACGGGCAGAGTGTTGTTGGGGGCTGAAAGTGAGGGTCTATGTGCAAATTTGCATAAAACCAACATAGCACCAAATGCACCAGCATGGAGCTAGTCTCGCTTGTGTGGAGCTGCCACCTGGCGAATGCTCCGCCAATTAAAGCTCTTCTGTGTTGAAGATAGATAAACTTTAAACGTCATCAAAGCTTTGCGTTGCTAAGGAGAGGGGGAACCCAGAGGTTGCTGTGCGTCTAAAACTAGTTCCACCGTCTAGTTTAACGACATTGAATGGCAGTACATAAGATTTAAGCTTCCTGCTTCAAATCGCTGCACTTCGACGTGTGTAAGTGGTGCTGTTATTGTGGACTTGTTCCTGGAAGAACTTCATAACGTCTCATTTGTGACTAGCATTGCCAGTTCACAAAAATAAGGACCGCCCACGATATTATAGGTGGGAGTTTACGGGACGGTATTAGTGATGTGTTACCGTGGATGGGCTTCGACGTCAATTTAAACTGTGTCTCCTGCACACTCCAAAATCAGTGACTGACTGAAATTGCGAAGATGACGTATATGGGATCTACTGCGTCTATGAGCCTAGCTGGCATGGTTGATTTGGCTTTGGGTAGCCCCGAAGTTGGTGCTGTTAATTTCACCATGTTGCACAAACTACTTCACGCGATGCTGCAAAAGCTGAGCATTGCCGATGTCAAAGAAGAGATAGATGACAACGACAAAGATTTTCTGGCGACCAGCCTCTCAGCGGAAAGTTCCAAGTCAAAGCCACAAGCGCAGAGGAGGTCGTCTCATTATCATGAGCTGGAAAACAAAGTGGAAAAGATACAGCAACAGCTCATCGACTTAAATGCTTTGCCTTCTAACCATGAATTGTTTGAACGTGCAAAAGGGGAACAGCCCAGACCCGTGGCTGACATGTGGCAAGCCATGCAGTTGGGGAAGAAGGTGGAAACAAATGAAACTGGCATTGACAAGGTAAGTTTGCTGAATTTTTTATTTGCTTAGCAGTTAATTATTTTATCCATCTTCGGTGTACGAGTAAACACAATCAACCAGTTCATTATTCGGTATTCCCATTATTTTGCCAATGTTGTTTCAACCTAACATTCTACACTGTTTGTATATTTTGCAATAACCATGACCAATAACCATGTAAAATGAAAATTGATTTATATTATTTAAACATGTGTGTCTACAGAAATACCAATTAATTTGGGCATTCACTATGCATAAAGATGTACCTTGCAATTAATCATCAAGTAATCTGTTAATAATCACTGGGTCTGGTACTTACATCTAATGAAACAAACACATTCGTTCGTTCGTTAGCTCATATTAAAATTTTATTTATTTATTATGTAGTAATATTTTTTTTCATGCTGTTACTGGTACAGCATAGTGCATGTGTGATTGAAAAAATGTCTTTAGTTCTAAGCTGAATTTAATAAAAAAATTGCACAAAAACTTGTCAAAATTATTCATATACTGGTATAACCTGTATTTGGTTGAAAAGTGAAATATTTTTTAAGATACTGGTTGAAAAGTATGTGTTTTGTAGTGTTAACACTAGCAGTGTTCAATGCGGATTTAAAGCGTACCATACATATTCTATTTTATTCTGTGTTTCCTTGACCCAAATATATTCCAAATATATGAAAATTATACATGATGTTGGATTTGATTAAAATATAATATTGGATATGATCTCTTAACTACACTGCTTTATTCTCACTGTGGGCTTGGAGACTCCTGTTAAGATGTGGATCAATAGGAGCCATATTTGTGGTTGTTAGTACTTGTTACAGTATGTTAACTAAAATATTATCAACACGACAATAATATAAATAAATATTAAAAAAGATGAAACAAATTATTAAATGTCTTGTTCTAATAGTAAGTAGGCATTATCAGGTAGACCTCTAATTTGCCTTTTACTAATTTTTCATAGTGGTTGCATAACCAAGAATATTATTGCCATATGTCTCAGTTACATAACACGCATTATTTGTTGATATTTTTGTGGCATGTAATATTGCAAACCCATGTAAACTGTGTGTCTCAGCTGACATAGCCATGCGCTCTACAGAAAAAAAACAATGCATGTTTTTCGAAGCCAATTCACACCTGTTATCATGGCAGACGTAACTTGGTGAAATTTGCGCAATCAGTTGTAAATGTGGCCATTAATTAACATACCCCTGCAAATGCTGCTCTTACATAGTGCTTAGATCTGACCAATAGGAGGGATTAGTTGTATAATCAAATGATTACTTCAGGAGTAATTTAAGCTTGGGAGTTGCCCGCTGGCAAACAGGATGGTCATTGATACATCAGCACTGAATGAATGCACCTCGGAGAATTCACAAGTAGCATTACATGAGTGCACTGCATACAATCTAAGAGCAGCCTGTCAGCCTTAGAGTACTGCACTGTAGGTTTTTAACTTTGACATTCCAAAATGTATACATACGTACAGGCCAGTATCACTCAGATAATAAAGAAATTTGTTATTTAAAAAATATAATACACTTCTTACATTTAGGTATTACTAAAAACAACACAGTTGCTTCTTAAGGTAGCAGGATCCCTTTTGAACTACTTTTAAAACCATATAATATTGTGATTAACTTGATGTACCATAAAATAGCACATGGTTTAAATTTGGTAGGAAATTATTTTTTTGGAATAAATTATGCTAATTAGCTGACAATATGGCTGCCGCGACAGTCGAAAGGGGCTCAATTTTCAAACATGATAAAACTTTAACTATACACAGCAGGGATATGAAAGTAACAACAGTCAAGGATAACACGTAAAGGCATATTCTGAGGGAAATAGATATTACAAAAAAGAAATTTAAATATTTTTACAACATTTATACAATTTTTTCTTATATTCTAGCGCCTAATTAAATATTCGTGCTTAATAAAAAATCACATTCCACCATTTAAACACAAAATCGTTCCATCATTCCTTAGCCAATTATATAAAGAAACAATGCTGAAAAAATCAGAGCAATATCTTTAATGGTGTTGGAGATAACTTGTTTGAAGGTGGAACACTTTCACGAAAAAATGATAGTTGAGTAAAATGCGTTTAAAGTTTTGCACTGCGTTCTTACGGCGCTATATGTAAACCTACAGAAACAGTGAGTTGTTTTATACACTCCATATCATGCATGAGCCCCACTCTCATAGGTATTTCCTCCTGTTCTTTTTTATCTTGGAAACCCTTTCTTTTCGCTCGCAGCACCTTGCGACGCTTTTTTGCAGACTCGGACGATTTGTGTTTCACGCCGTACAGACGCATGGTGTCTGCTCCTACAGCATGTGCAGTTGTAAATGCCCCTGGCTGCAGCCCCAAGTACTGAAATAAGCTTAGGATAGATGCATTGACATCATTAAACTGTCCAATTGCACTACAGACAGCCTCCTCTACAGTCTGGGGTCCAACAAACACTTCCTTGCTGCAGCGATCCCAAATGAGCTTGTTTAAACACTCATTGTTGTTTTGTGTTTGTCCATGAAGGCACTTTGAAAGCAGTGTTGCATCACTCAGATCGTCATAGATGGGTTTTATTAGCTGAACTATTGCTTCGGGAAGTCCATGTTTATGTTTAAAGTTATCAGGATCAAGTGAATATTTGAACCACGCATCATCGGCCACATGATACAGACTGGCGAGGACTGCCTGCTGCATGCTCAACAAATCACCACTGTTCTGTCTAACAGCAAACCCAAAGTTTATACTTGTTTAGCAATAATTAAGCTACAACTATAGTGCATTTTTAAAAAATATGTACAAATTAAAAAAAATCACATTTTTAATGGGATCCTGCTACCTTAATTCCAGGAATTTGTAAGTTGTATGACAGATTCCTGTGAAATGGATGTGTTGTATCAGTGAAACATTTTCAGTAACTTTTCAAGCATTCTTGCCCCTCTCACTAGTAAGCATCCAAGGAGCCAGTCAGTCTATGTTGATCGAATCAGTCTCATGGGCCCTGTCTCAGCTGTTTTAATTCACACCTACAATTATTAATTATTCACATGTAGCTTGGCACACTTTCAATTAGGACTAAACCGAAGCCTGCACCAAATGCCCAGCTTCGTTATTGCCAAGTAATTGATTCATGTTTCACCCTATACATTATCAATTGATGCATCATATTTGCATAGGTTGTTTTTATACTTAGAACAAATTCCCTAGTATTATGATTAATTGTATATATCATCCAGGTTAACCATGTGGAATTGGATGTGTAAGTTACCTTAATAAAACATTAGTGATATTACTACCCGTATATGTATTAGTCTTTGAACAATTTGAGTTGCGATCAATTGTGGTATCAGTATTCCATTGTTAGACTTCTGAGGTCCACAAATATATGATATATTTATAGAAGGATATGCATGAAAGCAAACACTGTGTTGAATGCTGTTGCCACAGTAATTTCATACATCAAACAAAACTCACATTAAATCCAGATCAGCCGTAGAGTTATATTTATTTTATTGCCAAGCTGATTTATACCCTGCCTTTTTCATGGAAAGCCAATGTGGCTCAAAGACTATCTGAGGTTAACTTCCCAATTTGGGTACACAAATGTCATTCTGGACATAAATAATCACATGTCATCAGGGTTGATTAAAATTATTAATTTTTGTATTATTGACTTGTTATACATTTTCTAGCCTATATTTATTGAATTGGGACATCTGATTGGAACACTAACATTACTTATTACCGGATGCTATGTTATTACCAATGATTAATCATTGCCACAGGCATGGAATTGATAAGTCAGTATTTGGGCATTCACAATGCTTGTTGCACCTATTGCACTCAGGCTTTATTACTACAATGTTGAACAAGTATCCAAGCAATGGACAATTTGATACCAACAATTTAATGAAACTGCCACGTGTGGTTTTCAGAACTATATTAAAAGATATTTATTGCTCCACTTGTCCATTAAGCTATTATCCAAATATCCTTCTTTGTCACTCTTTTTACACATTCACCCCCCTGCCTGTCCATCTAACCATTTATGTACACGTTTACCCTTCTGTCTGTCCATTTAGCCATTTACCTACACATTCATTCATCTTGCCGTTTATCTACACATTCCCCCCCTGTCCATCTTTCTAACCATTTATCTACACCACCCCCACCTCTGTCCGTCCATCTAACCATTTATGTACACATTCACCCCTCTGTCAGTCCATCTAACAATTTATCTACACATTCACCCGGGATCACCCCTCTTTCCATCCATCTAGCTATTTATCTACATATTCATCCCTCTGTCCATCCTTCTAACCATTTATGTACACATTCACCCCTCTTTCCATCCATCTAGTTATTTATCTACACATTCACCCCTCTGCTCATCCATCTATCCATTTATGTACACATTCACCCCTTTGTCCATCCGTCTAACCATTTATCTACACCGTTACCATCAAACCAGTTATCTATACGTTCACCCCTCTGTTCATCCATCTAACAATTTATGTTCACATTCAACCCTCTGTCTGTCCATCTAACCATTTATCTACACATTCACCCCTCTGTCTTTTCTTTTAACCATTTTTATACAGATTGATCCCTCTGTTCATTTATCTAAACATTCAGCCCTCTGTCCACCAATCCATCTAACCATTTCTTCTCTGTTCATCCATATAACTCATTATCCACACATTCACTCCTCTGTCCATCTAGCTAACCATTTATTTACACGTTCACCCTTCTGTCCATCCATCTAACCATTTATGTACACATTCACCCCTCTTTCCATCCATCTAGTTATTTATCTACACATTCACCCCTCTGCTCATCCATCTATCCATTTATCTACACATTCACCCCTCTTTCCATCCATCTAGCTATTTATCTACACATTCACCCCTCTGTCCATCCATCTATCCATTTATCTACACATTCCCCCTCTGTCCATCCATCTAACCATTTATCTACACATTCACCCCTGTGTCTGTCCATCTAACCATTTATGTACACATTCACCCCTTTGTCCATCCATCTAACCATTTATCTACACCGTTACCCCTATGTCAATCCATCAAACCAGTTATCTATACATTCACCCCTCTGTTCATCCATCTAACAATTTATGTTCACATTCAACCCTCTGTCTGTCCATCTAACCATTTATCTACACATTCACCCCTCTGTCTGTCCATTTAACCATTTTTATACAGATTGATCCCTCTGTTCATTTATCTAAACATTCACCCCTCTGTCCACCAAGCCATCTAACCATTTCTTCTCTGTTCATCCATATAACTCATTATCCACACATTCACTCCTCTGTCCATCTATCTAACCATTTATTTACACGTTCACCCTTCTGTCCATCCATCTAAACATTTATCTGCACATTCACCCCTCTTTCCACCAATCTAACCATTTATCTACACATTCACTCCTCTGTTCATCCATCTAACCATTTATCCACACATTCACCCCTCTTAACTGGCCCAGTTCCATTTTGCACTGGTAAGTTTGAACTGGCCCCACTAAAATGTATAAAATATAAATATACGTAATAAACCAAAATGACAAAGTTTTTGTGCATAAAACTAAAAGAGACACTACTTTTAAAATAAATAATAATTCAATAAATATAAACCATACCAAATGTTGTTGTTCATTTCTTATAACTAACAGACCAATTTACTAAAGTAATAAATTTAATAAATATTTCAATATTAATTTTGTTTCTAAAACAGTTCACAATCATTGAAAGTAACATTATTATGTTTGATGCTGACATTTTGCACGTGCTGGCGCTGGTATTGTCTGTACCACTGTTGCACTGGCACTGGTACTGTCTGTGGCACTGCCACTGGTACTATCTGTACCACTGTGGCACTGCCACTGGCACTGGTATTGTCTGTACCACTGTGGCACTGGTATTGTCTGTACCACCCTGGCACTGCCACTGGCACTGGTTATTGTCTGTACCTCTGTGGCGCTGCCACTGGCACTGGTACTGTCTTTACCACTCTGGCACTGCCACTGGCATGTTTTCAATTAACTCCAAATCTAAGCCTCCAAAATTCACTTCTACAACAAAATATCACATTAACCAGAATGTTTTTGCAGATTATATTGTCAAACGGACTGTCTGCCTCTTTGGTATCACTAGTATGAAGTAAGTTGGCGTAATATCCTTCCAAAAATGTTGAACTACGATGCTCGCAAATTCGTCCGCTATCTTTGCTTTGGTGTTTCCCAGTATTCCCCAAGATACTGACGTCATTAAATGTGATTCATCCAATAGGCATCCATGTTACAAATGCATAGTTTTTCCCTTGCATGTGTGGACTTCGCCTTTGCCTTGCCAGCGATCTGTCACTGGCAAGGATGAAGTACATCACTAATACAGTTCAACCCAGCCATAATCGCTGGGGTGGGACCGATAATTTGCACATTTTGGATGAATCAGAAAGAAGCATTTTGAAAAGGCCTTAATTTTGAACACTGAACCAGTTATCCACACATTCATCTAAACATTTATCTACACATTCACTCCTTTGTCCATCCATCTAACTGTTTATTTACACATTCACCCCTCTGCCCATCCATCTAACCATTTATCTACACACTCATCTCTCTATCTGTCCATCTAACCATTTATCTACACATTCATCCTTCTGTCCATCCATCTAACCATTTATCTACACATTCCCTCCTCTGTCTGACCATCTAACCATTTATCTACACATTCACCCTGCTGTCCATCCATATAACCATTTATCTACACTCTATCAATCCATCCAGACATATTTATATACATTCACCCCTCTGTCCATCCATCTAACCAGTTATATATATATATACAGTAGTACCTGCCTTTAACGGACCCTCCGATGAGTGGACACCTGCTATGTTGGGACACTTTCTTAATGTACGGAGTTTTTTACCATGTTAATGTCCCTCTGATGAGGGGCCACCTGGTGAACGCGGACAATGGACACAATATTTTGGTTATATGCCCTTGTTAAGGCAGCTAGCAGTAATTAATTTCATAATTTTTTTTAGAAAATGACAAACAGTGCAGTGTGGCTGGTTGTTGCAGCTACACACTGCAAGAACTTTGATGGCCGTGCAACACAGTCTCACCTCGTTGTACTCCTCATGTTTGCCCAAACAACTAACTTAGAATGGCTTTGATGGTGCCCGATAAACTTTAAGGACAATGAATGTGGAAGTGAGGTGATGTTTGTTTTGCACTAGCATGGTTCAACAGTGTTTCCCTGGTGCCAGTGGCTTGTCAATTGCAATTGAAATCCCCAAATATGCCTTGTATAAGAATCAGTGAAATAGTGTTTAATGCAGTTGATGAGGCAACACCAATACAAAACTGTGGTAAAATGACAAGGAAGTATAATAATGTTTCCGTTGATCTACAGACACGCATCGTAAAAATCCTAATATCAAGTGGCACAGGATATGTGAATTCCTGAATCATTGGCTGAATGATGAAGTGAAACAATTATCTATTGTTGTTTTTAATGTTTGTGGGTGCAGCCGTGGCCTAGTGGTTAAGGTGTTGGACTCTAAATTCAAGGGTTGATAGGGTACAAGACCCACACTGGTCACGGTTCGTTTTCAAAGCTTAGGCAATTTCTACCATGTAGTACTGAACCCTCCAATGCAGCATGCCTGTCCCACCAATGAGGGGACACCTGCAATGTGGGGACACCTCTACTTGGATACAGATGTGTCTGTTGAAGGCAGGTACTACTGGATACACTCACCCCTTTGTCCATCCATCTAACCAGTTATATTTATATACATTCACCCCTCTGTCCATCTAACCAGTTATATTGATATACAATCACTCCTCTGTCCATCCATCTAACCAGTTATATTAATATACATTTACCCCTCTGTCCATCCATCTAACCAGTTATATTGATATACATTCACCCCTCTGTCCATCCATCTAACCAGTTATATTAATATACATTCACCCCTCTGTCCATCCATCTAACCAGTTATATTAATATACATTCACCCCTCTGTCCATCCATCTAACCAGTTATACTGATATACATTCACCCCTCTGTCCATCCATCTAACCAGTTATATTGATATACATTCACCCCTCGGTCCATCCATCTAACCAGTTATATTGATATACATTCACCCCTCTGTCCATCTGTGTAACCAGTTATATAAATATGTATATAAATTCACCCCTCTGTCCATATCCATCTAACCAGTTATATTTAGATAAATTCACCCCTCTGAATCTGTCTATGTCCATCAATCTAGCCATTTATATGTTGATGTCTGTGTCTCTCTCCATCTGTCTGTCCACCCACACTTCATTTTCTCTCCCATTCCATATATGTATGATTTAGAGGGACTTTTGAAGCTGGTGACAGGGTTTCTGCTTACCCTCCCAGATATACCCCATGTCCCCTCCACATGCTCCCTAAATCACTGCCATAATTCCCTTCCGCTGAGTCCCAGAGGCATTCTGATCCTCACCATAATATAGCCATCTCGTCCTTGCTTCCTGATGAGTTCAAGTAGCCAATTAGTTAGGTTACAGTTAAAAATCACAGTGAGTTATTTAACACATACTCAGTAGACAAAGTGACAATGGTAAACACTGGAATGGAATGTTTTGGACAAACAATACGACTTATGGAATGTAGAAAATTCTCATAACCTGTAGTGCGGAGATGAGCATTCTTTTGTACTACATACTGAAACATTCCCCACATACGTGAATAGGCAAAACATTTGGACCCCACCAATGGATTTGTAAATCCCACAGAGGAAGGTCTACAGTTCCTCGGTGACTTTATTGTATCGAAGGTCTCAGCCGCCTGTGTGAACATAACATTTAAACAATGTTCATCAGTAGCATATTTAAGATCTCCCAAAAATGTTAGTCAAAGGAGGGGACTGTGGCCCAATACCTCCCTAAATGCTCCTCTAGCTGGTTTGGTGTATGGCTGTAAATCAGGGCAACCTGGGTCTGACCGAAATGTGCATATTAAACAGTGTCCTCTCGCTGTAAGAACTCCCAATGCTTCGCTTAACTTTGAAATCTCTGTTTGCACTGTTATATACCCATTGATACAAGGAATATCAAATATGTGGAACAGGCCCAATATGTTCATTATGTTATTTATGCAAAATAACAACACAAGTCCAGCGTAGATTGAAATAGGCCAAAGAATGACATTTAGATTTATTAATTAAGGAGCATGAAATTAGGCAAGCATACACCATCAAAATAAGGTACATCCAATAATCTCAGCAAGCATGCCGGCCCCCAAAAGGTGTTTACACATAATTAGTAAATCATGCCTATCAGCTACCCACTACCAGTACTATCTGTACCACTACTAACTTGTATACAATTCACATGGTATCGGTGGGGGTCACTCCGCCACTAGGTCACCCTCTGTGACCGACCCCCACCATAATTAGAGAATCCTCCGTGTATTGCTCTCTTGCGTATTAGCTTCAATCACATATCACAGTTTCTGCAAAACATTTGTGACATTTCCAGGTACATATCTTAAATTTTGTGCACAGTGATGATCTACTGATCACAATGGTTGACCTTATTAGTTGAATATTAATCAAGTACACATGATTCTGAAAAGTTAATTAAACATCTTCAAAGATGGTCCTGTAGAACATGTGTATTACAGAGTAGATCTAATGTAAAGTTTTTCAGCCTTTTATACTGAGAGTGTCTTTTCTTCAGCTCATATATTGTGAAACATAACAACCGCAAGTATGATTCATACACTGTTCGTGTTATGTCAGTCGCATACATATACCTTCATTTGTGTCATACAAAGACCCACTTTGCTCTTTTCATGGTCTCTAGGGGTAACAGACACTTGTTAGTTTTTATTATCAAGTCACATCAAGAGAACACCATATGAACTATATCTGGCATATAATAAATAGCCCTATCCTGACAGTGTCATGTATCAGTGACTTATTGTATGTCAGCTATGTGGACTTAAGTAAGTTACATGGCTTAATTTACTGAAGTATGTGTTAGATAACTAATTAGTCTGAAGTGTAATAAGTAGTTGATAAAATTATCAGCAAGTCCTGATAATTAATCAATTAATTATGTAATAGTCATATATTATTACATATTACAAAAGTAATTTTCTTATGTAAAAGTCAGTAGTACACATGTATTCAGTTAAATCTTTTGATATGATATAGCAAGTTTATGTGATAATACAATCATCTGCATTCAGTAATATTGTAACAGTATAACTGTGTAACTGTGTAACTGTGTAACAGTGTAACAATGATTTATGCTCTCCTGTGCATCTGCTATGGTTCTGACTTGTCACTTGATAAATCATGTGATCTGTTTACTGGTTGCTATGGACCATGGCAGCAAACATGCCATTATGTGATGTCATGTCTGTCCACCCCCACAGTATGCTTGTTATGTGTCCATCCCCACAAGTAAGACAAGCCAGTGTCCTGTGCTGGATGCATATAGTATGTCACAATTATCTCGTGTGTACACTTTGGTTTCACATTGTCAACATTTTTATCTGCAAGCAATGTAGACAGAATAGTTAGACACACATATCTGCACACAGATTTAAGACTGCTAATGGTAACGTGGGTCTTGTTAAGTTTTGTTAAGTCTTGTTCAGTTACTAAAAGGGGGCACTTTGTTTTTTATTTTACTGTGACAAGGTTCAACTATTGATAGTAAAATTTTTTAAACTGGAAGAAAAGTGCATGGTTATTGCTAGGTATAAGTGAGAATATACGTAACTGTGTGAGTTGCTGAAAGAAATTTATTGGCCAGAACTGAACTTCTTGATCATTACAGCCAATAACAGTGCTTCAGGTTTGAACCTTATGCACAATCTTGTGTTCAGAACATTTCAAGAACATATTTTTTTTTATGCCTTTGAAATGCAGCTCATATCAGTTAAAATTGGCTAGAATCTTGTTACCAATAATTGTTTCTCTGTCTTTTTGAAATGGCATAATTATACACATACACCTGTAGATACAATTAATTCAGTTTGTGTGACCTTTCCATGGTAGTGTTGGCCAGTTGATTAATGTTTGCATACGTAAATTGACAAATGAGATACCAGGTACATTGCAATGTTCATCAGGTGAAGTCATGCATCTCAAGTTTGTTACGCATGTTGCTATAGCTGTATCTACAAATGTTAAGTAAAACACAATTCTAGTTTGCATGTTGCAGCATAATGGCTTCACCCGAGAGTATAATTTCTGTCTCGCAGGCTGCTTTCAGGCTTGGAAAAACGTCACCTCCCAGTTTGGACCACAGTGCGATTTCACAAAAATAACAATGAATAATTTATATACAAGACTGGCATTTATAAAAGGTCTAATAAAAAATAATTGTTTTGTTGCAACTTTTAAGGTATTCCCAGGCCTCATTTAATAATATATAGTTATACATCCTTAAGAGTTGTGGGTGAACATTAACACTGTCGCTAATGTAATTACATTTCTATAGTACACCTCATAAAAAAATTTAGAAAAACAGTTATAATATTTTTTTATATGTTGATTTAATATTACCAGGTACATAGAAAGTTAGTGGTCTTTCTAGAAAAATCATTGGAAATATGAGACAGCAGTAATGTATAATAAAGCAGGGAAGTTGTATTAAAATATTTGTAGATGTGTTCATAGATTAGCCTAACTATAAATAGCCTGGCATGTCACATGCACCTAAATATTTTCTCTGTGTGAATACCTGTTTAATTTGAAACTTAATATCACAACATATTTTGTAATATCATTATTGCAGGCAAGCTATTGAATGCTTATATATATTATTATTTCAGTAGCATTACTGCCAACATGCTGCGTGGTGGTTACATCTGTTGAGTTATTTGTCTACTGCACCAAAGAAAGTGCAATGTAATCTGTGTAGAGTGGTTATTGGACACAGAAATAATCTGTTCTGTAATTAATGATTGTGGGCTTGGTTGTCATTTCCAGCGTGAGATTCACCTAATTGGCATGTAGCTTGGAAACGTGATACTTGGCTGTGCATTAAGCTGGATTCTGCATTGTAGCAGACAGTGTACTACTCTGTAGGGGGTAATTTAAATATATAGGACAGTTGTTAATTAAGCTAAACTTCAGTAAATACAACCAGAGTATGTTGGGGGGTTTAGCATCCGACAGATAACACCAATACATAATACAAAACTCAGATGCTCTTTGAATCTGCTGGCCATTTATAATCATTAATAATACCATGTAGTTAAAATCAAAGTAAAAATGAAGTACCATACATTAAATACATCAAATCAGTATGTAAAACAAACAACAAATACTGTAATTAAATAATTTTTAGACATTTAATATGTTGTGTATTATGACTCTGATTTTGTAACAACAACAACCACATCAACACACACGTACATACACGTGCATGCATACACCTGCACATGCATGAACACATATGCATGTACACACGCACACACATATGATCTTGTCTTATTATATTGCTCTCATTGGAAACAACACTGATTGGTGACCATTAATGTGATACATATTTCCAGTGCTGTTGAATTGTGCACGAGCAGGAAAGACCATGTCAGGTTTATTGGCCATAATTCTAAGAGAACAGTGTCACAACAAACACATAAATCTTGGAATCATGAGATTGTATTTTGCTGCACATTGTACTGCAACAGGTCTTGTTGGTGCTTCTACTACACATGGCAACTAGTGTCTTTGTTCTAGGATACGCATTATGAGGCAGATTTGACCAACATGTGTCTGTTGTTCCAGCTGATGTCACTGGTGGGAGACTTAATGAAAGAAATGCAACAACTAAAAGAACAAAACGAAAAGCTGAAAAAAGAAACAAAAGATTTAAAAGCATCTGTAAGTACAATTTATGGCATGAATTTTATTGTCAGTTCATTGTAAACTTAAATATTTTCACACATATTCATGAACTGCTAAATGTGGAATTATGTTTGCCAATAAAAACATATTTTAGAGATAAATGAAAGGATGTAGTGATGAGCAGTATAACAGGTAAAGCTAAAATTGGATGATAAATTCTTATTATGTGTTAATTCTTTCAAAGTGACTTTCATATTAAGCTGAAAGCTGAATGTTAAGACAGTTGTCAAGAACAAGGCTTCAGTAAGAAAGAAGAGAAGAAATATACAGCTCACTCAACAGTTGAAGGCTGTGTGATGTAGAGACTATAGAGAAAAGAAAATAGAAGTGTTGTGTATTTATCTTTTGTCAGTTGGTGGCTTTCTGCCAATGCTATGATCCAACAAATTATGAATCACTGAAAGTACTCATGTAAGCAGTTAACTGTTTGCAATATCTGTTTCATCATAAAATACTGTTATGCCTCTCCAGTTTAATCACCTCTGACTCTCAATATTTAGTATTGAAAACTTCATGGAGGCTGAAACAGACATGGTGTTTCATGATTGTAAATGCTTCCCAGAGGAGTTGGCGTTGGAATGAACAGTTCTGCCAGGGGGTGAAGTGTAAAGCACTTTGAGTAGTAGTGAGCTCCAAAGACAAAACTCAAAAACAACATGTGTGGGGGTTATATATGAAACAACTTGCTTGCACTGCAAAATAATGTGGGGGAACCAGCAGGTGACTCATGGCCAGAATGAGAGAAAACACACACACTTAGGGGTCCCCTCGTGGCAGTAGGGAAGACCCACTGAGGACAATGCCAGATATGCCAGTGCAGGCCAACGAAAGCAATTTCTGGTGGATGAAGATCAGAGATGGCATAGAAATACAGGAAAAGCACCCAACACTGAACAGAGGCCTTATCTACTACCATCCCATGATGTTCATTGAAATACTGTCATGTCACCTTAACCATAGTCACATAACACCTGCAGCCAGTGCATCTTGACCCTGAGGAAAGTACCAAGAAGGTGCCAAAATCTATGAAACAAATAGCTGTAGATTCTGATAGATAACTGTTGTGGTTACATTATGAATGTAACAGAATCTGCTAGTATATTATTTTATATAATGGTATATATAAGATGTTTTCTAAATTAATGTAATAATAATGCATTATATAATATTAATTAAATATTATATATATACTACTTTAACAAGTAGTTTTGAAATGTTCAGTAATTGCATATTTACTTAAAGTAATCAGGTTATTTTTTATGCAGCTATTGCTAGTACCAGGCAGTGAGCTAGTGAATGACTGCCTTCCATTGCTAGGGAGACGACATGTTGAAGAAGCTGCAAGAACTTGGAGACCTATATGTAAGTGTTTAATGTCTTCATGAATACAACCACATATCTAACAACCACAACCACATATCTAACTAACTGATACTTTATAGCTTGGTAACTTTTGATTTATTGATGACATTTGTTGAAAAAGAATTTGTTTAACAATTGTGATAGTTGATGTTGCATTTCATTTAGTGATTTAGCATCATGTAATTGTTTGCTGAAATGTTTGTCTCCGATAAGACAAGATCTCAATAAAGAGAACCATGCAGGTTTCAGATCTCTTGCCTTCTGTTGAAACATGGGCAGTTTTATTCACTGATCTTTGTGCAGCTGTATTTAATAAATGAGTGCCTTGTTCCATGAAGGTTAACTTATGATACATGTATTGGTATATATTGCATCGAGGAGGGATATAAATTCTTGTCGGTTTGTGCCAGGATTATCCATCATGCAGCTCTGAAGGCCTGAATTTTCTAGAAAGGATTTATTAACTTTAATATCTTCCTTTCTTGTGTCAAACTTTTGATAATGTACCATGTATTTTTCAGCAAATGATGAACAACCAATTCGGTGACCTTCCATCGCCAGACTTATTCAACAGTTTTGTGACATGGCCTGGACTTGAGGATGCATTGAAAGGAATCCGGCAAGAGATGTCAGAACAAACTAGAGCAAAGACTCCAGTCGGTGTAAGTTAGCAAGAATCTGTCAGAATTATGCATGTACCCAATTGCTCAGGAAATGAGCGAGCATCATAAACTAGAAACAAACCATTTTTTAGTAGAAACAGTGTGGAAGCAAAATATCTCGACTTGCAACAGTGTTACATTAGGCAAACTTTAGCCTTTAATTCAGTATCTATTACTGATTTAAATGTGTACGCTTATTGTCATACTTGTATGCTTGTATTCCCCATTATGACAGACTGTGTCAGCTAACAGATAAAGGGAACTCAGCATTTATGTTTTTACCAATGCTACCATTTCAGTCATAGAAGATGTATGTCTCAAGATTGGTATGCTGTAGCTACCCATGCAGCCATCGCCGTCATCGAGGCCACTGTCTGCTGCTAGTTCTAATAGAGATGAATCACGGCCCACGTCAGGTAAAGCATCAGCAAGAGGATCTCTTGGTGGTCTGTCCCGGACATCCACGCCTGGTCCATCTAACGAACTTCAGGAAGTTCTGGAGAAACTTGGTCGAATTGGTTCCGAGCACACTAAGTTAGAAGGCCGTGTTTCCACCCTTGAGGTGAGTCGGTGCTGCCATCTAGGAGTTTCTGTCAGTTATTGTATTATAAATGCAATACTTTATAAGTACAATGCCATTTTACTTAAACGTTGGATCATAATGAAAGAGAAACAAATATGTAAATATCTCTATGTGTGCATAATTTGAATTGAATAAAACATCTTGTTTTATATTCTAGTGCAAGGAAAATAAATTTATTGCCTAAAGATGTACTTAAAATATTACTAGAATATTACTAATTTCAGTGAGGTTGCTATTTATTTGAATTACTGATCACTTAATAGTTGAAGTTGATTTGAAGTATTTCCCATACTGACAGCATGTTGAATGTTCTCATGGTGATTATATAATGTATACTGTCCCTCTCTGCAGATTACAGATCTTCCATTTTAATACCAGATACAATTATCATGGGAATGTTGAAGAGACATAATGTTATTATATAAGGAATGTTTCTTATATGTATGTATGTACGTATGTATGTATGTATGTATGTATGTATGCATGCATGCATGCATGTATATATAATATACCAGTCTATAATAGTTGACTTTTTATTTGAGAAGTGCTGCTTTTTTGCTTTTGTAATTCTGTTGTGTTGGAAATGGTACTGTAATCGTTGTTTCACTTTTAGGCTAAGATGAAGAACAAAGTTGACCGTGACAGGATAAATGAGTTAGGTAAGTATATTCAATTCTATGACCTTGTGTTCATGTGGAGCATTGGATTAATGTAATGTATTTTGCATGACAAAATCAAAATCAAAACAATCACAGAGGTAACATTTCACTGCTTTTGTGCACCAAAATAAAGCTGTATTTAGATATGATGTAAACATCAATTCTCGAGTTAAAGCACTTTTTTCATAGTAACATTTTCAGAAAATTATGTTTGAACTTAGTACTGTTTTCTATCAATGTGACCTTTACAATCACTAAGCTGCATTATTTTGAAGCAAATTGGCAGAGTGGTTGTATTTGACCCCATACAAGTATACACTGAAAATATTTTTATGCTAAATTGGTTATGATGCTGATGCTGTATTCGGTTTGTAATGTTATTTACAACAGGTCTTGGTGGCCAATCAGATGATTTAGAAAAGCGAATAAAGGGCTTGGAAGAACAAATGTCTGGCATGAAACGACTTAGAGAAAAGGTAACATGTTTTAATAGAGATGGCAGATGATGCTATGGCAAGAACTTTTGTTTTCGGGTGTTGCTGGATTTCAGATTGTGGGTTCTAATAAGCAATAAAACCAATGCTTGTTTGATCACTGAGTAAGGAATCTGTATTAATGTCAGAACAGAACATTTGACCTGAGAAACAGGTTAGCTGTTTTTTAATGGCTATTATTAAGTATATGTCACATTCATTATTTATTAATGACCAGAATTGTGGCCACTTTCTTTATGAAAAATGTATCAATAGAGATATGTTATATATACTTACATATTGGTTGATAGTTTTGAATTTTTTTTTTTAAATATTACATTTATTGCAATTTGAAGCATTGGTTTATACTATAAATGTCCCAGCATCACTACAGATACTCACATGTCATTACATATGTTTATCTGTCACTTTTGAGTTTGTTTCTGTTTTGGGGAAATGGTTCAGTTGTTAATTACTAAAATATGACATGAACGCTCTTCATCTTACAAGGTGATATTTGTTGTCAATTTTTCGTTTTCTATGTTAACTAATATATATTTTGTTTGTGTGTTTTCTTATTAAATTTGGGAAAAGGCGTAGTTTGAAGTGGTGATAAACTGTTCCTCTGCTTCTGTGTTTTGGTTGAATTTCTTTTTCACTTTCTGAAAAATTTAGCTTTCACCACCTTGTTGGTGTCACATGAATTATTTTCAGGTTAAGGATTATGATCACTAGAATGGTTTATAATGTACATTTGTTGTTGCTGTAATGTGTAGTCATTTGCTCAGATTCAGAACATACAACTTCAACTTGCTGTTGAAGAAACAGATGGTTCAAACTTATGGAGCTGCATTTCCCAGTGAAACTATGATCTTGGCCAACAGTGATCAAAGAATAGAGCAAAATATATCAATATTCGATGAGCCAGTAATGTGAGGGCTTACCAGCAGACAGGATATTAACTAATACGTATAAACAGATTGCAAGGATTTGCGGAGAAGATGATATTGGAATATTATTAGCCATTTGAAATAACTGCATATCTGAAAATATCACTGGTTGGTTGTTATACTCAGAACCATAACATGGTTTAGCATGTAGTGGCTGGTTACCTGGTCACTGCATTTGTTCATCCTCCAGTAATGATCACATAGCTGTGGCCAGTTTCTTATTATCCAGCTAAAACTTATAGTGGATGCACTGGCATAGTGCAATCATCTCATGCTGCTTCATTTTCTTATACTGATACTCTGTCATCTTCACTCATTCCAATACATATTCTACTAAATGTCTTTGTTTTACAACCATATTACTACTCTATTATTGTCAACTGAATCCTTCATTCTCAATGGTCTGCCAGTTACTTTCAAGATTCAAAAAGTTATGATCTATAAGGCACACTGGGAATATATAGCATCACTGACTGATGACAAATGGTTTGATGAAGCCCTGAAAACTAAATCAGGGAAAAGATATATTTGTCATTGATGAATTTGACAAGTTGATAGAGTACTTGTATCATCTTTTTTCTCAATCATCTTACTTTTAATTGGTTTTCACACTAATGACACTATCAGTTTACTCCTTCTTCATCTTGCTCTTACTCACTTCTCTGTTTTGCTGCTATTGATTCTCTATTGTCATATGTCCTCATCTTGCTTTCACTACATTTCTTACTTAATCATCTTCTTTATGCCACACACCTACCACATTTGTTCTGGTGCTGTTGATACTATGCCATCTTACTCCTTCTTTATTGCACTACACTGCATCCTCCTATTGCTGTTCTATCTTCTCACAATTTCTTCTCAGCGCTATCATCTGCATTACTTGCTACATCTCTACAGCATGGTGCACATTGCTACGACTATTCTAACCATGTCTCCTCTTTCCCCTAGTCACCAACACCTAAAATAGTACACATGGTGTCGAAGCCATCTGATGAAGCAACCGCACGATCGGCCACACCACCTGCCAAGAACACACAGTCTGTACCATCACTGTCAACACTGTGCACCCCAACCCCTTCCCCATCACCCACTCCCCCCGATGAGTCACCGACCAACAAGGTGTCCATGCATTCTGAGGGTCCCGAGTTGCCCCAAGTTAGTGGCATCAACGGGGAGGAGATACTTAGGGAGCTACAGGAGAGCCAGCTCAAGCAAGACGCACTGAAAGCAGCGATCATCAAGTGTCGCAAGGACATCGACATGCTGCTGAAGAAGGACCCGGTATTACAACAAACACTTGACAAACTGAGCAACATGATGAAGGAACTCGAAGCAAGGGTAGCAAGTGGTGATAATATGGTGAAACGCCGACTTGATGGCATTGATCAACAGTTGGAGAACCTCAAAGAGCTGATCCTGGATGCCAATGCAGGACCCGAGCAGTATACAAACATTGATGCAGTCTCAATATCAGCCTCTGAGGAGGTTGATAATGACTCCCTCACAGATTTCAAAAACAAATTAATGCACAATACGGCAGAAATTAAGAATCTTCAAAATCGCTTCCGACTGATGAATAAAGAGACAAATCGACAGTTACATGAGGCGCAAGACCAGCTCAAGAAAGTCGACGGAGACCTGGAAACAATGCAGATTGAACTGCAGCAGATTCTCAATAGAAGTACAATACCACAGGTTGTGTAGCCATTACAACAACACCATAAGATATGGCGCAGCTAGTGCGACTTCCAGTGATAAAATATTTTCAAACACGTCTTGTAAAAACACAAGCCACATTGAAGATTTATTTCAATACAATTAGCAGCATTGGTCATCATTCACAAATGTCAGACATTTAAATCTTAAATATTGATCAGGATTGCTATGCCAGAGAATTGTTGGATAAGCAATCAAAATGTAATGTGATGTGCTTTATCAAATTCTGTTTATTTCTGCAGGCCTTTTCTAAATTATTACATTTCCTAAGGGCTATTCCACATATGAATATCTGGAAGGATGGTAGGCACTTTTATTAATGATGATTTGGTCCAGTATATTCATGTGCTAATGCTTATTATTATTAGAAAAGTCAGTATTATGGATAATGGGGATCCTGAAAGTGCCTTCCAGCCACTGTATATTTATATCTGCAATTGCCCTAAGTTTCTAATCACTCTACTAGCATTGTTGCACATAACTCACATTGTTGCACATAATTCACATTGTTGCACATAACTCACATTGTTGCACATAACTCACATTGTTGCACATAATTCACATTGTTGCACATAACTCACGTTGTTGCACATAATTCACATTGTTACACATAACTCACATTGTTGCACATAATTCACATTGTTGCACATAACTCACATTGTTGCACATAACTCACATTCACTGATTAATTTTTTCTTCTTCTTATAGGCTTTATAGTTTTCAGTTAATATGATTTACGTTCCAGTTACATAACATTGAAGATTCAACTGATGTTTATAGCATACATACCAAGCAGCCATGACATTTACATGTGCACATGCATGCATATGTGTATATATATATATGCACACATGCATGTGTGTGTGTGTGTGTGCGTGTGTGCATGGTGAGTGCGTGTGCATGTGTTGTGTTACACTGAGCATGCATGCATATATTTAGCCCATTTATTAAATTAACTTAAAATGTCTTCATTTTCAGACACTTCACTAGCAATCTTCAGCCATTGTCATATTAATAATCCAATCGTATCAAACAAATGTCAGTTGGGTGCGACATGAAGTTTCATGAAGCCTCTGCTCTTGATGCCTTCAGGACAGTGATGCCCTGAGTCGCATGCAGCAGGCAATCTTGCAACTTCAAGCGGAGTTGGACAGACTGAGCGTGAGCACGCAACAACTCATTGACGACAACAACAGCAAGCAGAAAGACATCGATGTGAGTCACTCATGCTACTCATTGGCAATGCTCAGTCAAAACTACTATGGGTAATATGAGGGAGAAATTTAAAGGGAGAATTTGGGTTGAATTTGTATTTAATTTAGGACGAGCAGATATGATTGGTATGATTATTCTGTTGTAGTCGTTGTACTCACTGTGCAAGAAGCTGGAAGACAACAAGGCAGACAAGCTGTATGTGCAGAAGGAGGTCGATGTTGTAAGTGCCAGTTATCCTACATCCTTACTTACTGCTGATGGCTGTCATGAATTATATCCACGATGAGCGTAGCAGCATAATTATCACTATTAATACCATATGTTAGTATTGTCTTCATAACTATTGAAATATTTTGGCATTGACTGGTCAAGTGTTTGTCTGAAAGACAGGAAGGATGAGGAGAGATGTTGTTGGATACGCAGGTGTAGTGGCTGTGAACATTTGGTGCATGATGAATCAACCAACCAACCAAGGCCATAAAAAATATCATGCATGTGTAGTTTAAGTCTTCCTCTCTGTAGCTCTTATTTGTGTCTCTTGTGTTTTTCAGAAAGCAGACAAGACTAATCTGGACAACAAAGTGAACAAGACAGTGTTTGATACCACTCTAGACGATCTCAACAAACTTATCAGTGACATCCTTGGCAAGTTGTCTGGCCATGTAAGTAGCAGGATCAATTGGTGTCTAGCTGCTAAGTGGCAGGATCATTTGGTGTCTAGCTGCTAAGTGGCAGGATCAATTGGTGTATAGCTGCTAGGAGAACAGCAGTGTCCTGCAACTAGTGCAAGTGACATTTGCAAAACTGTTAAACACTTATACATGGCTAATATTTGTTAGTAAAGTGAGTGGTCATTATCAGAGTTATGGTCAGGCCATATTTCTGAAAGAATGATGATGGTCAAACCTTCGTGAATATCAGGTAGTGCTTAAAACCTAAAGCATGTTTCCTAACTGTTTATATTGTACTGATGGTCAGAACCATTGTTAATCATATATATTTATATTATTGGTCGAGAAGTATATCCAAGAATATTCTCTCAGAGTCTGCCATCTCAATGGACTTATTTGGTGTTTGATTATCAAACAACTACATACATTAATGATGCATTCATGATCTGTTCACAAATAACTTTTCTTTCTATCTTCCATGACTTGTAACTCTCCACAGGAGGAGGAGTGGAGGAAGGCATTGGGCCAGTTGTCGAATGACATTGACGGCAAGTTGGACCGTCTGGAGTTCACACCGATACGAGAGGAGCTGGAGAGGCAACTGAAGATGCTGAGTCGCAAGCTGAAATCACTTGACATGGGACAGTGCAGTGATGATGATGCAGCTGGCATCCGCAAACAACTCATCCAACGTTTCCATTGCATATCATGTGACCGTCAGGTGGGCAGTGATGTTTTTCTTACTCAGTCAAACTGTGCTATTTTCATGCCAAGGTGAAATTGTTCCCTGCAGTTATTTCTAATAATCATATGTTTTATCTTAGTTTATGCACATGTGTCATAGTTAAACGGAATAACAACAATGATTGCTTGAAATCATATTATATTACATCTTGTATTATATTTCCATTTCCACAACACCTAAAAGATTTATTAGAATTCAGTTAATTAATAATTCCAAATAATACTCTGTTCTACCAGCCTGCCTCGATTATGCATATTTTTCCCGTGATTATCAACAAGCTTCAATGTGACAGCACTGGTGACAAGGAAGTGCTACGAGACTGGGACTTTCCATGAATTCACCGTACTGTCGATAGTGATAGCGGTTATTTAGAAGCAACTATCAGAATGGTTTATTGTACAGCATTCGATTGTAATGCAAACATGTAACATGTAGTTGGTTTAAATTCCCTACAGAGCCAACTTTGTTTAAAAAAGCAAACGTCAAGCTGACGAAGCACAGCCGGCTTTAACAAGATTTAACAAGATTTGCCATCCAAGCCAAAGGCCCAGATGGCAAGTGGACAAGGAAGCCATTGGCTTATCGAGAGTCCAACAATGTTCACCTACTTATAACCCGCCCTCCTGATATATGTGTCAACCTTGTTTTTAAACATATTCACGCTGCTAGCAGTTACACAATCTGTAGACAGTTTGTTCCATTCATTTACTGTCCTCTGTGAGAACGAGTGCTTCCTGATGTCCAATCTACATTGATCCTTTACTAATTTTACCTCATGTCCTCTAGTTCTGCTATCCTTCTTGAGTGAGAAAAACATATTTCTATCAATATTTTCATATCCATTCAATATCTTAAAAACTTCAATCTGATCTCCTCTTAACCTCCTTGTCTCTAGAGTTGTTAAACCACATTCTTTCAGGCGTTCTTCATAACTAAGGTCTCTAAGTTCTGGAATCATTTTAGTTGCTCTCCTTTGTATGCGTTCAAGCGTATCTATATCCTTCTTACGATATGGTCTCCATGCTTGTATACAGTATTCTAAATGAGGTCTAACTATTGCTTTATAAAGAGGTATAATTAACTTTTTTCCCTTGTATGTTATGTTTCTTCTAATCAATCCAAGAATTTGATTACCCTTTGAAGCTGCAATACCACACTGCTCTGAAACTTTCATATCAGCGCTTATTGTAACTCCTAAGTCCTTTTCTTTTACAGTAGTACCAAGCTTTGTTCACTTTGAGAAAATATGTTTTGACTGCGATCCGGACCAGAGAAGATGACAGCCCTGGGTTATCCTGCTGCTAAAATCTCCTTGAAAGAGGATGTTGTGCCCACATTATTCCCAGTAGTGGAAGCTGTGTTGATGACATCAATCCGTAGAACACAGGCAGCGACACGGGCGTTGACAACCAGTCAACCTCCTATCGAAGCAAGCTGTCAATGCGGATATGGATGTTGGCGCATGGTGAATTCAGCCCGGTGAATTCGTACAGCATTCTTTGGAGACTTCGGCCCATAACTCTGGTGACTTCGACCTCAGAGCACATCGGACATAGTGATCATGGCCCAATCAATTGTGTGCTGAGCACATGCAGCTTAATTTGTGTCTTACTGTGAATATATTCTCTCATTTGTTAATTTATTTAGTTCTACATTAACCCAAAATTGTTACTTTGTAACTGCTTTTATAGCTTTCACTTCCTTTTGCATAAAATACGGCGCTGTATTTTACCATTTTAACACAGAGTCAGCGAGACAATTATTAGAAGTTATACAATTTGTTGTATCCTTAAAATTCATATCATATAATATATTACACTAAAAACTATAATAGTATGTACAGTTGCATAACTTAGATAAATGAAATTACAATTATCATAATATCTTGTTTGTATATTTCAGATTTTTATGCATCTCTCCTCATCAGGGGAAATGCTTCCCCAATTTTTTTATTAAATCAAATACAGAGCAATGACAGTGATAAGTGATTACCGTATTGTGAATACAACGGAGCCACCTGCGTATTGGTCTTTGATCTATACAATGTTTTTCGTCAGATCATTTTGAATGTGAAGCATGGTCTTTTATGCACACCTGCTCACTGCACGAAACAGATAAAGCAGCGTACTTCAACAGTATCTAGTTAAACTTTGCATCCCTTTGATTACAAGTGCAGGAATAACAAACCCTTAAAGTGAAGGCTAATCGATTACTAGCTAGAACTGAGTAGATCTTGCGTGTCACATCAGTCACTGAAATTACCAAGTTGAAATAACATGACAGTTGGGCCGAATTCTCCAAGGGCCAAAATCACCTCCACCCATCAGCGCTACTCCTATTGCAATCATATGTGTATGCGTATGGTAGACATATGAGGAGAACTTTTCATGTTTCGGTCAGAAAATAAATAACATCGAAGTCAAAGGCTACTGGCATCGCTAAACTGCTCCAGAAGGGCCGAATTCAAAGAGGATTCTACAGTATCACTTGCAACTAGGGGTCTAAAATCTTTTCATTATACTGGAAAATTTACATTGCCATCACTCGTCACAGTAACGCAAGTGAAACTAAACTGAAGCATTGCATAGAAATCACTGACTTAATGTATACCCATGTCATCAGTGACATCATAATACCATGTCATCAGTGACATCATAATACCATGTCATCAGTGACATCATAATACCATGTCATCAGTGACATCATAATACCATGTGATCGCTCATCTCATTAACTTCGAATTTTACCCACGCTTTGTTAAACATCTAATTTGACCGAAAAAACATTTTACCTACTAGTGCCTTGTTTTTATTCTCTTTAATGTAAGTAATTAATAACTAATTAATGATTAGTTAAATATTTAGCTGTTTTGTTCATGGCAAATTTAATATGACCAGGTGGATATGATGCCCCAGCCACCCATGGCTTCAATTCCAAACCCAGCTGGGATGCCCGGAACTAGGTCAGCCCGACCCTACACTGTCTTTGAACTAGACCAAATACGGCAGCAAATGAGGAAGTAGGTCACTGATGTTTTTGATATACATATGATTGTGACAAAATTTTTTTAATATAATTTAAAATCTTAACCCATGGAAAATCATTACAATGTTTCCGATCTGCCTGCTATAGAGGGTGATATATTTAATTTTTTTATAGATAACTGACTTTTAGTGCAAAAGATTAGGTTGTTAATTTTTCTTTATTACTTTCACAAAGATGGCATTTGTGTGAACACTTGTCTTACATATATCAAAGGATCAATATAACGCTTAATTTTTCAAGGCGGAAATCGGTCAGACGTTATATATTTTCCATGGTCTCGGATCTGATTGGACTAATGGTATCAACTTTGGTTATATTTGGGGCTTTTTAGACAATGAACACACATGGTACAGTTTTTAACCTGGAATATTTACTGATTGTTTTGCACTGTGGTTTGACAAGCACTATTAACCATGAATTTTAATAAGTTGATGAAAGACATGCTGTGGAGGTTACAGAGATTACATTCCATTTGTTTGTTTTACTATTTTAACAAGGGATGATATTGCATTTTGCAGTTACCAGTATAGAAGCCCATCTCCTCGCAGGTAGAGTCAGCCAGCTGTTCCATTCACATTGATGTTTGTGCAATTCACTTGTTCTTCTATGTTTACTGCTTTTTTTGCCAGTTTCTTTCTGTAACACTAAAATTGTCGTATCTCGCCACTGACCGATTATGCCACGAAACAGTTCCATTTGCATAATGTGCCTAGTTTGTTTGTATCCATTTCATTTCAGCTGCCTTTATTCATACGCATCAACTAATTCTTGTACTAGGTGCTGACTTACTTAGGTAGATTAATTCCAAATCGAAATAACCAGTTTATGATATTTCCATAGTTGCTATCTCTCACCATTGCGACAGACAGAGAATCGTTTCAACCGAAAGTCGTAGTAAGTCTCTCTAACCAATGTGTCATTGTAGTCACCCAGTACCTGCTAGCTTCAATTTTAAGTTATTGTAGTCACCCAGAGTACCTGCTACTTCAATTCTTGGTCACTGAGGTCACCTAGAGTACCTGCTAGCTTCAATTCTTGGTCAAAGTAGTCACCCAGAATACCTGCTTGCTCCAATTCTTGCTCGGTGTCTTTGCCTTGTTCTGCTATTTCTGCAGCTGCTGGGCGAACATATATTTGTATATGCAATAGAAATATTTTGGCATGTACTTATAGCCGTGACAAGCCATAGGTGATATGTTTAAAAGGTACGCTTTTATATAGCGCAGTATCCAGTCCCAGGGACTGCTCAAAGCACTTTACTCTTTACCTCCATGTTTACTTGCTGTGTATGCTGACATTTATTTCCCAACATTTTTCTTTCATGAATTTCATTGATGTTCGGTTCAGTGTGAAATTGTGATATGAAGGATTTGTGAATAGAAGAGGAACATCTCAGTTGTTTAACTGTGTTGTGACAACAATGTGTGGTGGTTTTCAAAACACGAATGGATGTCTTGTACAATGAGGAAGAAAAACTAAGAATTTTTTAAATATCTTGTATGTGTTATGTTCAACTAAAATGATGGTTACTGTGATAAGATTATACTAAAATTACACTAAAAACAATGGTTGATTGCATACACTAACATTTTTAATGATTGTAAGCATGTTTTTTATTCGCGTTCTGTTTTGGAGGGTCACGTGAGTAAATTATTTTTGGAAGGGCGTGATTTTCATTTTGCACTCATTAACAATGTTTTGATAGGACTAGCTAGAATGTACCATCACCACACATTCACTGTACATCATTTGATGAGAGTGGTTTGTCTCATTTGTCTAACTGCAGTAGTGTGTAGAAATTACCCAATTCTTGTAGGACCCCACATGACTGTTGCCATAAGTTTGTAATTACCTTAATTGTATCTTGCAGTTCACAGACACAGATTGAAAAATATATAGCTAACTGGAATTTTACATTGAATTTATTTATATTTGTAGCATACATAGTAATAAACTTGAGCTCTTTAAAAAATTTCTATTCCTTCGGCCTTGGTGTATTAATGTGTACACAAGTTGCAGAAGTCCACCGAGTGGCACAGCTAATCTTGTCTGTGAACTACAACAGTGCTTGTTTAAACTTAATTTCTGTTTGATCTTAACCATACTAACCTCTGTTTCGCACACCATTTCTGTTCCTTGCCACTAGGGGCTATATAGGCAACCGCATGTCAAATTATGAGCGTGCAATCTTCGCACGCCAGCTTGCTAGACTGCGCATGCAGGATTTTAGGGCATTCGTTGTGCACTTTGGCAAAGACATGCAGGCTATGAGTAGGGGACTTTTGAAGTAAGTCAACTGTGGCTCATATAGGTTCCAAGATACATGTGTTAACACACTGCTTCAGACTACACACACATTACCTGTGTCAACACACTGCTTCAGACTACACACATATTACCTATGTCAACACACTGCTTCAGACTACACATACATAACCTATGTCAACACACTGCTTCAGACTACACACATATTACCTATGTCAACACACTGCTTCAGACTACGCACACATTACCTATATCAACACACTGCTTCAGACTACACACACATTACCTATGTCAACAAACTGCTTCAGACTACGCACATGTTACCTATGCCAACACACTACATCAGACTACACACATGATACCTGTGTCAACACACTACTCCAAACTACACACATGTTACCGGTGTCAACACACTACTTCAGACTACACAGGTGTTAACTGTGTCAACTGTACATCCTCGCAGCATGAAGCTTTCTTGTTGACCACATTTTTTTACCTGGTTCATATATCTGTCAGTATTCATGATTCCCTGCATACACCGTCAATGTAAATGTCCGCAGTGTGTCTTAAGAGAACGTTATTAACAGACACCTGCTGATATTTTTGCCATACGAGTTGTTTTTCCACTTATGTAGATCTGTGCCTAAGCATGCTTATGTCCTTTCTTGCATTCTCAAGAGGCTACACAGTTCCAATTAGTGATAATTTGTCAATGCAGTGCATCACAAACTTATATTCAAGTTACCAAGATTATTCATGGCAACTCTTGTTCTTAAACATATCACTAGCTTTAAAGATTAATCTTAGGGACCGTGTTTATGTGGCCAGTGCTAATTGTGACAGTTTTTGTCATTAAAAATGTATTGCTATGATCATGTTTTATTGAAGAAACTATTGGGTTAATGTTTTATAATTTGTTTTAGTTGTAGCTAAATACCAAATTTAAGCTAGCAACAGGCAAGTAAAACCATTTCTGCATTTCTCTAATTAAATTAAATTAAATTAAATACAGATGAACAAGCAGAGAGAACTTGGTAGTGACTTGAGCAAACATTGTTGCAGCTTGAACCAGAACCAGCTTGATATGGCCGATGTGTATGCGACAAACCGTTCATGTGGCGGCAGTCACACAACAACGTTCCCACACCGCAGGATCACTCGCACATGCAAGTAAGTGGCACATGTCTCGTCATGTTTGTGAGTGCATGTTTATGTTGTTTTCATGTGCAAGAAGAATATATAAGTATGTTACATTGAAAATCAACTGTTCATTTAGATGGTTAATATTTTAGTCCACAGAGGCCTTTATTGTAAAAATAATTTTTTGTAACTGGAAACCATTTTCAACAGTTAGTAGATCTATTCTAACTAGGATTTTGTAAAGGATTTTAAATGATCTAATTACGTCATTTAGATCACATTTTTAGAAAAATTTGAATGAAAATATGTCTTTACCAAGGCACCAAATCATTGAAGCTTTTATCTGCAAAAGCATTATGTCCAATTTGTACATTTCGAGATGTCATGTTTTCTATTGCACTTAGTTAAGCGATAGGCAGGAAAACCACCAATTCATGGAGTGTAATGCATTTTGTCACAAAACACTTTTATCTCCACCACTATTAACTTGATGGCAGCATAAAACACAATGTATGTGGTGTTGTTGTTGTTTTGTGGATAAATGTAGTTACACTACTAGTTACCTGAGATGCTATGAGGTGCAATGACGTAATGATATATGTGGTTGTTGCAGTCAAGGCTGGAAGGAAGAGGAAGCATCTATTCCAGTGCAGCTGCACAAGTACGTACAGTTAGGTCTCTAGCAAACAATGTCTTGGTTATTGTAGTTAGAATTGTGAAAAAAATTAATATTGGTTAAGATATTCACTGAAAGCAGAGAAGGTAAAAGAAAATATGTATAAAATTAATTAAGGTCAATTAATGTAATAATAACATAATAATAAAATTTATTTTAATACCATAAAATCCGGGCCTACTGCTCTGTTCATGGGTGTGTACAAACATTATTAATTCACACAAATAAAACATATGTTTCAAATAACTCATAGAATACATAGCATATCAATCCCACATTACACTGTGGTCTCAATGTGAAATCACTTCATAAGTATCACTGTGATATCACTTCATTGGTCTCAATGTCATATCACTTCATATGTCTCAATGTGATATCACTTCACAGGTATCACTGTGATATCACTTCATTGGTGCACTGTGATATCACTTCATTGGTCTCAATGTGATATCCCTTGATAGATCTCAATGTGATATCCCTTGATGGTTCTCAATGTGATATCACTTCATAAGTCGCAAGATGATTTCGGTTCTTAAGTTTCAATGTGATATCACTTCATAGGTATCACTGATATCACTTCATTGATCTCAATGTGATATAACTTCATCGGTCTCTCTGTTATATCACTTCATCGGTCTCACTGTGATATCACTTCATTAGTATCACTGTGATATCACTTCAGTGGTCTCACTGTGATATCACTTGATAGGTCTCCCTATGATATCACTTCAGTAGTCTCACTGTGATATAACTTGATATGTCTCACTGTGATATCACTTCAGTGGTCTCACTGTGATATCACTTCAGTGGTCTCACTGTGATATCACTTCAGTGGTCTCACTGTGATATCACTTCATCAGTTTCACTGTGATATCACTTCCTTGGTCTCACCGTGATATCACTTCATCGGTCTCACTGAGATATCACTTGATATGTCCCACTGAGACATGTCCCACTGCAATATCACTTTTTGATTGGTCTAACTGTGATATCACTTGATAAATCTCAATGTGGTATCACTTGATTGGTCTCACCTTGATATCATTTGATTGTTCTTACTGTGATATAACTTGATTGATCTCATTTTGATATAAATTCATTGGTCTTTCCGTAATATCAGTTCACTGGTCTCATTATTTCACCTGATTCATCTCCTGTTTTCACAAGGACTCCAGTTATAATTGGTATGCTAATATCACCTGATTGGTATCTGGTTTCACATGATTTGTGTCCTGATATATTTATTCTGATAAAAAATAACTTAGTATTTGTATATTGGAATATATATCATACGTTTTTGATGTTGTCATTTCAGACCTGAAATGGGCATCCAGGGAGCTGATGGCCACATATACCGTGGTCAACTTCGGCCAGGGGTCAGTGACAGTTTCTGTATAAACCTGCACTAACAATTACCACATTGTTTTATTACAATCATTTGTAATTGCCACCTGTTCAGCTTGTAATTTCATACTAAAAACTGTAGCACTTGCAAAACAATGTTTTTGATATGGTATGTCAATATATTTTCTAGATACAGTTGACATGTTCAAATTATCTGCATGTTAATTTTTATTTGTTCCTCAGAAATAGGGAAAATATCCTGTGAGCATGTTATTCCATGGTTACATTATATTTACAACCATCAGAAAAAATTATAGGCCCCTTTTTACATACTAGACATTAGGTAGTATTATGACATGCCAACAGACAACATAATGGACTATGACAGTTGAACACTGCTGCAATGATCATACCGTTCCTTTATTTTAAAGGTAATTCCTTGAAATGCACTTATTGTTGTTCCATACCTTAACATTCCTTTATATTCCTCTATTTTTCCTTTATATTCCTCTATTTTTTAATTTTTCATGGCAAGTATAAAATATGCTTAAATGTACATAATTCCGTTGTTTCCACCAAATTGCTGTTTGCAATTGTAATGAAGCAAGTACTAGGTCATGAATCTTGCAAATTGTCTCATGGTTGAATGATCTATTGCTTACTTGTAATTTTGTGTGAACAATGTCTTGCTTAAATTTTTTCAGCTAAACAGTGCAGTCTGCTTACTAGCAAGTATATTTCTAGGATTAATTTGGGTAGAACTAATCACATTGATGACTGAAACTCTTGCTGTTGCTAGGCACAGTCAACATCACCACCACCTAAGAGTGCTCGGGTCACACCGAGCCGAGGAGCGGCCCAGTCGCGCCAACGACCTTCCTCGGCCCAGGTCTCCCGGCCAAACTCCGCCCGGGTGACCTCTCGACCCCAGTCTGCGGTCAGTCGAGAGTTCCGCCCTACAGGCCAGTCAACAGACGCTGCCGTCTTGGACCATTCGTCCAACGTCTCCGATTATGATCACACTGAACCCAAAATCGATGCAATGTTTAAACCTCTAGATAATTTTACTGAGGCTTAGGCTGTGTGGTGTCACATTGATGGGATGTGCTCTCGCTGCAAGCGTTAATTAGATTCATGGTCAAGAGCTAATGCACGTCACGTTAGGTATTGCTTTCTCATTTTTATAAGCATCTTTGCTGCCAAATTTTAGATTGCCTGTTATAATTTGCCTTGAAAATTTTTTAATCTGCTTCACAATGTCCATATTTGTTAATGCAGGCACTGACATTATTTTCTCATGTAAGTCAGTTAACATTAGAGAAATGCTAGTTGCACATAAACTTCCCTAATATTTTACATCAAAAGTGACCAGGTAGATTTAGAACTGTGTATTTCCCTGCAAGGCTTGATTTGTAACAAAATATGTTGTGATTTAAAAGAAAACCCTACATATTTAAGAGACTATTTGAAATAATTTATACACAACTAATGTTATGTAGCTTGACAATCTGTATATAATCTGATATATTTCTTGAATAGCACAAATCAGTTACCTAGGTATTTTAAGTTAATTTACTAGTTTTTAAACTAGGAGTGCTCCTAAGCATTAGCGCCTGATGATAATATAACAAGTGCCTTATCAGGGAAAGAACCAGCTAAAATTGTCAATTGTGGATGGGTATTTCTGGAAATGAAACCCAGATGTATTAGCCAAAATATTATATGTAGAGTCTGCTGTAGTGACTGACAGGTTTCTGTCGATTTTTTTTGCCTTGCGAAAAACCACAGCAGTGAAATGGTTGTATCAGTCAGTTTTGTTAAAGTGGACAGAGAGTAGAGATCACTAGAATGGTTGATGGTTAAGAGAAGGAATTCAAATTTGGTAAATTTGTGACATTGACATTTTATCAAATAGATTGTCTATTCTCCAGAAACGGTAAGCTATGTGGCATGAGTTCCTAGCCTACCAAATAGAGAAATAGCATGGTTTCTGAGGGCTAAAGTGGAAATTGCCACGTGAAACAGGTAGAATATTGTTTGCTGTAAATACAGTTGTTTCATTGTTATCCTGATTTCTTTCCAGTTTCACATGTTGGTTTTACTTATTAATAATTAAAATAAAGCAATTTTAGAAGAATTTGAAAAGCTTTAAGAAAAATGAAACAATTTGTATATAAAAGATAATCATACTGTACAGGGAACAGGTGTAAAGATCCAATCAAAGAATCAATCAAAATATATAATTTTAATAAAAAATTATAATGTATATGATATTTTACGACGAAACGTGATTCCAAGCATAACTAGTGTATATATAAACAAGTACATATATATTCTTAAGATCAAAGTCATTGCATAAGCTTGTGTGGACAGCATTTTAGGCACTACCTCCGAATCGTAAATGTCATTATTATAGATGCATAGGTAAAGGACTATTGACAAAAGCTTTGGCAATGAATATTGCTAAGTCCTGTTTATAAAGTTCTGTGTCATTTATAACTGTTATATAGCTTGACAAGAATACATCATATGCATATTAGGCATATTCACATTGCAACGCCAACGAAGTTGGATTCAGCGGGTAAGGATTTTCCCAGAGTGATTTCTGTATTTAGCGTAAAAGCTGTTGAGAACAGATAAACACCAGATGTGCCTCGGGAGTGTCCGTATGTAACCATTCAGTATTCGTGTGGCTTTCTCTGCAGCAATGATGTGTGTGAGCACTCTGCAGTGTTGCAGTCCACAAAAACTATGCAATAAAGCTTTCAGCAATGTTCTCTTGGTGTTTGCGTATCTGCCTTTGTACAAATGTCTATGATACAGCAAAAAACAATTATGGAAGGGTTGTATGGGTGTATCACAGAACAGTGATTTGAATTAATGTAGCCCAATGTCAAATAAACATGTCAGAAATATTTTAAATTACTCAATCCATACAATATTTTTGGGGAATAAATTCTACAGATTTGAACAGGCACCATTTGGTGTGATATGCCCTCCATCTTCTGTGGGACAACGCCCATCCCTCATTTCGGCTTGTAGTTGTAGATACTTTGAACTTGTGTTGTGACAAAGTGTATCACCTACTCTGGCCCATGCTCAAAAATACCCTAGCGACATTTCACATGCACCGTATTGGAAGAAAAGAGTAGATATGACTTGGTTAAGAACAATCAAAGCTGTTCACACACGCACGCACGCACGCACGCACGCACGCACGCACGCATGCACACACACAATCTCTACACACCCTTACGAACATTAGTACTGATACTATGTACAAAGTACATGACAAATTCTGACAAAACTAAGTGAAAACCAAATATTACAATTTATTAACACCCTATTTAATCTTATGTTTATCAATGCTAATGCCCAGTTTCATACATTATTTTAATTGGCATATTGAGTACGGTAAGCACATAAGTACAAGTGAAGACTGAAAGCTTCACAGATCAGGGAAATGTATAAAGATTACACAACATGTTTTTGCCAGTGGCAACTGTCATTCTGAATGCATTCTCCAAAAATGGATTTATCTTAATGTTTGCATCACAGTTACACAAATGTTTTTTTAATGTTTGCACCACAGTTATACAAATAAGTTTTTTATATTCTTTTTATACCAACTCCCATTCACTACTATCATTCAGTACAAATGAGAAGTGTTTCTCTTTGAAGTCCCAAAGACTGAGGATGAAGCAAACAGTTATCACTGGCTGCCTTGTATCTGATTAGGAGTTCAATGAATGAACATTTTAAATTGTGTGGCACCACTTTGGCCTAGAGAATCTTGCATTGGGCCATCTTAGCCTGGACCACTTTGCCCTTGTCCATTTCAGCTTGGACCACTTTGCCCTGGCTGCGCCATCTTAGCCTGGACCCCTTTACCATGGGCCATCTCAGCCTGGACCACTGCCCTGTGCCATCTTAGCCTGGACCCCTTTACCATGGGCCATCTCAGCCTGGACCACTGCCCTGTGCCATCTTGGCCTGTACCACTTTACCCTAATCATTTCAGCCTGGACCACTTTGCTCGGGCTGAGCCATCTTAGCCTGGAACGCCTGGACCTCTTTGCCCTGGTCCAATTCAGCAAGGACCACTTTGGCCTGGACCACTTTTACTCTGAGCACCAATGTAACAGAATCCATTAGTCTGGCAGTTTCCTTTTTTAAATTGCCTTTAAAAATGGCTGGCCTATTAATGTATTTCAAAGGTTGTTTTGTAAACTGTTGGTATCAAATATAACCAAAAACATATCTGTTTACGTGCAAGATATTTATACTGTAAGACCAATATTTTGTTTATATCAATGTTCCACTACAACACATCCCCAGCTACAGCCATAAGTAAAACTGTAAAATACTGTGCTTTGTACGACATCATAAGACCTCTATTTCAACAATGAAAGATCAAGAGAAGATGGGATGGCCGAATCAATCAAACAAGCAACATCTTCAAAACACATCTTCAACTTGTTTGTCACCATTTGTGGATATAACATTGAAATGTTTGTATTTATTTTTTAATTAAATTACAAAGAATACCGTGTAAATGAATGCGGCTTCTTCACGCAAATGCTACCCCAGTGCACCGGTATAAACACATCTGTTGCCATCCTAGTATATAAATCCAAAACTTAACAATGTTTAATGATCTCTTAGCTTGATTTAACTAAATGAAACAAAACAGTATCTACACCAGTTTAACATTTTAAAATGTTTACATAAACATGTTAATTAGCAGTATATTACTACAATATGCACAGTACGTCACTTGTTTATATATATATATATATATATATATATATATATATATATACAGAAAGTTATTATCTAAGGGTCTGTTCAAAATTGTTCACAATCATGTACTTGTTCGTACAAAGCGTATTAAAGCGGTGAATCGTCATGGAACTACCGTTGTTTTAAACTGTGCAACCGGTCAAGGCGTGGCGCTGCAATACAATCCAACATCTTAGAAATTCACAACTTAGTGGAAAACCAGAAGCAATGTGACACCATGGAGTTAGAAAAACACAAAACTTTAACATAATTATTAGTACTTTGTAGATATATTATTCTGTTATTAGTGTATGTACATATACATGTGTCACAACATTAATACATTTTTCAACATTTTAAAGAACTAATTCAGGAAGGGATAGAGAATTAGTATGTTCTGTAGGAATAGGTAACCGTTGACAATTGAGACGGCCCCTAGGAATATACATTAAAGTAGACCTGACAAGCAGAGTATTCATGCTCAGCATGATCACAGGAAATACCCTGGAATATCAAGTCAACAAATATAATCAAGGGCATATTTAAGAATAAGTTGAGGAATATTTGGTCATTTTGTTGTTAGTAAAATGGATACTAGACAGGGCATAAGCCCTTTGGGCTGCAGTTGTAGTCACCCTTGAATGCTGCACTGATTGCACTATAGACATGTTATATCTAGTGAAACATTGACATTACAACATAATGATACATTTATAGAATTACAGAAATTACATTGGCATTTGATTTAGCAGTAGATAATCTAGTGTTTGGATTTACCTCAAATTAGTCATTATGGCACAAAAAAAACATCATGGGTGCTACACAAGAATGCTGCGAACCACTTTCAACATTCACTGGCAGCAACATACGATACACATAGGGGAATGAACAAAGTTACATACAGGACACGGGAAAGGAAGCCGAGATTTGCTGTGCGCTGCTACAGATGCAATGGTATGAAGGCCACCCTGAAGCAACCAGCACATGGAAGAGCAAGCCAAGGCAGACCAAACTCTCTGGCCTGGAGCTTGGAGAGCTGCAAACGGCAATGAGGGATGAGAGACGGTTGGAGCAGAGAACAGAGTTCAACACCAGTGGCCCATATGATTGAGTGATGGTTCCAATATTCAATGAGACATGATAATTATTATCAATTATTATTATTAACTACGCACCACAAACCTGAAATATTACCATATCACATTGGGTGAATTCTAACAAATTGATTTCCAATATGTAAACAAACGTCCAAACTGGACGGCTTACAAATGGTTCGTGTTCACAACTGTACAACAAACTGCACTTCCTATTGCCCAAGGGCTTTATCCCTGTGTCTGCGTAATGTTACCTACACAACCATTTATCTATGTTGTCTTCTTAAAATATTTCTTAAATGGTTATTAAAATTAATAATATAACAGTAGAAGATTTTACTAAACTGGCCACAACAGCAGTCATCAATAGATGCAAGATTTTCATGAGAATCTTGGTTGGTCAGCGCTACACACAACACCATTGGCCGAACGAACAAGTTTGCAAGGTTAACATACATTCAACATATACTGGCTACAACACCCGTCCACTTAACTGATGACAGACTTTAGCACAAATGACCATTGCACAAATATTGGCAAAGCTGCACAGAATACTATGTCAAACACAAGACTCCTGCAACATGATAGGTTGGCTATAGTCCCAGTATGCATTGGTTGGCCCCTGTTTGTTTGTCACCGATGCGTCACTGCTGACCTTTGTCGGTGTCACCTTCGAACTTGCTGTCATCACACTGATGAGTCCACTGCTGTCACTTGTGATGTCTCGTTGTGATGTGACTTCAATTTGCTGGTCACAGTCTGTCACATGACGTGTGTCCAGTTTGTTACGTCCGGCACCAGTTAGGTTGTCATACTGCCCCAGACTGGCGATGCTGCGTGACAGTGGACTGGTGCACTGTAGTGCGCACTGTGACGCGGCACGTTGTGGGGAGCGCATGGTCACGTAAGAAGGAACGTCACGTCTGAATGGAGATTCACGAGACACATCTGTGAAACAAAGTTAAATGGTCATCAAAACATGTCCTATTGGTTCAAACCTACATTCACACAGGAACACACACAACTTTCAGGAAGATTTATTCATGGTAGATATTTTATTTGGAGCAATCGACTAGTAGAGTGAAAACATTGTTCCAGCTTTTTCTTTACTGGAAGGTCAGTTCTTCTAAATGGTATCTTGAAATACTATGTAACATTGGAACATTACATGATTGAAAAAGTGACCAGTTACCCAGAAGAATGCTCTAACACACTGACTGAATATAAGGTGCTTTGAATACAGTGGTTGACAATCAATGGACAATGTACCGGTCAAGAGGTCCTCGTGAGATTTGCTGACCGGTGCATTCCTTGGAATGTCCACATTCTCCAGCAACCAGTGGTCAGTGTGATCGACCTGCATGGAGCGACGCTGGTAGAACAGCAGGTAGGCTGCCCGGCTGACCACGTCTTTCTCAGACACTCGGCTCACCTTCGCGTCATCAAAAGTGTACCACTGACCATCAGGAAAGTTCTTGCAACATGCTGAAAACATCAAGACAAGAATATTACATTTGTTAGTGACGAATTTATGCAAAATTTTATATTTTCTTTTGTCAAATTTCAATATTTGTCTGCCTGCTCTTATATTGAAAAACTGGAGACATTGCAAATACAGCAAGTGGTGTCTTCTTTAGACAGGCAGATTTACAATGCGATTGTTTATTAAATTACTTTAAAAAACACTTCCACATGTACGACCATGTGAATGACTACAAGACACACCTGTGTAGTGCCCGCCCTGCATGTTGCCATAGTGATTGCACACTGCGTACAAGTCATAGATGAAGTCATTCGGACAAGACTGTGAACGTCTGTTTGGTTGCCATGGAGACAGGTCAGCGATGTGCTGACAACTGTTCTGGTCAGACAGGTGTTGCTTAGTAACCAGTGGATTCATGTCGAGCCCCTGCACAGGGAACGTAATGAGTGTGTTGAGTTTGGTGCGTTGTAGTCCAACCTGGCAATCAGAACACGTCCATTTGTCACTGATGCACCACCTGCGAAATTATTAGCAGTTATAACTTTTTTTGCAGAACCCATTTAAATTGTTCCTAATTGTGTGCACTATGGAAATTTGTCACACGAAGCATTTAAAATGGTCTTGGCTCAAAGTCCGGGTGCGGCTTTAAAAATGGTTTTTGCCTGCAACAAACGGTGCGGAGGAAAGTTGGGGTTTATGTCAAAAGTCAGGGTGCGGCTTTAATTAGGGGTGCGGCTACAAATAGAGAATTTACGGTAGCGATGGTAGTATTCACAGTCACAGTGGTGGTAGTAGCATTCATAGTAGTGATGGTAGTATTCACAGCAACAGTGGTGGTAGTAGTATTAATAGTAGTGATAGTAGTATTCACAGTCACAGTGGTGGTAGTAGTATTAATAGTAGTTATGGTAGTATTCACAGTCACAGTGGTGGTCGTAGTATTAATAGTAGTGATGGTAGTATTCACAGTCACAGTGGTGGTAGTAGTATTCATAGTAGTGATGGTTGTATTCACAGCAGTCACAGTGGTGGTAGTAGTATTAATAGTAGTGATAGTAGTATTCACAGTCACAGTGGTGGTAGTAGTATTAATAGTAGTTATGGTAGTATTCACAGTCACAGTGGTGGTAGTAGTATTAATAGTAGTGATGGTAGTATTCACAGTCACAGTGGTGGTAGTAGTATTAATAGTAGTGATGGTAGTATTCACAGTCACAGTGGTGGTAGTAGTATTAATAGTAGTGATGGTAGTATTCACAGTCACAGTGGTGGTAGTAGTATTAATAGTAGTGATAGTAGTATTCACAGTCACAGTGGTGGTAGTAGTATTAATAGTAGTGATGGTAGTATTCACAGTCACAGTGGTGGTAGTAGCATTCAAAGTAGTGATGGTAGTATTCACAGTCACAGTGGTGGTAGTAGTATTAATAGTAGTGATAGTAGTATTCACAGTCACAGTGGTGGTAGTAGTATTAATAGTAGTGATGGTAGTATTCACAGTCACAGTGGTGGTCGTAGTATTAATAGTAGTGATGGTAGTATTCACAGTCACAGTGGTGGTAGTAGTATTCATAGTAGTGATGGTAGTATTCACAGTCACAGTGGTGGTAGTAGTATTAATAGTAGTGATGGTAGTATTCACAGCAACAGTGGTGGTAGTAGTATTAATAGTAGTGATGGTAGTATTCACAGTCACAGTGGTGGTAGTAGTATTAATAGTAGTGATGGTAGCATTCACAGCAACAGTGGTGGTAGTAGTATTAATAGTAGTGATGGTAGTATTCACAGTCACAGTGGTGGTAGTAGTATTAATAGTAGTGATAGTAGTATTCACAGTCACAGTGGTGGTAGTAGTATTAATAGTAGTTATGGTAGTATTCACAGTCACAGTGGTGGTCGTAGTATTCATAGTAGTGATGGTAGTATTCACAGTCACAGTGGTGGTAGTAGTATTAATAGTAGTGATGGTAGTATTCACAGTCACAGTGGTGGTAGTAGTATTAATAGTAGTGATAGTAGTATTCACAGTCACAGTGGTGGTAGTAGTATTAATAGTAGTTATGGTAGTATTCACAGTCACAGTGGTGGTCGTAGTATTCATAGTAGTGATGGTAGTATTCACAGTCACAGTGGTGGTAGTAGTATTAATAGTAGTGATGGTAGTATTCACAGCAACAGTGGTGGTAGTAGTATTAATAGTAGTGATGGTAGTATTCACAGCAACAGTGGTGGTAGTAGTATTAATAGTAGTGATGGTAGTATTCACAGTCACAGTGGTGGTCGTAGTATTAATAGTAGTGATGGTAGTATTCACAGTCACAGTGGTGGTAGTAGTATTCATAGTAGTGATGGTAGTATTCACAGTCACAGTGGTGGTAGTAGTATTAATAGTAGTGATGGTAGTATTCACAGCAACAGTGGTGGTAGTAGTATTAATAGTAGTGATGGTAGTATTCACAGTCACAGTGGTGGTAGTAGTATTAATAGTAGTGATGGTAGTATTCACAGCAACAGTGGTGGTAGTAGTATTAATAGTAGTGATGGTAGTATTCACAGTCACAGTGGTGGTAGTAGTATTAATAGTAGTGATAGTAGTATTCACAGTCACAGTGGTGGTAGTAGTATTAATAGTAGTTATGGTAGTATTCACAGTCACAGTGGTGGTCGTAGTATTCATAGTAGTGATGGTAGTATTCACAGTCACAGTGGTGGTAGTAGTATTAATAGTAGTGATGGTAGTATTCACAGTCACAGTGGTGGTAGTAGTATTAATAGTAGTGATAGTAGTATTCACAGTCACAGTGGTGGTAGTAGTATTAATAGTAGTTATGGTAGTATTCACAGTCACAGTGGTGGTCGTAGTATTCATAGTAGTGATGGTAGTATTCACAGTCACAGTGGTGGTAGTAGTATTAATAGTAGTGATGGTAGTATTCACAGCAACAGTGGTGGTAGTAGTATTAATAGTAGTGATGGTAGTATTCACAGCAACAGTGGTGGTAGTAGTATTAATAGTAGTGATGGTAGTATTCACAGTCACAGTGGTGGTAGTAGTATTAATAGTAGTGATGGTAGTATTCACAGTCACAGTGGTGGTAGTAGTATTAATAGTAGTGATGGTAGTATTCACAGTCACAGTGGTGGTAGTAGTATTAATAGTAGTGATGGTAGTATTCACAGTCACAGTGATGGTAGTAGTATTAATAGTATTAATAGCAGCAGCAGGAGAAGTAGTATTAAATATATTGTGGTTTGTCATAGCCAATTGGTGATAATCAACTAAAGTTGGCAACCTATCAATATTATTGCTACAATTATGACCATGCATGCCAGTTACCTGCTTGAAGCGCTTCAGATGAATGACGAGTATGTCCGGCAGTGACCACAGACTCAGTCGTTTCACTGTGCCCTGCTGGCGGTGGAGACAGTTTGGACAGAACCATGCATCATCAGCACCCAGCTGGAAAACAACACATCCATATAACCTCGCTTCATTCTCTTTGCAATGGTTGGCAAAGAAGTTGTATTCATAAATATCGTTGACTTTATATTGAGGACTTCTGGAAATCTAGTCTAGCCACTTCCGCAGAAAACCTTTTTATCGCGCACATCAAGATTCAAAAACACAGCAAGCAAATTCATAACATTAAGAAGACTGTTAGTAATGCAGATGACATGCCCCAGATGACACATGGACATGGCAATCAATGGCTTACAAGAGTTCACCATTTTTAACGTACATGATACTACATCTGCTCCAACCATGTAAGATTTTCTATAAATTTTGTTTTTAAATTTATAATGTTGTTGTTATATTCACAATTGGTTGGTCTGAGATAGTAGAATGATTGATAGTTTCTGTCAGTACTGTAGTACTCTAGACACTGTACATAGTCACCAACCTATCATTTTCATATTTCTTCCTAACAAAGAATTCAAATACTGGTAAATTCTAGTGAGTTCTAATGCCCTGACTACAGAATTCTCAGGATAACTGTGAAATAATGCACCTACCTAGAAACAATATAACTTTTGAGGAAACAAGTATGTTGTGAAGAGCATTAAGGGGCTTACCGTCTCCTCCTGTGTGTACAGCTCGAAGCACTCATTGAGCGTACTGAACTCTGGCTCCTGCTGGTGCTGCTGCTGCAGCGACACCTGGTGGACACTAAGATGTTCTTCGATCACATCTCGACTGTTGCCCATCATACTGCGACAAAAGACAAATTTACTATCTCCTTCTTCTTCCCCTTGCTCCCTTGGGGGGTGGGGTCCATGTCACTATATGAATTTTTAAATGTAAGGGTGTGTTCTTGTGGTGTGTGGTATCCAGTGATCAGGATACTCAAAATACTTCACCCCTGGCAGACTTACTTGAACTTAAGCGGCGAACACACCTGTCTGCTTCCGTTATCTGCACCAACAAAGTCTGTTTTAAAACAACGGACAACAGACTATGGATACCGATGGCAGAAGAACAAGTGTGTTTGTCACTTTAGGCAGTGTGGCATTAATGAAACAGAACAAGCTGTCGTTTGGAGCAAGAAGTCCTCTCGGCTGAATCTGACTGGTTAACACTGGGCTACTCCACCACACAGTTTGCAAGTATACCAGAAGTCTGACTACGCAGTACTCAAGTGAATTGATCCTGATGTCACTGTTTATCTTACGATATGCAATAAAAAATATAAAACTGTTTCACAATTTTTTTTACAACATGCAAAACTACAACAGTTCTTATTTGTGTTCACTGACAGTGATGCCTGGTAAAACAAGGAAGAAGTGTCTGACTCCCAAAATGGGTAACAACCATGGTTGTGGATATGAGGAGGGGCACGTTGCACTCACCACTGTTTCGTTTGTCTGTCCCATTCAACCATCAGTTTGAGGTGCTCTGGACCGGCTCCTTCCAAACAGTTTGACAGCGCCCTGCAAAGGAAGCACTCACTGTGTCATGTATGCATCCTCTCTATGGATGACTGTCTGTACTTGTATGTATTCTCTTTATGGATGACTGCCTGTACTTGCATGTATCCTCTCTATGGATGGCTGTCCATACTTGTATGTATCCTCTATATGGATGACTGTCTGTACTTGTATGTATCCTCTCTACGGATGACTGTCTGTACTTGTATGTATCCTCTCTATGGATGACTGTCTGTACTTGTATGTATCCTCTATATGGATGACTGTCTGTACTTGCATGTATCCTCTCTATGGATGACTGTCTGTACTTGTATGTATCCTCTCTATGGATGACTGTCTGTACTTGTATGTATCCTCTCTACGGATGACTGTCTGTACTTGTATGTATCCTCTCTATGGATGACTGTGTGTACTTGTATGTATCCTCTCTATGGATGACTGTGTGTACTTGTATGTATCCTCTCTACAGATGACTGTCTGTACTTGTATGTATCCTCTCTATGGATGACTGTGTGTACTTGTATGTATCCTCTCTATGGATGACTGTGTGCACTTGTATGTATCCTCTCTACAGATGACTGTCTGTACTTGTATGTATCCTCTCTATGGATGACTGTCCGTACTTGCATGTATCCTCTCTACGGATGACTGTCTGTACTTGTATGTATCCTCTCTATGGATGACTGTGTATACTTGTATGTATCCTCGCTTTGGATGACTGTGTGTACTTGTATGTATCCTCTATATGGATGACTGTGTGTACTTGTATGTATCCTCTCTACGGATGACTGTCTGTACTTGTATGTATCCTCTCTATGGATGACTGTGTGTACTTGTATGTATCCTCTCTATGGATGACTGTCTGTACTTGCATGTATCCTCTCTATGGATGACTGTCTGTACTTGTATGTATCCTCTCTATGGATGACTGTCTGTACTTGTATGTATCCTCTCTACGGATGACTGTCTGTACTTGTATGTATCCTCTCTATGGATGACTGTGTGTACTTGTATGTATCCTCTCTATGGATGACTGTGTTTACTTGTATGTATCCTCTCTACGGATGACTGTCTGTACTTGTATGTATCCTCTCTATGGATGACTGTGTGTACTTGTATGTATCCTCTCTATGGATGACTGTGTGTACTTGTATGTATCCTCTCTACGGATGACTGTCTGTACTTGTATGTATCCTCTCTATGGATGACTGTCCGTACTTGCATGTATCCTCTCTACGGATGACTGTCTGTACTTGTATGTATCCTCTCTATGGATGACTGTGTATACTTGTATGTATCCTCGCTTTGGATGACTGTGTGTACTTGTATGTATCCTCTATATGGATGACTGTGTGTACTTGTATGTATCCTCTCTACGGATGACTGTCTGTACTTGTATGTATCCTCTCTATGGATGACTGTGTGTACTTGTATGTATCCTCTCTATGGATGACTGTGTGTACTTGTATGTATCCTCTCTATGGATGACTGTCTGTACTTGTATGTATCCTCTCTACGGATGACTATGTGTACTTGTATGTATCCTCTCTACGGATGACTGTCTGTACTTGTATGTATCCTCTCTATGGATGACTGTGTGTACTTGTATGTATCCTCTCTATGGATGACTGTGTGTACTTGTATGTATCCTCTATATGGATGACTGCCTGTACTTGTATGTATCCTCTCTATGTGTATACTTGTATGTATCCTCGCTTTGGATGACTGTCTGTACTTGTATGTATCCTCTCTATGGATGACTGTCTGTACTTGTATGTATCCTCTCTACGGATGACTGTCTGTACTTGTATGTATCCTCTATATTGATGACTGCCTGTACTTGTATGTATCCTCTCTATGGATGACTGTGTATACTTGTATGTATCCTCGCTTTGGATGACTGTCTGTACTTGTATGTATCCTCTCTATGGATGACTGTGTGTACTTGTATGTATCCTCGCTTTGGATGACTGTCTGTACTTGTATGTATCCTCTCTATGGATGACCGTCTGTACTTGTATGTATCCTCTCTATGGATGACTGTCTGTACTTGTATGTATCCTCTCTATGGATGACTGTCTGTACTTGTATGTATCCTCTATATGGATGACTGTCTGTACTTGCATGTATCCTCTCTATGGATGACTGTCTGTACTTGTATGTATCCTCTCTATGGATGACTGTCTGTACTTGTATGTATCCTCTCTATGGATGACTGTCTGTACTTGTATGTATCCTCTCTACGGATGACTGTCTGTACTTGTATGTATCCTCTCTATGGATGACTGTCTGTAGTTGTATGTATCCTCTCTATGGACGACTGCCTGTACTTGTATGTATCCTCTCTATGGACGAATGTCTGTAGTTGTATGTATCCTCTCTATGGATGACTGCCTGTACTTGTATGTATCCTCTCTATGGATGACTGTGTGTACTTGTATGTATCCTCTCTATAGTTGTATGTATCCTCTCTATGGATGACTGCCTGTACTTGTATGTATCCTCTCTATGGACGAATGTCTGTAGTTGTATGTATCCTCTCTATGGATGACTGCCTGTACTTGTATGTATCCTCTCTATGGATGACTGTGTGTACTTGTATGTATCCTCTCTATGGATGACTGTCTGTAGTTGTATGTATCATCTCTATGGATGACTGTGTGTACTTGTATGTATCCTCTCTATTGATGACTGCCTGTACTTGTATGTATCCTCTCTATGGACGAATGTCTGTAGTTGTATGTATCCTCTCTATGGATGACTGCCTGTACTTGTATGTATCCTCTCTATGGATGACTGTGTGTACTTGTATGTATCCTCTCTATGGATGACTGTCTGTAGTTGTATGTATCATCTCTATGGATGACTGTGTGTACTTGTATGTATCCTCTCTATTGATGACTGCCTGTACTTGTATGTATCCTCTCTATGGATGACTGTCTGTAGTTGTATGTATCCTCTCTATGGATGACTGTCTGTAGTTGTATGTATCCTCTCTATGGATGACTGCCTGTACTTGTATGTATCCTCTCTATGGATGACTGTCTGTACTTGTATGTATCCTCTCTATGGATGACTGTCTGTACTTGAGTGAATGAACGTGTTGCTAAATGTCAGAGGAAGAAATTAACGATAAAAGAGAGGAGGCCGGTGAAACAAGGATATTTGTTTTGGTTTGTTTTTTGTTTGTTGAGTTATGAAACATTAACAAATTAAAGAAAACAAACTTAGAATGACACTGCGACCAACACAAAATATGCTACTTTCTAGGATAGCTGCATGTTGAGATGAACAGATAACATCACCAAGTGGACCTGTTAGAAAGTAGATCATTTGAACACACGTTTAGTAAAACCAATAATCCGTTTGTTTTATACACAAATAAAAACAGGGGCTACCAGTACAACAAGTCAACAACATACAAATTGGCACAAATTGGCAATGAAACTACCATGCAACTACTTGAAAAATGAAATGATACAAATATATTGGTAAAATCCCACAAGACTATCTGTCTGTCTGCCTGTCTGTGTGAGCAACTGACCGGTCAACTGTCGGTGTGAGCAGTGGGTGGTCAACATCATGGGGCAGGTACAGCTTGCCTGGCAGACCATCCACTATTCGCAGCTTGAACACCACGTCCATCTGAAGACATAGACACCTACCTAAGCTAATGTACACAGTTATTTATAGCTATATTTTTAAGTGCACAGATTTTATTAACATTACACTTCATTCCTACTGTATGAAATTTGTCAATCATCGGTTGAAATCTAAAATGATGAATATAAAGAACTATGTCTAACACAGTGAATTACGAATACATATAAGTTATAACATTACAAAAAAGGTACAATTGTTACTAGAAAGATCTAGAATGCCATGCTGGATTTTTATTTCAAAATTGAAGTCATAATGAGAGGAGGTTTTGTTACACATGGCATAACAAGACTGCAGAAAAAAGACAGCTAAGAAACAACAGTGAGAAATACACAACAGATGAGGTGGAGCAGGTCTGTGGAAACAGCTGCACAAAGACAATGATGAGGAGGCCAAAAAAACAGCAAAGATCTATTCAACTTAACAGCATTCTTAAAGAGGAAAGAGCTGGTATAAATAAAGCTGGGAAAACAGACAAACAGCCGAGAATCCGAGATGCTTTGTGTCCGAAAATTATGAGTGTTAAATACGTGTTGGTGAAACCTGAGCAAGACTGACACTGAAGATATGACTGAGATATATCGTACCTGTGTGAGGATGTCGTCCCTCAGCATGGATGCCATGTTCTGTAGGATGTCCTTCTGCAGCTCTCTGAAGCCTGTCTCCACTGCTACCTGCAGCACGAATGGCCCACCAAACCTGCAAGTGAACCACCATTATATCATCAACACAGACAATCTGCTGGTATTGATGACAGCGTACCTGGTGGTTTATCAAAGAGTCCAATGGTTTATTATTCATGTGTGCACCTGTGACATGTATGTCAGTTTGCTATCAGACATAGTCATGCTTCTAGCATTTACAATGAGTTAATAGTGTGTTCCATTTATCTATTTTCAAACCAAATATACCAAGTTCAACAACACTGCACACTGGTTGTTTAAACGCAGGAACACAACAAGGAAGAAAAGTAGTAAGGAGAGAGGATGAAACAAATGTAAAACAGGTCCACTTTGTATAGGTTGAAGTAAAGAGAACTACCGAAGCCTTGTGAGATGCTTCAGGTGCTACCCTACATGCTTCAGGTGCTACACTACATGCTTCAGGTGCTACCCTACATGGTTCAGGTGCTACCCTACACGCTTCAGGTGCTACCCTACACGGTTCAGGTGCTACCCTACACGGTTCAGGTGCTACCCTACACGCTTCAGGTGCCACCCTACACGCTTCAGGTGCCACCCTACACGCTTCAGGTGCCACCCTACACGCTTCAGGTGCCACCCTACACGCTTCAGGTGCCACCCTACACGCTTCAGGTGCCACCCTACACGCTTCAGGTGCCACCCTACACGCTTCAGGTGCCACCCTACACGCTTCAGGTGCCACCCTACATGCTTCAGGTGCCACCCTACATGCTTCAGGTGCTACCCTACATGCTTCAGGTACCACCCTACATGCTTCAGGTGCCACCCTACATGCTTCAGGTGCTACCCTACATGCTTCAGATGCTACCCTACATGCTTCAGGTGCCACCCTACACGCTTCAGGTGCCATCCTACACGCTTCAGGTGCCACCCTACATGTGCTGCTGCTTGCATAAAACACAGATATGCAACTGTGGTTGCATACTTTCATGTGTGATAAAAAAATATTTGCACAAATAAATAAATGTAGGCCAACTAGAGCCCTACCTCTTTGTCTGAATCCCCATGGCCTGCGTGTTGAGAACAACAATGAGCATGTATCTAGACATCTGCTCATCCACAAACACTGAAGGGGGCGTCTCAATGGCATAGATGTTGTCTGTGTCATGGAAGTCACTCAGAGGATAGGTGTCATGGAATGTCCGGCGAAATCCATCCGAGTAGATCTCAGTCAGAATCAGCTGAAACAAGTTTGAAAGATGGATATTAATGTCAGTTGCCTGAATAGTGTACTTATGCTTCTCTTTCTAAAACAATACGAAAAATTCAACTGGATTACAGTATGATTACTAAATTCAGTTACAGGTGTACAATGACAGAATTAGAACCAAGATATGTAGCTAAGTTTTGGAAAAACCTGCAGAAATAAAACAAATTTAGAGTGAGTGTTTGTCTTACACTGTGCTGTAGCCTGTATTCATCATCAATTGCATTTAAGCATAGCATAAACATATTCATACATTTTTACATTGGTAAAAATTACATTAACATTACATATGGGACCTCTTCATTAAAAGATAACCAATTGCAGAAACCCCTTATATCTACACCATTCTGCCTTGTTCCGGTATTTATTCTGGCAGACCAGCACATACTGGGACATCATCAGTCTGAGCCATCTCTGCAAAACACAACAACAGGAACCACGGGGACTCCAGGAGGAATCCACTTCTACTTGCAGCTAAAATCTGTTATTCTTGTGTGTTTCCCAGAAGACTTGGAGCTAGTCTGTTAGTTGGCTGCTCAATCTGATAGGCCGGCTTCTGTGTCAGCCGCTCACCCATCACACGGCAGAAATATGTGAACCAGGGCATTTAATGTACCCGGTACATCGTATTTTATTGAAACATGGATCAGGTGACACCACGAGGCCTGTCTCTACAAGAAAGAGGCTGGGAGCACAATGTCATTATAAATGAGAGATTTCTCTTGAAAATGTAGAATAAAATAAACGTTCAAAAGCGAAAAGCTAATTTTAAACATGTTCTGTAAGCTAACATTGGAACAAATCATCCCGTAAAAAGCTGATATTTTCCTTGGCATAACAAAGTGTACATAAAACAAAACCATGTTCACCTGTTCTGCCGGTATGTTCGTGTCTGATGCCAGTGTGTGGCGCAATTCCCGCACAGTGTCCGACAAATCCATCAACAATCCTATTCTGACTTGGCGAGGCCGAGCATCGAGGTAGACAACAGTAACATAGACAGCCTTCTTGCACTTCTGTGGCACTGGCAGAGACATGGACAGGAAAGGATCGAAGGTGTTGCTCTGTCTCTCACAACCAGGACATGTCAGGGACGATCGGTAGAGTGCTTGGAAGAGGTCGTACACAAAGCTGTTGTTACTGCGCATGTGATTGGCCAGTGCTTCCGCTGCCACGGACTCATCTGACCGACCTTGGCTGCTCTGTTATAATATAAACAAGTTGTCAATGTTTGGATTTTCCCTCTCAAAAAATGTTTGGATCTAGGACAAATTAGTGATAAAACATGACACTGTTTTGAGTTGATACATACAGGTATTTTATAAAAAGAATTTCAAAAACTGACTGGCTGACTGCCTATGTGAGAATATAATTAAAATTGACAATTTTACACAGATATTTATTCTTATCAAGAATTCTACAGAACTAAACCTTGCAAATAATGTATACCTGGGTTGTTAATAAACAGTATACCAGTAAATGTGCTGGTACAAGCACTCTGTCAAGAGAGAACCCGTGGCTTGCAATGAAGCTTAGTTTCCTTCACTTCCAGACAATTTTATTTTATTATAAAAGTTCTTTTTTTAAATGACATGTTAAATTTGAAGCACATAGGCTATATGAATATGTATTATATATAGACATTTGAAACAGTGAATCAATTTTGTATTAGCACTTTCACATATAAATGAAATATGTTTTGACAAATATTTTATAAACAGTAAATTCTTAATAATATAATTATAAATATTTCAAACAGAATGCTTGCAGCAGTTGTATGAAGTAGCCTCAGTCACATGAAGTAGCCTCAGTCACAGAGGAGCACAGCTGGTTACCTAATGATTTAAATGTTTGTTTCTATAGTTCACAGCTCAAACAAGGAATGTGTTTATGGTGTGTAATTAGTGGAACGTTGCTTGTTGGCATTAATTTCTTTGCATACTCTATCCACACATTCCACAGAACACCAGCCATGTAATGCCGTGTTCCATGCCCCAACCAATGGCAAAGTTACAATTTGACCAAAAACACTGAGCAATGAGACTACATGCAAGCTGCCAAGCTTGGCACCAATCAAGAGAATCATTCTCAAATACTGGCCAGGCAAACCAAAGTCACCAATAATTGTTACACATGAGCTATTAATACTATATAGTGTATACAGAAATTTTAGACATATATAATCAATAAACCTATCCTGGTTTTCTTCGCATCCATAAGATAAATATATGTTTCATAAATAATACTCCATATTACCACAGCATATTCTTATGCTGCAAAGCCAATCATAACTAATCAACTGACAAGCATGGTAATATATTGATCCAGGGAGCATTTCCATAAAAAACCTACCCCACCATATGACCTACCTACCTAAAATAATCTTGTTTTGTAAGCATAAGCTCTTGTATTTGTGAAATGTTCATCAAGCTGATATATATATATATATATATATATATATATATATATATATATATATATATATATATATATATATATATATATATATATATATATATATATGTATATGAATTATGATTTTCTTCAGCCACAACTATTTTGATTACTTACTCAACGTTTCGACTGCCATGAAGGCTGCTGATGGCAGTTAAAATGTTGAGTAAGTAATAATACTTATGTACAAGCATTCTTGTCAAGCACTTCCAAACAGCATCTCAACACTATTTCAAAGGACTACTGAAATCCACAATCACAATACTAGGAACAGCAATGATTACTTTATGCATGAAGCACGGACAAACACACGGAAATTTACAATTAAATACTCTGGGCCCTTGTTCTGGAACTCCATACCAGAACACATACAGAATTCTACATCAGAAAACCAAATTTAAAAACAAGTTAAAACAACGCCTATTCTTGTCCTAATTTCCCACTTAGACTTGATTCGGTATTGTGCTAATGATGTTGTTGTTTTTTTTGTTTTGTTTTTTTATACTAATGAATCATCACTATATTGTTCAACTATCATTTTGCCTCACTTGTAATTTTCTATATGTGTCACATTTACTATTATTAACATATTTTTTGCATATACTAAAAAATATTCACTATATTGTTCAATTAACAAGTCATTAGGTTGTACTGTACTGTTGGATTAAGACGCCAAGTTGTAATTTTTTTATTTGCTTCGTATTTAGTATTATTAACATAATTGCCAACTTGCAGCATCATTCTATGACAAGATTACTATACGTAATCATGGGTGGTTCTCGCAATAAGCCCCTTGGGGTTTCCAGAGAATCTCCTAAGTTACTAAATCAAATTATTTATAACCATACCTGTAACAACATTGTAAATGAGTAACCAAATAAACTCACATTGATTGATTGATTAATAGAAATACTTGTGGTTGACAAAAATTGTAATTCATATTAGCTCTTGTAAGCATAGAATATCACACTTAGTTAGCAAATCACTTAAAACGGGAATAAAGCTTTTAAATCAATTACAATTAAAAGATGCAATGTTGATTCCATGGCTTAGTCCCTGATGTTAAAAAATGTCCTCAAATGCACACCAGCTGGCCAGTTTTCCTGAGTTAAAAACCTAGATGCGTTATTGTAGATTACTTCAATCTTAAATGATGCATAACTTTCATTGTTTGTTTTAAGTTTTACACACTTTGCATCAAAATTATGCACAGGCTTGACATAAATTGACAGCTTGTCAGCTGTTACAGTAGGGTCTAGCCTGTCACTGGATCAGAATCCCTTGACTTGACCGCTGTCACGTCTCTCCGCAGATCTGCCATTTCTGCCCTCATAGCACGAAATTCAGACACAATGTGTCTGGAATTGACATCAAGTGTCGGCAAAGAGGACAGATCAGTCACTGCAAATGATGGCAACCCCCTTGGCGACTGGTGCAAAGCCAGCAACATATCTTCAACATTGTTTTTCTCTTTGTGTTGTTCTTGCCAACGACAACCCTGTCACAACCTGAATTTCTTTACATCACACTCATATAGTATATGCTTGGTTGCTTCAATCTCCATAGATGGAAAATGGTCGACACATAGCTTTACTAAAGTGTTATGCACCATGACGTCCGTTTTGTTGAAGAGGCAGCATAATATGCCATTGCATTTAACTTGCAAGCACTTGGTCATTGGTTTGCATTTCAGCAACGCACTGTTGACGTCCCATTGAGCTGCAGTTCATAGTGTGATCAGTGCCATTGTTCTCTAGGTCTATAGGTTTAACCAAACATATTAACAAAATAAACAAATAAATTGTCATAGTAGCAAACTAATCTACTATTATGCAAAGAATTAATTAATTATGTGGACACTAAGACAATAAACTCAAAATTTATTATATATACAGCTCATGACACATATTTTCTTATGTTGTTTTCCGTAATATATGAATGTTTAGAAGCAAAACTTCTCTTATGATGTTTCATTCCTCTAAAACATGTTATAAATTGTGAAACAAACCCATAAAATATTGTTTTATTTTGAGAATATGAAAAAATTCAGTCATGACTCATCAGTGCTAATGGTAAAATTAAGGGAGATTTAGGAAATAACATAAATGAGCTACGGTTACAACTGAAACTGAAAGAAATTGCATTAACACTAAATGATTACCAAGAGCGAGCTTTTGACACAAACCCTTTCTATTATCAATTTTGCTTCAGGGCTGTAGATTTAGTCAAAAGATAAGATGTGTTTACACGCATAATTTCATAATCAAAAGTGTTACTCAAAGTCAAAGTTAATAAGTACCACTTCCTGGTTTTGGCAATAATAATACACGTCTTATAATGCATCAAATGTGATGTTTATCCTCAGCACCATGTAAACACTGTTCATTAATTGGAATATGACACTTTATAATTACACTGTAATTACCTCTCAAAATAAAGAATGTTGTTGAGTAACTTGAGTTTCGGTATCTGCTGTAAGTAAACAAATTATGCGGTTTAGATATATGAACTTTGGGCATTTAGTGCAAGATTAATACTTGTTATTCTTTCTCAAAGTTTCTTTCATAAGGAGCAGTCCTGCATATTAATGGTTACAGTAAACAGTTCTGTACATATTGACTAGCCAACCGAGACCAACTTCTACAATGACATTCACTTTTATCCAAAATATACTTTCCTTTGGTATTATTTATACTTTTGGATACCTTGCAAATTCCACATCAGAATGTGTCTAATCATACATATCTAGGGTGTCACTTTGACAGGCTTTCATGCGTCTATAGAGTGCACTTAACCCACAAGAGCTGTTTTTAGGTTCATCAAGATGCTCACTGTTACTGAAGCTGTTTTTGAAACCCTAGTGTGAACATTTGGTAAATGGCATTATACTACACAACACATAAAATGTGTGAATATATTACCAAGCATGATGAATTGCAAACCCAAAAACGTACCTTGTTTGGTCTATATTTCTTCTTCACTGCAATGTTCAGATCTTCGTGAATTTTGTCAAGTAGCCAGAGTAGGAACTCCTGAGCATCATGCTGGGCAGTTCCACGATACTGATTGCCAAACTTCCCCACAACCGACGTGAATCGATTTGAGATTTCTGGTGTGTACCGAGCTGTCCATAAACTCTTCAGCAATACAGCCAAATGTTCCGTCAATTCCCCCTTGGTACCGTATTTCTTAGCACTGCGTTTGTTATTCCGCTTGAGGTCAGATTTGTACTGGTCTGTCAGAAAGTACTCAACTAGTAGTTCAGTGTGGCACAAGCACTGTAGGACGGCATTCATGAAGCAAGTGTTTCCATGATTGCGGATTCCAACTATTCCCGCCGAGGGGGACTGGAACCATCTCTTGCCTTCAACGTAATGTTTCCACGTACCTGTGCGCACAGACCGTTTACGCCCATGTTGTCCTTCTGTGTCTTTCGCCGGGTGCTTTTCACTTGTGCAACGTTTTGTTGGAGTCCGGTGTCGAGACTGGTGCAGAGAAATCTCTGACATCTGTCTCACCATTTTCTGTACAAAATTACCAAATGATTTTATGCTAGGAGATTTGTGCTTTCGCTTTGCCTCGATTGTTGCCGATTTGTTCAACATACTTTCATCGGTGTGATGCGAGTTGACAAAACGCGGCAGACTCATACTAGCATTCCGATGTTGTTGATTCAACATCCTGTTGTTTTTGCTAGCGTCACCCAAGGAAAAGCGGAGTTCATCGTCACCCGAATCGCGACAACTTTCCGTTAGTGGTGCATAATGACCTCCCGGTACATTTCCTTCCATTGCCACTGTACCACAACTATCACCAGCCCATCACTGCCGTTATAACGCATCTATCACCAGCCGATTATGTAGTAAAAAGTTAAAATAAACAGACGAGAAGCACAATTTATCAACACCCCGTCGCCATTTATGACCTAGTTATGATGTCGAGGCTGCCAACACGGAAATGTTATTGGACGAGGCTATTCGCATAGCAACTCTGCGAAGTACGCAAAAAAATTCTTATTCGCAGAACAGCTCGGCGAATTACGGCAAAAGTTATTCTTATTCACAGAGCAGGTTTAGCTGAGAACAGCTATAAAGTGAGTACTACATCAAGCAGCTGTGCGAATTACGTCAAATTGTAATATTATTCGCAGAGCAGTTTTTCTTTCTTTTTCATAGTACTGTTGATGCCTGAGTATATACCTTTATGAAAATATACCATGGTAAATGCATGGTATACCATGGTGTTTTGAAACAGGTAAACCATGGTAAATACCATGGCATACAAAAAGTAGACATGTTGTGGAATAGCTATGGGTTTTTCTTACTTCTGCCCGACAAAACCAAGCAATACGTCTGCTTTTATTGTGTTTAATGAATACCATTGATATATGTATAGGGGAGACCGGGGCTAGTTGTATACAGGGGCAAGTTAATTGCCCTTATGAAAATATACCATGGTAAATGCATGGTATATCATGGTGTTTTGAAACAGGTAAACCGTGGTAAATCATGGTAAACCATGGTAAATACCATGATATACCATGATATACCATGGTATACCATGGCATACCATGGTGTATTGTCATAAGGGTATCGAGGAATAAACCCTACATGGGAATAAATGATAAATAAATAATAAGCTATGCGAATTAATTATTCTTATTCGCGAAGCAGCTCTGCAAATTACGGGCAAAAGTTATTCTGCGATTTATATAGGAGCTAGACTGATTACGGAAAGAGTTATTCTTACCAGCATAACAGCTCTGCAAAATACATAGTTATTATTAGACCGTGACTACGTGTACGCGAGCCGTACTGCTACGCTGGTCTAAAAGTACGGCAGTCATGCATTCCGCACATTTATGCTATTCTGTCACGTGATCCGTATCCTTTAGCATTGTAGTCGATAGAGGGAGGTGGGGACCCCTGCCACACCCCGGCCTCGATCATTATAGTATAAAGAATATTATATGTTTGTTTGTGTATGTGTGTGTGCGTGCATGCGTACGTGCATGCGTGCGTGTGTGTGTGTGTGTGTGTGCGCTTGCGCGCGCGCGCGCTCGCGTGTGTGCGTGAACACAATTAAGGCAGCATTGTAATGAACAACCATACAGGACATATTTTTTTATTAACTAATTACCATTTATACATTTTACAAAGTAAAATCCTAACTACATTGGATGACTTGAATACATAATACACAATTGCAGCGAATTACGTTTACACTCTAGTCGAATGTAAACGTATTTAATACTGGTTTCAAGTCTCATGTGGTTTACTCCAAACAGCCCAAACTTGGGCTAACGCAGGAGTTTGTGGTGGACTGTGCGCATGCGCTGTGGGTGGTACATTCGATTAAAAGACTAGTATCATTAATGTTGCTGAAATGGTTTTTATCTGATAGTTTTATTTATTTTATGTATAGGATGTTTAACGAAAATTTTTAATAGGTTGGTTATGTGTATGGATACTGTCGCTGCCTTGCCACATGCACACATAGACAGTCTCCATACCCACACCATGGATACGTTTACGCTGAGCACTGTGTTTTAAAGGCAGTTTAGGTGAGGAGGTGTGGTGAAACGGAGTTCCATAATAGCTTCTTGAAATGATTTTGGGTTTTTTATGTTGGTATTTTTGGTGGAATCATATTCCATATGCGAATGGCTCTGGGATAAAATGAAAAGACCATTGCATTTATACGACACTTGGGGGCTATGTATTGTCCACGGGTTCGAGAGCGAGTTAGTAGGCCTGGAGGGGGGGTGATCTCAATAATGTTGTTTAGAATTTTGTAGAAGGTTGTGGCTTGTTTGATAATGCGCCTTCGTTCGAGGGTTAGATCTGCTGGATTTGTGTTCCGTCTGTAATCATTTTTAGCAAATCTGGCAGCAGTGTTGCACTCTTTTAAGGCTTTTAACTTGTGAAAAGGTGTGGGGATTGGGTGAAGAGTACTCAAGTTTTGGCCGGATTAGCATGTTGTAGGCTGTTTGTTTAACCTCGGGTTTACATGGGCCAAGAGTTCGTTTAATCATGCCTAAACATTTCGAAGATTTTGTCAGTGACGTGATTTGTCCAGGTTAATTTGGAATCCAATTTTACTCCGAGGTATGAGTGGCTGGATACGATGGATAATGGCTGGCCAGAAAGCGAGTACTTGTGTGTGCTGGGTTTAGTTTTGTTTGTTATTGGAAGGTGGACGCATTTAGATACATTAAATTCCATTTGCCATTTGTCTGACCATGTTTGTAGTTGGCTTAGGTCAGTTTTGAGAATTTCGTGGTCGGTTTTGGAAGAAATTTTACGATATATAATACTATCATCTGCAAAAAGGCGTATAGAAGATTTGATGTTCCCATTTATGTAGAGTAAGAAGAGGACAGGTCCTAGAACTGAACCCTGTGGGACACCAGATGTGACATCTGTGATGTTCGACTGGGCACCGTTAACTGAGACTCTCTGTTTGCGGTTGGATAGAAAGGATTTGATCCAATTTTGAGTGTTTCCAGTGATTCCGTAGGAGGTCAATTTTGACAGAAGACGTAGGTGAGGCACTTTGTCGAAGGCTTTGGCAAAGTCAAGCAGGATTGCGTCAATTTGGGACTTGTTGTCCATAGCAGTCATCCAGTCGTGGACTGTCTCAATGAGTTGAGATTTACAAGACAGTCCCGACTGGAATCCGTGTTGGAAGTGGAGAATGATGTTATGCTTGTGCAGGTGTTTCCACATGTTGCTTAAGATGATATGTTCCATTACTTTACAGAGGATGCAGGTTAGTGATATGGGTCTGTAGTTAGCCGGGTCAGATGTATGGCTCTTTTTGTGTATAGGAGTTACTAATGCTTGTAGCCAGTCATTAGGAAGTTTACCTGTGTTGTATGACTGTTGGAAAATTTGGGTGATGATGGGAGCTATCTGCTTTGCAGTTTCTTTAAGGACTCTGGCTGGGAGTTCATCTGGGCCTGTAGCTTTGTTATGGTTTAGATTTTCCAGCTGCTTTATTACGCCATCTATGCCAATTTCGAGAAGGGGGGATGTTGGGGTAAGTAGAGGGGACTATATTTGGGGGGTGGGGTGCTTTTCTTGGGTAAATACAGAGCTAAATTAATAATTGGTTGTTTAGGGCATTTGCTTTATCTCGATCATTAATTATTGGTTGGTCGTTTACTCGAAGTGTGGGGATGCCAATGTTTTCTCGTTTATTTGCCTTAATAAATGACCAGAATCGTTTTGGATTAGTTTTCAGGCTGTCTCCAATGTGGTTGTTAACATAGTCTTTGTAGGATTTTGCTAATGCTTATCTTGCTTTCGGAGTTCCTTAAATTTTTCCCAGTCACTGTTTAGTCCAGTTTGCTTTGCCTTTTTGTGGCTTTTGTTTCGTCTTCTCTGCATTCTAATTAGTTCAATATATAACTGGTGTTATATAGTGGATGCTAATTGAACGTGGCAATCGAGCCTAGCTTCGAATACTCTAATGCAGTCCGGAAAGACCCTTATGAAAATATACCATGGTATTCCATAGTATACCATGGTATGCCATGGTATACCATGGTATTTACCAAAAAGCAAGAAAATACGTAACGCCTCGAGACAAGCATATATAGTCCCAAAGCCCCAACGCGCACGAAAGCCCACGGCGCTAGAACTGCATTCTATACATGCGCAAGAAAATGGTGCATGGTGATTGGTTGCTTCCTGCTCTGCGAATAAGGATAACTTTTGTCGTAATTTGCAGAACAGCTCTGCGAATAGCCAGTGCGAATGTTATTTCACCGTCGAAGTGGTTATTTACCCAGCCGATGTTAGGTACATTTTGTCAGACATAATTAAAGTATCCGCTAGGCGGCAGCTTTTTTCATCGCATATGTTTCTCAAGTCTCCAAACAGCCCAATCTTGAGCTAACGCAGGAGTTTGGACCAATGGCTTTTAGTGTCTCTTCCGAAAGACACGGGCAAAGTGGAGTGAATGCTTCGAAACGGCGGAGGTGGAATCGAACCACCGTCCTCTCGATCGATAGGCGGGTGCTCTAACCATTAGACCACCGCTCCCCACTACTATTACTATATGTTATCGTGTATGTACACCTTATTGCGATATTATACTGTCCATTTGTGTGGGTATTCGCGGTGATATTAGTCTAGAAAGCAAATTACCCTCACAAGGCTCGAGTGCAGTTAAACATATATATAGCGACTTTAATACAAGAGTGCAGTTACATATAGATATAGATCGAGCGGCTTGAATCATCATCAATTTAAAGTAGTTCTACGTATAACTGTTCGTGTTTTGTAATTTTTACTTAACGAAAGTAAAAAAAAACGACGGCATGAGATTCATGCATGTGTCCTTGAAGTTATTTACATTTTGTCACACATTTCAGTTGATTATTATATAATGTTTGCGTCGTCGAATACTCTAACCGCTGCCGCACGAACGTCTGCTTTTAGCGGATGAAACTTCGAGATCCATTCAGCATCCTCTAGAGCAATCGCGTGGATAAAAAATGGTAAGACGCTGCTCTATTATGCATACGAATGAAGGGGGTGGAGACATTTTGACTCCTTAGGTTTAGGAGTGTTGGTCAGCATTCTATACAAATTAAGACAGACAAGGCAAGACGAAGAGAGAAAACAGTGGCGCTACCTTCTGAGAAAGAGATATTCAAAACGTTCTTGTCAGCTACAGCATAGACAGCTACGACTTACATGAAATCTATATATTATGTGGCAAGGATATAATCTCATAAAGTATAACATGTGTTCTTCATGAAAGTAACCTGTGTATTTTACGTGATTTGACACATTATTTGACGGTGTTACAGAGGAGTGACATCATGCCACTGCATGGTAGTCGCCTGAATGCAATGGCGCACGAGTGCAATTACGGAGATACCAGCATCTCGGTTTTGACCAGTCCCATCGGCGATATACAGTTGGTCATTTGTCCAAGAGGTGTCCATGCACTTCGCATGATATTTGACAACTTTGAACTTGCAGAATGGTAAATAAATAAATTCGATGATAGTTTGGGAATGCTACAATTTACATCTTTTTGATTACTTGACACAGTCTCAGGATCGAGGAGATATAACTTAGTCGTAGAGGTAGGACCAGGGCCCAGCCCAGGGGAGATAGCCTTGGACCCTGGGTCCACCTAACGACTGTACGTTGAAGGATAGTAAGGCCCTCTCCTGGTGAGATCTAGCTAGCTGTGAGATCTTGCTCTTGAAAGAGTCAATATAGAATTTTCACAGTATCGTCAGGCGATTCCACTGTACAGCACTTCTCGGATAAAAAGAAAACTTGGGTAAAACTCACAGTCCTTGTTTTATTTTTAACTGTCTGACTTTATGGGTGTTGGCTCTCATTTGTAGGTGGGATTGGGTGGGCAACAGGTATAATTCAGTTGGCATGTCGACAAGTTGATGCAGTATCTTGAAAAAGTGCATCGACAGACATTCGATAAGATATTGGCCATTGGAGACTCTCTAAGATCTCTCTATAGCTCTTCTATTGTACAGGGTATATATTTGTGACAGAGTGCTGCTCTCCATTTGGCCACCTGTAACGATATGAGCCTGCTCTGAACAAAATTACTGTTGTACTGTACTGTATTATTATTATTCTGATTTTGGGCATCTTTTGGTCTCTAGAACATTTCCCCAAGAGATCATCTTTGGATATGTAGTACCTTATGTAAGCCAAAGGTAGTTACTGTCAGAAGCTATAACTAGACCTTTAAAATCTAAAGATCCCACTTACAGGTGTACATGTCTATACCCTAATGTGTACCACCAAAGTCTAAAGGCCATGCAGGACACCCAATACATTAAATGCATCCTCCAGACCAGACTCGGATAACCTGATGTAATAATAATTGTAAATTATATGAAACAATTGTGGTTCATTAACACATTTGGGTGGTCCAGATGTTAAATTAGATGTAGTTTTTACTAACTAACAGACTTAGTACCCTTAAAAAGTATATATGTATATATAATAGTTAATGTAAATACACATTTTGATGGTTATATAATCAAGATAATTATTTGTAGGTCTAAGATTTTTGTAAACTTTGTTGCCAGTTTTAAAATTGCTTAAAAAGCGTTCCATGTGGTGGAGCCACAATGATTTGTCTTGTAGTTTGTGCTCAAAATGCTAAATGTTATATTCAGCAACACAATTGTAATCCAGAGAAAAGTGGACAGGGCAGCAACAGTACTTTGCAATTGTACATGTACACCTATGTGGGTAGATATTTGTCAATTGTTTTTAAACGTTCTTCCACTGCTAGTATTTACAAATTCAATCAGCCGTTAACATGTCTTTATAGCACCCTTTCTTCTTGCAGCAATGTTGCTGTAAAACAAAGCTCCAGCAGACTTGACAGCAGCTCCACAACAGTGTCAATCTGTGTCGACTGGCTGAATGCCTACTTCCAGGGAGCAGTCAATAATTCAGACATACCACTACCATCTATCTGTCATCTCAACATTCCGAATAAAACAGGTAAAAAATTAGTAATGGTACTTTTTTCATAAACTGAAAGTTTCAGGATTAGAAATCATAGCAACTAACTAGACACTCATCGAGCATAATTTATGGTTTTCATAATTTTTTATTATGAGATGATAATTATTATATAGCCTGTGTTGGATATACTGTTTCAGCGATGTTTACGCAGCAAGTATGGCAGACTGTGGTGAATCAAGTGAGGTTTGGCATGACTGCATCCTATACCGAAGTTGCCACTAAACTGAATAACAGCAAAGCTTGCAGGGCGGTGGGACAAGCGATGAGAAACAACCCTGTGTCAATCATGATTCCCTGCCATCGTATTATCTCGAGCAGTGGAGCTCCAGGGAATTACGCCGGGGGTACGAGGAATGATGTGAAAGCATGGCTGATTGAGCATGAGGCAAAAACAGCGTGATGACTGCATGCAGGGTCTTTCTCAAGTTTCACCTGCAGCTGAGCAAAAACATGACAGTGTTGAGGTGAAATTAAATGCTTTCAGTTATGATATACAGTAATTTCTTCCCTTATTTTCACGGAACATTTTATACATTAAGAAATGTTATGAAGAACCTGTGCTTGCATCTTACTCGCTCACTGTGAATCTGATGGGGTAAGGCAGTGTAAGTGTAATGTGCTGATGGAGTAAGGCAGTGTAAGTGTAATGTGCTGATGGAGTAAGGCAGTGTAAGTGTAATGTGCTGATGGAGTAAGGCAGTGTAAGTGTAATGTGCTGATGGAGTAAGGCAGTGTAAGTATAATGTGCCGATGGAGTAAGGCAGGATAAATGTAATGTGCTGATAGGGTCAGACAGTGTAAGTGTAATTTGCTAATGGGGTAAGACAGTGTAAGTGTAATGTGTTGGTGGAGTAAGGCTATGTAAGTGTAATGTGCTGATGGGGAATGGCAATGCAAGTGTAATGTGCTGACAGGGCAAGATAATATAAGTATAATTTGCTGATGGGATAAAGCGGTGTAAGTGCAATGAGCTGATAGGGCAAGGCAGTGTAACATGCTGATGGAGTAAGGCTATGTAAGTGTAATGTGCTGATAAGGTGACAATATAAATGTAATTTGCTGATGGGATAAGGCAGTATAAGTGTAGTGAGCTGATGGAGTAAGGCTATGTAAGTGTAACGTGCTGGTGGGGTAAAGCAATGCAAGTGTAATGTGGTGAAGGGGTAAGACAATGTAAGTGTAATGTGCTGATAGGGCAAGACAGTATAAGTGTAATTTACTGATGGGATAAGGCAGTGTAAGTGTAATGTGCTGAGGGAGTAAGGCAATGTAATGTGATGTGTGGATATGGTACATGGCAATCTTAATGTAATGTAATGTGCATATGTAATACATATAACTTCTGTATCACATATACCTATATTTGCACTATTATCTGAGTAGCACAGAACAAAAGGTTCTTATATGTACACAGAACAACTTATGTAAAACAAAATAAAATTTAATACATATAATCTATATATTACACCATCATCTACACAAACTACCATGTAGTTGGCTAAGTCATTATCAGTATCAGACATTAATAATACTGTACATCCATCTAATTGGTTACTGATGACACAATTGCCTGATCTCCGACATCATACTACAGCCATTACAAGTAAATAATAATACTCTTTGTAAATATGAGTTACAGTAACAATTACAATAAGCACCAATGTATACAACGTGCCCACGTACAGCTGCAGATGAAACGAGTTGTCAGGACTCCGTCAGTTACTACGGAAACTAATGGAACTCTAATACGTTGAATTCGTTACTTCATACCCACTTAATATTTTTAGATCAACCATTCTCGTGAACCATTGTTATAACACCTGATGCATCCACTTGAGTGAAACGTGAAATTTAACTTTGTCTCAGTTGTTGCATCAACCAATGGGATGCTTAGCCAAGATTTCTCTTGGTTATATTTATTAACATAATCATGCCCTTACACAAGGATGATGTCATCTAAAGTAATACCCTTCCAATACCCCAGTGTAACGCCACTATCCAGTAAACATAGTATTCATCCCCTCACGATATAGTAACTCACAACTGGCAATATAACAGACAAAACTGATATGATTGCTGATATAATTTTTTTTTTATAATTTCATTTTAATGTCAACATTTAACTTTGCATAAGAAGTGTATTAAGGATCATTTTGCTTCTTTCTGCTTGAGTTAAATTTTTTATACAATGAGTGTCTAAAACACTAGCATTTGAAATTCAGATGTGGTTGAGTTTGTAGGGAGAACTGCTGATTTTGCATTGATAACTGATAGAAATACACATTCAACATGTTTCCATGGAAACTAACAATACATTTGAATGACAAAATACATGATAACAGAATGACTAGGCTTGTGGGTGTCCTGTGAAAATGACAACATTATATATTAAGTATACAACATAACTGTTCTTAAACCTTAACAATATACAGTATATATGTTACAGTCAATCTGCGTAATCAGTCATTTCGAGTAATGACTGACATGTTTAGGCATTACGCGAAATGACTGTTTCACTCAGGCATTTCGCGAAATGACTGAAAATTCCAGTCATTACGTGAAATGACTGGAAAAAAGGCACTATTATTACACAGTTTGACTGGTGGCCATTTCAATCATACTGTGTAATAACAATTTGTGCACTTTTGTCAATATATATTGTTCCAATGTAAATTGTGTATTAATGTCAGCTTTCACAATTCTTCAGACATTCACATTACTCAAGTAGATAAACAAAGTGAATAAATATTTGCTATATATTTGCAAATAGCTAAGTTTTTGTAATAATTTATCCCTCTCTGGGTACAAGATTCTAACCCTTCTCCTGACAGTTTGATTGACAGCTATCTCACTAGTGTTCTCTGATTTGATGGACAGGTAATGGATAACCCAACCATTCTCCAACTGAGATTGCTAACTGCCTAACAATGGTGACTGTCTCAATTGGCTATTGTGCATTGCTTCTCCCTATAAAAAAGAACACAATCAGTAGGTGTTAATCACTCGCCTCTTGGCATAGCTATCGCAGTGGCACAGGATAATCACGAAGTACAATTTAAGGAAGAACTTTACAAAAGGTTTCAAATATGTCAAAAACATCTAATTCCCAAAGTGGAATATTTCAATACTATAGAACAACTCAAGCTTGCAGCAACTAATAAATCTTCGAAGTCACACCATAGATACTACATACTCAGCAAGAACCAATTTAATTTTTATTTGTAGTTTCTTATGGTGAACATTGTTTCTTGATTTTAAGTGTGATAAATTTACCAGACATTTCACAATTTGAGGGGTAGATAGTAGTCCATTTAATCAATGAAAATATTCCAACCTATAATAAATGAGGTATGGGTGGAAAGATAGTTAAATAATCTTCCAAATGTGACATAGCTAACATGTAATTATGCAGTAATGACATCATACCAGAATTTTGTCATAGAAATTACTCCACACCCCACATATGCAATTTTGGTGGCTTGCATAACATAATGTGGTTTCATTTTGATTTGGTAATGGTGAAATTTCACACCTTCATTCATTGATCTGCACATTGAAGTCACAGGGGTAATTCCCTTCAAAGGTTTTATCCACCATAGTTGTATTGGATACCAATTTACGCCTTAATCCTTTCTCTGTTCTTCATCTCTTTATATGAAATGAAAGAAAATGCACAAATGAAAGCCGTCAATACTGTATCACAAAAGTCGAGAAGTCCTTTCATTATTTGTCACATTAAGCCATGCAAACAAATTAATTTAAAAGGGAAGTTAAACCAATTGTTAAATTTACTATAAAAGACACATTGATAAAAATCATGATTATGAATATATTACAATTACGATATATTACAATATATTTTCTTCTCACCACTCTGATTTAGGTAGTTTTAACAAGATTTAACAAGACTGCCATCCCAAACAACAAGTTCCAGATGGCAAAGTCGACAAGGAAGCCATTGGCTTATCAAGAGTCCAACAATTTTCTCATCTATGTGTAGCCCACCCTTATCAAATATCTGTCAATTCTATTTTTAAACATAATCACACTACTAGCATTAACACAATCATTTGGCAGTTTGTTCCATTCATTTATCACCCTCTGTGAGAAAGAGTACTTTCTCATGTCCAACCTACGCTGCTCCTTAACTAATGCTGCTTTGTGTCCTCTGGTTCTAGTGCCTTCTTTAAGTTTGAAGAACATATTCCTATCAACATCCTCATAACCTTTCACTATTTAAATACTTCTATTTGGTCTCCTCTTAGTATCCTGGTCTCTAGTGTTGTCAAACCACATTGTAATAAGCGACTTTCATAACTAAGGTCTCTCAATTCTGGAATCATTTTGGTTGCTCTTCGTTGTATTCTTTCTAGCTTGTTTATGTCCTTTTTACGATACGGCCTCCATGCTTGAATACAATATTCCAAATGTGGTCTAACTATTGTTTTGTACAGGGGTACAATTAGCTGTTTCTCCTTATACATGATAGTTCTCCTAATTAGCCCTAGAATTTGATTTCCTTTTGACGCAGCAATCCCACATTGCTCTGAAACTTTCATGTCAGCACTAAATGTTACTCCTAAGTCCTTTTCTTGTGTGGTTCTACCTAGTACAGCATCCCCCATTTTATATTCTTCGTCCATGTTTCCATGCCCTATGTGTATACATTTGCACTTCCCAAAATTGAATAACATTTGCCATTTTTCTGACCATTTAACTAATTTATCTAGATCATCCTGTAAACTTTGTTTATCTGTATCATTTGTAACCTTTCTGAATACTTTTGTGTAATCTGCAAATTTGAGTACTTTGCTAGAAATGTCATCTTCTAGATCATTTATATATATTAAAAACAGTATAGGGCCTAATACTGATCCCTGTGGTACCCCACTCAACACCGATTTCCAGTTTGAAATCTCACCGTCTACTATTCCTCTCTGTCTTCTGTGTGTAAGCCACTTTTCTATCCAGTTGATTACATCATTACCTATACCATGGTTTAAGTATCAATTTTTGGTGTAGCACTTTATCGAAAGCTTTCTGAAAATATAAGTAGACAACATCCATTGGTGACTTGTCATCTACCCACTTTGTAATTTCTTCAAAAAAAAAACAAGAGATTGGTTAGACATGATCTTGCTTTTAGGAACCCATGTTGAGATGTATTTATTAAATTATGTTTTACAAGGAATTCCACCATGTGGTCTCTAATTAATGTTTCGAGTAATTTACATATAACTGATGTTAAACTCACTGGTCTGTAATTTTCTGGCTTGTTCCTCGATCCCTTCTTAAATAGTGGCGTAATGTTTGCTTCTTTCCATTCTGATGGAACTATTCCTTCTTCTAGTGACAAGTTAAACAATTTTGCAAGTGGTGTACTAATTTGCTCAACAATTCCTTAAGCAGTTTTGGTGGTGTCCCATCAACTCCAGGTGATTTATTATCTTTCATCTTCTTAATTTTGTTTGCTATCATTACAGGAGTTACAAATAACTGCCCTAAATGTTCTGATTTATTTCCCTCAAATTTAATAAATGGAACTGGAAGTGAGCTGATATCTTCTGTGGTAAATACTGAGCTGAAATACTCATTCAGGACCTCTGCCATTTGAAACCCCTCTGAAATTATGTTTCCCCTGTTGTTTTCCAGTGGTCCGACCTTATCTCGAACGTTCTGTTTACTCCTTACATAAGCATAGAAACTCTTGTTGTAATTTTTTATATTACCTGCCAATTTTTTTTCAAAGGTTCTTTTAGATTTTCTAATTTCAGTTGTAGCTAGGTTAAGTGCCTCTTTGTAATTTGCATAGTCTTCATCCTTTCTGGTATGCCTATAAACCCTCCACATAGTTAGCTTAAACACTATTTTTCTAATAACTTCTTTTGACAAGTGTTTCTTTCTAGACCGTTTTCCTTGTTTTTTCAAGGGAACAAATTTATCGATGATACTCTCAATTTCATATTTTAGAATATTCCAACATTCAATTGCGGTCTTATTCATCAAGATGTTATTCCAATCTAGCTTTGCTAAGTATTTTCTCATATCTTTATAGTTACCTTTGTGGAAGTTTCTCCTATACGTTTTTTATTTTTACTTTCTGATTTTACGTTGATGTCAAAATGTATTTGATTGTGGTCACTGTTACCCAATGGTTCATGTATTTTTACACTGTCGACTAATTCTTTTTGTGATGATAAAACTATATCTAATACATTTTCTCCCCTGGTTGGTTCTAGCACGTGCCGAGTAAGGAAGCTCTCCTGAATTAAAAATAAAAATTGTTGGTCATCACCCCCTGTACTCTCTAGAGATTTCCATTGTATGTGTCCATGGTTAAAATCTCCCATTATGATACATTCCCCTTTACTAACTTCCTTTATAGCATTTTGTGTTATCCGCTTCGTTTATGTTTGGACTTCGGTAAACTAATCCAATAGTTTAATTTTGAATTTCCTGAAACTATTTTGCACCAAACAGCTTCATCGTAATCTGCTTCACTTTCTAATTTTATTTCATAAGCCTGAATAGATTCTTTAACATATAAAATAACTCCCCCTCCCCTTCTTCCTATTCGATCTTTCCTAAACATTATGTATCCTGTCAATCCTAATTCAGCATCTGTAATGTCTGTGTTGGCCCATGATTTGGTTATACCAATTATGTGAGGGTCAATATCTTCTACCATAATGTTTAATTCGTTTTTCTTATTTATTATACTCCTAGCATTTAAACACACGCATCTATAACCTGCTTCAGACATGTTTTTCGGATATTTTGTTATTGGCTTATCTGTACTAGCGGCCTCTTGTCCTGCTTGAGGCATCTCTAAGTGACCCCCCTGCGCTTCTAGTTTAAATAGTGTTGACTACCAAAAATATTCGTTATGCTACCCATGCCACTGTCTACTGCTGCCGCTAGCCCTTCCGCAAATACTGTCGCCCCCTTTCCCCTAGTTTATAATTAAAATTGGATAATAATTTTAATTTGCTCTTATATTTCGCAGGTATAAAATTTTTAAATGCAGTGACATCAAGAAGTTGATAAAAAAACGAAATACACAGTGATGCATACTGAAAACAGAAGTGATAGGATAAAATGTCCTGAACCTCTGAAATCAATGGGACACAGTGTTCTGACTCCACAAAAACAATTGGACATTCTACATTTCCAACATTCAATGTAAGATACACAATAGAAGACAAATTGTAATTGATACTTCATAGAGTTTGCTCTGGGTATAGCGGCACAAAGCGTACCTAGGAGGACTGAGTCATTGCACCTCGTAATAAGAATACTTTGATGATAAGTGGTTTCGACCATGTGGAGTAACTTCAATTCCTGGTGTTCTAAATGATCCAAAGTGAACCCAAACAATAATCTTAGCCAATTGACAGTCAATATTCTTGAGTGTGAGAAATAGATAGGTAGCAATTTCTGAAAATATCTGGCTAGGTAGATGAAAAAACAGCAAGTTTGCCCAAATCAGTTGTCATTAATCAGGGCAAAACACTGTTTCAGTCATTATGCGAAATGACTGCACCTCTTTTCCAGTCATTTCACATAATGACTGAAATTTTCAGTCATTTTGCGAAATGCCTGAGTGAAACAGTCATTTCGCGAAATGACTGGTTACACAGATTGACTGTAACATATATATATATATATATATATATATATATATATATATATATATATATATATATATATATATATATATATATATATATATATATATATATATATATATATACATATATATAATATGAAACCACATTTCAAAGCCAAATTGTTACAGTGTATTACACTTTTTCACAACAATATCTCAACACTAACTTAATGGTATTGTACACATCAAGCATGATGCATACAACTCATGTTGGAAACTATTCTATGTCTATATCCCTACATGATTTACACATACACTGTTTTTGTTGTATATTTGTAAGTCCATAGCCATTGACCGCCCACTGTCAACAGTGAACATAGTTCTGTCTCGTCATAATAGTCAGGTTTGGTTCACCTTGTAGCTGACAGTGGACAGAAAATGTGGACTCGGTCATTGAATTATAAGCAGCATTGCTGCATAAGACGGAACAGACGACTTGACTGGCACATAACCACATTCTGATGTGTTATATGCTGGCTGCAATGTCTGGGATAAGGGTCTACTTCTTCTTCTTGCCCGGTGCTGCAATCGCTTTTCTTTTTCCTGGCTGGAACACAAGATTCCTGCACATGTCAGCATATTGGGTCGTCATAAAAACGTACCATTTAAGGAGGTCCTTCGACCTACACTTACCCCTCAGAAAATAGATGAGCCATTTTCAAAATGGTATAAATTTTTTCTAATTAAGCAAGAAATATGATTCAGTTTACAAGTATGAAAATCCAAGTCAATGCAAAAATTGCCCCAACGTGTGTGCGTATGGGTATACGAGAAGGCAGGTTGTTGATCGATCTACTGAAATTGCCTACCTGTAATGCCAAAATATTGTATTATTTTGCATTTGGTGAAGATGTTACTTACTGGAAGGATCTGGAAGGAACACGTCAAGTCTCGGGAGACAACCATCATGGCCGCCGCATTGTCAAACTCCCCACAGTAGTTGGGCGCACTAAACAATGTCACTAGCTGTAACATGAGATGTAACAAAGCTAACTGTAACAATATCTGTAACAGTGTCTCTCAGATATGATACGTTGTTAGTAATAAATATAGGAATATAAAACGACATTTACAAAAATTACTGAGAACAATGTGCATAAGCTACTGACAATAACAGTGCCAGTGCCTATGACACAACTGTCCTGCTGCAGAACACAAAGTGGTTGTAGTACTCTATATGACTGACAGTCTACTTCACTGACAGACTTAATGAGTCTAACTCTTTGACAGTCTATCAGACAGCACTAACCTTTCTCTTCTGAAAGAATTGGTAGCCATCTTCCACTACCTGAAAATAATGTCAGATTCATGAATATGTTAAAAACCATGCTAAACTGAAATGTTAATGACATTATCTTTGTAGATGTTAAAACATATTATATAATGTATTTTGGGACTGTATCATCAAAATAAATACAATCTGGTTCAGGGGCTTAGTCAATCAGTGTTTTTTTATGACAATTTATAGATGTTTGCCTTTGTTATGGTGCTTAGTGGAATAATGGACTGTGTGTGCAGTCTGTGCACCATTGACATGATAGACATGCAGACTATGGGCTACACCAACCACTAGGTGACACTACAACTGAACTAGTTAATGTGAGATCTATGGGGCATGTGACAAGATCCTCACACCATTCTCACTGATCAAGCAGCATCTGTTCACATGCAGCATCCCGTGATATGCATTATTCACATCAGATCCTAACTCTATCCCTGGTATGTGAAGCTATGCTTTGGTTCAATCGTTTGTCCTTGATACAAAGACATCTCACCTGATGGGCCCGGACGATCAGACTACAATCATGTTTCTTCAGGAACTGTCGCACAATGTCACCCCCAAATGTGTATGAGACACCCCTGTCATTTTCACCCCAGCCTGTGATGTCCTGAAAAAGTATAACATACACAATTTAGGACAAATCACACTGAAATGCTGTACCTTTGGAAGTCCAATACCTTTGTGTGATTGACGTGCTGTTCTGTCAAATAGAGCTGCTGCTAGTTAAAGGGACCTGTTTACATTGATACAGATGTCGTCCATGTCCTACTGCAGCATGTACTGCCTGTTCAACGCCTCACTCCATGCCCATGACCTGGAAGCAACCCTGGCTACCGCCCACCCATCAGAGAGAAAAGGGAGGGAACAAGAAGGCTATGACAAGGCCACGGAGGAGACATCCTAAAGATGGCGAACAAGCATCGCCATTGCCACATACTGCGCATGGAGCTGCAGCGTTTGGTGAGGCGGGTGTTTGATGCAAGAACACAAGCAGCCTTGCCATATGCTGAGGGAACATTAATGGCGATGTGCCCTGCATGGAGTGCATCAAGGGTTGCATCAAGAGTTGCCAGTAGGAGAAAATGGCAGTCTATCGGACAACATGTACACTACATTGCCAACTGCTGTAGCTCATTCTCAATGGGGTCTAAGGCAGTTTATAGATAGATTCATGTCCAGTAACAGTCTCAATAGTCTAGCCTGTGAACAAAAACTACCATGGTGTTTGTTTGTATCAGGACATTTGTCCCTGTACACAAAATTGTCTCGTGAACAATTGTTGTTCACTGACAGTGGCCATCTGAACAGTGATACATAAAGTACATTGTGGATTTGGCACGTCCTCGGACGGCTTTAAGATGGATGCCAAAAGACATAGTGGGCTGGGAAGGCATACTGTTCATGGGCCACTATGGTAATGTACATTCATGGATATATATATATATATATATATATATATATATATATATATATATATATATATATATATATATATATATATATATATATATATATACAACTTAAGGAAAATTATATATAAATGTAAAAACAAACTTTAAAACATGTAAGAGTAATCCATCAGTAATCAATCATTTTGAGATACTGTAAAATACAGAATGTAGGTTACCTCATCAGGGTCTGACCAGAGCATGTCACACACTAGTCCATGGTCAGGCACATCGAGTGGACGCTCTATGTTACGCAGCTGAAACACAACGTCATGCTACAATGCAGTGACACAAAATAACAATCGCAGTCAACTAAGTCTGAAGTAAATGTACATACGGAGTACTTCATCAGTACAATTCCATGCACAAGATCATCACCAGATATTAAAATAAAAAAGACTAAGTCGGAATTGAGGTTATGGTGGTGCTGAGGTGGTTTGCTACTGATGTGGTGTGTTACTGAGGTGGTATTTTATTGAGGTGGTGTGTTACTGAAGTGGTTTGTTACTGAGGTGTGTGTTACTGAGGTGGTGTATTACCAAAGTGGTGTGTTACTGAGGTGGTGTGTTACCAAAGTGGTGTGTTATTGAGGTGGTTTGTTACCAAGGTAGTGTCTTACTGAGGTGGTGTTACTGAGGTGGTATGTTACTGAGATGGTGTGCTGCTGAGGTGGTGTGCTACTGAGGTGGTGTGTGACCAAGGTAATGTGTTACCGACACGGTGTTCCTGTTGTAGGTAACCTCAAAGGAAAAGCAGAAGAAATATTAGCTGAAGAACAGGCAGGATTTAGGGCTGGGAGAAGCACCCTTGAACAGATCTTCAATGTAAGACTGATCACAGAAAAAACTGCTTCACCAAAAAGACCTGATCCACAATTTCATAGACTTTAAGAAGGCATTTGACCCTATCTTGCTTATGGCAAGTCATGTGAAACTACAACTTCGACGAAGATCTGGTACAAGTCATACATGTGCTGAGGTTGGGTTTATGTGGTGTTGTGATGCCAAGATAGTACTGTTGTGGTGCCACAGTGGTGGTAGTCGTGTTGCATGTGGTGAAAGTGTTGACAAATACAATGTATTGTTTTTTAGTGGTACAGGTGTGCAATGAACCGTTTTAAATGAGTATTTTATGCTTCACTGCTGACCACCACCCTGGAGTACTGCAGGCTGTCACTGAATTAGACAATGATGAATGGATAAATCTAGCAGATACATAAATAAAACAGTTATTGCTGTGTAGCCATGGGAACAATCACAGTTCTATACTCATTATCTAAATGTGACGCAGAAAGAACATTGGTCGAAGGAGGAGCTGCATCCTGGGAGTTGTATGAGTGATCATTTACCTGCTGTAAGTCAACAAGGTCGGGCGAGAGGCCGCCGTGCATGCAGAAGATGGTGTCCTCCACCAGAGCAGCTGGGAATAGTAAATGTTCATAGCAACCAGATGTTAGGTAAACAGATGTACACAAAATGTCAACTAACATGCGGATGCACACAACGTGTTGACAATGACATAATAGACAGACAGCCATAAAATGTTGGCTATGAGATGACAGACAGACACAAAATGTTAAATATGAGATAATAGACAGATGCATATATATAATGTTAACTATGAGATAACAGATAGATGCCCACAACATGTTGACTATGAGATAACAGATAGATGCCCACAACATGTTGACTATGAGATAGACACAAAATGAGACAATAGATAGACAAACATGAAGACCATTTTCATAACAATTAAAATGGCATTGATGCGGTCAGTACTAACAGGGTGTATTATCAAGAGATTACGGTAATGACGTGAATCACGTGCAGAAAATTATCACGTGCCAATTACTTTTCTGGTTCTGCTGGATGCAGCAGAGGCTGAGTATGTCTTGTGCCACATTGTTGCTCATTATGGACACTGTAATGATACGATCTGTTGGCTCTATGCGTAACCATGATATTATTTGGTTGGCTGAACTAGGGCCATTTATTTGACTTTAGGCTTAACCTTAGGCCGTTGGCATTTTTAACCATTAATTTGGTTCACTTTACTTCACCAGTTTTGTGCCTTATACTGTAGCCATGAGATTAATGTTGGCTCACCATGGGCTTGGGCCATTGGCAATTTGAGCCATTTGGTTCATTTTTTACCAGTTTTGTGCTTTATATTATAGCCACACAAATGTTAATAATGATCAGATACCAGAACAGACACCAAAATGTTGATATTCACTATATTTAGAAATGTAAAACAGTGACAAATCACAAGCAAAAACTCACCACATTTCATAAATTACCAAATGCACACAATGTTGGTATTTATCAGATTAGAGATAGCTGAATAACAAATGTCTATAACTGCCAGGAAAACACACAAAAGATGCTGCTAATGATACCAAAAGTGAAACACACTTATTATCAATAGTTATTAAATACAAACACACATAATAATAAACTTACCAATTGGTAGACAGTTAAAACAGTCTGTGAATGTCTTCCAGAGCTTTATATTGTAGCGTCGTTTACACTCATCATAGAAACCATATATCCTGCAAAACAAGCACTGTATAAACAGAATATATATATATATATACACAGAAGTATGTTGCCATCATTACGCAGCATTTACACATTACAGCTGCTGAATGTTGCTTGTGTTGCCTGTGTTGCCTTTGTTGCCTGTGTTGCCTGTGTTGCTGTGTTGCCTTTGTTGCCTGTGTTGCCTTTGTTGCCTGTGTTGCCTGTGTTGCTGTGATGCCTTTGTTGCCTGTGTTGCCTGTGTTGCTGTGTTGCCTTTGTTGCCTGTGTTGCCTGTGTTGCTGTGTTGCCTGTGTTGCCTGTGTTGCTGTGTTGCTGTGTTGCTGTGTTGCTGTGTTGCTGTGTTGCCTGTGTTGCCTGTGTTGCCAGTGTTGCCTGTGTTGCCTTTGTTGCCTGTGTTGCCTTTGTTGCCTGTGTTGCCTGTGTTGCCTGTGTTGCTGTGTTGCTGTGTTGCCTGTGTTGCCAGTGTTGCCTGTGTTGCCTGTGTTGCCAGTGTTGCCTGTGTTGCCTTTGTTGCCTGTGTTGCCTGTGTTGCCTGTGTTGCCTGTGTTGCTGTGTTGCCTGTGTTGCTGTGTTGCTGTGTTGCCTTTGTTGCCTGTGTTGCCTGTGTTGCCAGTGTTGCCTGTGCTGCCTGTGTTGCCTGTGCTACCTCTCCTGTGACGAGGTCAGCCATCAGATCACTAAATTGTTCATCGGAGCTAATGTCAGTGTAGTGGTCTAGGCAAGTTTGTTTCTAATGACATGCATTGTTCAGCTTTGTTCCATATTGCATATATGCATCACTATATGGCCACCCACTTCTGTGAGATGGACGCCTCTGCCTATTATCTGACTGATGTGTCTGCGCTAAGCGAAACTGCTCTACGTAAATCAACTGGCACCGTTCTGTTTGCACCAAGTGGCTCGGCTACATAAGCACCAATCTGTTCTGCTTGGATCAATTGATGCAAGTAGCATGCCGGAGTTCCAAATGTCTGACATAAACAAATAAATCTGGCCTAATGTCCTGACCATCAGTCCATTCAATACACCTAATGACAAAGACAAGTTTTATCTAAGCATGATTCAGAAGACGAAAACCAACTGTTTATATGCATCACTAGATTTGTAGGGACCACAAGGAACAAGTGTGCTCTTGTGAAGTTTGACAAGGAACAACGTGTCCCCAGCTATGCCAGTAAGGTGGTGTGTCTCAGCACGTCGGACCACCAAGTAATATGTACGACTACACATGTACAGGATGTCTGCCCTGCTGCTGTGGGTTACTATCCAGATGCATAGCTGCTCACTGGTGATCAATACATGTTGCTATATATATATATATATATATATATATATATATATATATATATATATTGTTTTCATATTGGACGTGTAGCCTGGTTATTGGCAGTTGTCAATTACTAAACATGCTGGCCATCAAGGCCAAATTATATTCTTTTGGCATAGATAGAACTTTCACTAACATAGGGGTGCAGACATAGTTCTCTGCAGACATGCCCCACCTTCTCCTATACAAAAACATCTATATTTGTATATGATGATATCTGTAAATCAAATTATCTTAACAATTTATGTTAGTGGCTTTGTGCCATAACAATAGTGGGTATTTCATCAGCACTGTTTTTATGTTGGGTCTTCCTTCGTGTGAGTTGCTCGATCCCTAGATCCCACTCTGATCTCAGTTAGCAAGAAAGGCAACGTTTTCTTTAAAAATACACATTTTGTTGCATTATTTACTACCAATGGGTAATGGGACGATTTGCCACATCTTAGCGAGGATTCATATTGTAGTTGCCCACAACAAACATGTTGCTATATTGCAACAACATCAACAGGTTCAAATAACGCATCAGAGGTATAGAAAGTAAACAGCTTGTTTGTTCTTCGAACTGTTTATACCACTGCTAGTTCACAATGTAAACAACACATGTGTTAAGTGTTTACATGCATGAGACTAAATTTAACTGCACATACCTATTTATGCTTGCACACTCATGATTGCCCCGTAGTAGAAAGTAGTTGTCTGGGTATTTTATCTTGTAGGCCAGCATCAGACATATTGTTTCTAGGGATCTATTGCCCCTGTAAGAACACACACACAAACATAGAGAAACATGCACATAGTCTTGTTACTAGGAAAGTGTTATTTGTGAATTGTGATAATGGTAATCACATATGCCAAGAGATAAGTTACCAAGAAACAGACATACTTAGTGTACACAGTACTAAACATAGGTGCTACTAATTATATTTCAAATTAAGCCACCCCCCAAGCTGCTAAGTCATTTCATGCAGTCTGACCAATTGTTCCACTCTGTATCATGTCGCTAATGAGTTGATGTAAATCAATATCACATCACTGACATTACCAGCAAGCTTTACTCTAGGTCATCCATGTTATATTTGTTACCTACAGTAGCTAACACACAGCTACATGGTAGCTATATTAGGGTATTTGCTGCAGGGGGTAATTACAAACACACTAAATGTGTCCCATTAGTGTGATATTCTTCTTATAATTGGCAGAAATGGAAATGTATTATGTTATTCCTTCTAATAAGCAGCCACACACGTTGTCTTCTGACCGTAGGTTAAATATTGATTTAATCGCTGCTGGTTACATACTATTCCTTGGGCACAATATGCATCTAGTAATTCCACATACATTATCCTATTTAACCTATTTATCCATCTTAACATGTTCATCTAAATTATGGCTATAATTAACAGGTGAAGGGAAATACATTATGGAACTACAAATATAACGTACCAAGACATACATTCACCAATTGCTTATTTCTTACAAGAACAATGTTGTCAAACATATCTAATTATAAATAATTGTTAATGTAAATGCTAAAAAAGGATAATTTGAAGAAAAATTATTTCTTAGAAATATTTATATAAAACAAATATTGTAATCCAATACATAGTACTTGACAAGATATATATCAGCCACTTAAAAGAACATGCCAATAAAGGTATCATATAGCAATTTATTCATGCAATTGATTTATGATATATGTATATCAACGACTCAGAAAATGATGCAAAACTTGTTATAATGATTGTATTTTGTACCTACCATAAAATCACCATCACAAATTGTTTAGGTTTATCAGGGTGACATTTCTTGGTAAACTCAATTTTGTTACATTGTGGATTTTCCGAGTTGATAATAAACATGCAGAAAATATATGTGCACTTTAGAATGAAGTTATTTCCCACCTGTCAACATAATCCCCGAGGAAGAGATAGTTGGACTCAGGTGGATATCCACATTTGTCAAAGTGCCGAAGGAGGTCTTCGAATTGGCCATGGATGTCCCCACAGATATTGATGGGAGATTCGAGTTCTATCAGCATCGACTGCGCCAGAAATATGTCCCTAGATTTCTGACAAAGCTGTCGTATCTGTGTCTCAGGAAGTTGTACCTGGGGATGAATCCACATAATTTGTTTCAAAATAACAAGGTTATACAAATGGAGAATCACACAAAGAAATAATATGTATAGTGGGATGATTATAAAATACAAAAGTGGCCATACACACTTGATTTTTATATGAGCAAATAACAAATTACTGGAATAAAATATACTTTTTATATTCATGTACATGCTGTAGGCCTTACCTGCGTATGCACTCAGAACTCCAGAATTTTTCTTTTAAATATCAAAATACTTCTTATTATAGACTGTTTCAACAAATTGATTAATTTTTTAACATTCATTTATCACCTATTTAATCTGATGGATAGCAATATGGATGCATGTGTTAGACTGTTTTACTTATTTTATGCATTTTCCATATACTTATACATTTACAGTCACAGCATTTTATGCTAGACTTGATTATCTAATAATAACATTTTAGGCTTAAAATATTCATTTATATTTATTTATCACTATGTGATGTCACAACATTTTGGTACATAAAATGTGTATTGTACATGTTCATTTTAAGTAAACAATGTTTATTACCAGTATTCCAATTGGACAAGAGGAATGACTTGAAAAAGTGATGCCTTCGTCAGAAATGTCAGTCTTGGTTTGATCCTCGCATTTTACAAAGAAGTAGATTTTCTGGAGTATTTTTAACAAACTATTTTGTATGGTCACCATAGCAACGTTGCATTCCTCGCACACTTGCCACTCTGACTTGCCTGCTTTCCTGGAGTGTCTCGCACAGATAGAAGCTGCTGAATGATCAAGTCCAGATTGAGTTCGGCCGTGTGTCTGGCCATGGCAAGGTATGCGTTGGCAACACCGTCTACTTTAGTAGGTTTCCATGCTCACAGATACACTGCAACAATTTATTGACGGCTACACCATGCAACACATACCAGATGTGCAACAGAAGCTAATAATTTACATCATGATGTTCCAGTAAAACAATAGCCTTCAATAGATAGCTAGTGTGGCTCAGATGTATAATTAATGAGCACTTACAGTAATTTTTATATCTTATTAGGTTGAATGGGAAAATGTTGTAACTTCCAAACTGGGTTAGCAGGTTTCTGACAAAATGTCTGCAGATTAAAATGCAGCTTAAACCTCTTACACACAGAAAAAATGTTCTGCCTATATATTTTAGACAAAATGCACTGAATTAAGAATACAACAATACAATCCATGAACACTGAACTCATTTTATTTGCACATACAAATACATTAATTTATACATACTTAATGACATCCAGAAATCGTAGCTCTAAGTCTAACACGATTGAAATCTGAGATCTTAACTCAAAATATTCATTTGTTTAGCTAATTTAACATAAAACATTATTGCTCTAATTAGAGGTCACAGCCAGCTTCTGTCTCCACTAGGTCTTAAATTTCATCAACCATCTGCTCAGTAATGACCCTGTCACTTTTTACAACCCAAGCGCTCTGTCTTTCCTGGACCAAAACAGCAGCATCTGACAGTGGTTGGCACTCAGTAAAGGTCACCTCTCTGCTAATTGGCATTAACTTCCACCATTAGCCAGCCCAAGACTAGCATACACAAGAGATAAACATCTTCACATGTTATCAAAGCTAGTGTAGACATGCTATGTAAGATGTTAATTTGAGTCATCAACACAGTCCACACTTAGTGCTTGTGTGGTAACAAACTCATACAGTGCTATTGTATGTGTATTGTATGTACTGCATACTGTGTGTGTATATGTGCATGCATTTGTCTGCATGCGTAGATGCATGCATGCATGCACTGTACGTGTATGTGCATGCATGCATATGTGTGACATGACTGCATGTACATGTGTGCATGCATGTGTGTGCATGTGCGTGCGTGCGTGCGTGCGTGCGTGCATGCGTGCGTGCATGCGGTGTGGTGTGCGTGCATGCGTGCGGTGTGGTGTTTGTGGTGTGTGTGTGGTGGTGTGTGTGGTGTGTGTGTGGTGGTGTGTGTGGTGGTGTGTGTGTGTGTGTGTGGTGTGTGTGTGGTGTGCGTGCGCGTGCGCGTGCGCGTCTTTTGATGTGTGTAACAAAAATTAAGCTAGTTAATAGTTAAATGTTGTTTAAACAATATATCACAAAAATAAACTTGGTTTTAGACAGTTTTAATTTGTTTATATATCAAGGCAACAAGTCAAGTATTCTATTACACAGTTTTTGACACCATCAAACATAGGCCCTACCATTATCACCATGAGGTCATAAATAGCTGCATGAGCCAAAGCATTATGAAAATGTTTAATTTTGCAGAATATTAATTTAATAATTACATATGTTTCACAATTTACTGATATGAATCATATAATTCACCAAGAAACAAGTTATTTCTCATTTGCTAAATTACTAAAAAGTCAGTAATATTACTGTCTACATACCGGTAAATGAGTACACGTACACACGACAGCTTATATAATTACACCGCCAACTGCAATTAAGTTAAGGGTCCACTGCACTGCTAGCCTCAGGCTTGGGTTTATAGTAGTATCCTTACGGAAGTTACGCCATCTTATCACTACTCTCGATTCTAGGACTAGGGATGATTATATTAATCATTGCCATTGCATTGGATTAATCATTCACTCAGTTGTTTGTAAATGTATGCAATTGTACGCAATTTAATAAATCACAACAACACTGTGACGTACCTTGACTGTTGGTGTTTCGCAGTTGTAGTTCTTCGGTGATTGTGCGACCAGTTTCATTGACAAGTGCGCCTCGTAATAGCTCCGCGAAAATCGCATAAATTTCGCGGTAGATTTCGCGGTACGATTCAGCGCACCGGACGTGGTCGTTGCCAGCAGCTGGGATCTGCGCGCTTATCTCCTTACTACGTGCTCATTGTGCGCGTACATACGGGCCAAGTTTGCGACCCTAAACTCTTTCGGTCGGCGCGTAAAACATGCTGAAATACATTTACAAAATTAATACAGTTACCGACAACACCTCCCTCAATGCTTCGCAGGTTGCGTCAAACGTCACGTGTCGGTTGCTAGGATACACACGCTCCGGTTGCTTCATCCATTGACGGAGGCTGCAGCAGCTTGACGTCCGCGATGCAACGACACTCGTCTGAGGCCGTAAGCCGATATTTCACACTGCACACAGATCTGACGTATCCTGTTTTACCGAGACAGACTCGATTGAATGGACTTATGGCTGTCTAGATTAGGACTTGTGGTGTGTTCTGTTGAGTATCGATCAAGTGCGTCGCGTCAGCAACAGACAGTGATTGTACAATGCGACCCCGCCTCGACAACGTTGCTTGCTTGCGTCACTTCACGCCGAAGAAAATAACAGACCATGGCATAGGTCGGTATAACACCGTCCTATGGCTATAGCCCGTTCTCAGAGCTGTGTCGCTCCCCCCACTCAACACAGTTGTTTCTGACACCAACGCTAGCGTGAGACGTGACCATTACCAGGGTAATCTTCTACTCGGAGATGGTTAGTGGGGTATAACAGGTGTCAATAAAAGCATTACAAAAACTGACTAGTCCACGCTCAAAGACATCTTGTTACGCGAAGTTTTGGGGAGTCGGGCCTGTGTCATAAAACAGTTCTAACCATACTCTATTCCTTTCAACTAAAACTGAGCTTGATCTAAGTAGGTAGGCCAATTATATAGTTTACCAACTATAGAGTCGGAAAAGCAGCAGCCCAGGAATAGTACGCAGAGCGGTCAAGAAAAGTGTTAAAAAAAACCAGACAAGGATTGAAATCACTTATCGGAAGAAGAACAAACTATCTTCCGGTTAAAATGTAATCATTGATAGTTTTTGAGCGAGATGCCCACGGTTATATGTGCATATGAAACCAAAACTTCAATATATTATCCTGGGAATCGCAGAGAGATTGTGCCAAATGGAATGCCTACAAAGACTATTTAGATGCATGGATGGATTTGATCTGGGTTAGGTTTCAATTGTGTCTCCGGTGAAGGTGGCATAGCCTCCGTGACAGCAATTGAACCATCTCCCGCCTGTCTGTTTCTAAGGAACTCGCTGGCATTCTCCTCAACCGGCTATTAACATTTACGCTGGATACTGCCCGAACGTCGGTGCAGTTTCCACACCACTCGGTCGTCGCACGGTCACAACATAAATAATAGTGATAAGTGTAGCACATGTTCGCCGCCCAACATATGGGTGTGAATGGTGTGACCGCGGTGGTGCAGAGACACAGCGGGACGACGGTCGCTACGAAGGTAGGATTGTCGACGGGACGGGCGGTCTGTGGTGATCTGCGAGGAGCAGGAGCGGGGCCTGAGATACAGCGATATAATGGGATGACCGGTGCGGCACTTGTGTTCACTACACTGAACACAGGGTGGGACTCGAGGATAATGCCGCTGTCTATCAAGTCGGGTGTGTTCCGGTCGCTGCTCTATAGTACTGAGTGTTGGCCGGCGCACAAGACTGTTGGGGAGGGTTTCCTATACCGCTGTCTGTGACGCATCACCACGGTGGAGCGAGGCCAGACGCGTGGAGATGTTCGACACCATTGCCAGCCCAGCGGAAGAGCTGCTGCGAGAACGGCGGCTTCGGTGTAAGGGCCACTGTCTGAGGGTGAGAGGAGATGGGTTCGGGTACTTAACGGCAGGGGGCCGTGGGGCAGACTGCTGCGTGACGATCTGGGCAGCCGTAGCATCAATAGAAGAGATGTGCTGGCACTTATTGCGAATCGTGTCCCTCGCACAAGGTGTTGTCACTTTATGGCACATGTCTCAGCCCGGTCCGTGGCCAGGTCTTCCGGTGTACAAGGATCGTCCCTGCTGGTAGGAATTCAGCTGGTTGCAATTCCATTTTGATGACTGTTGATGTTTCTTGCAGTAGTGTTTCCCACATTTCCAGTCTGGTGTTGCTGGGCGATGAGTTCAGCGGTTTTGTGAAGTTCAGGAAACCTTTCCGTGACTTTAATCGGTTCTTAGCAGATATGTGGTTGCATAGTTGGTGTTTTGTATTTGCTGCCTGTCTTGATCTTTCTGTGCGACTATCAACAGTCCGCCTGATGTCCCGTGGAGCTATGCTAGCCAGCAGATGTTGGTTGTTTCTGTTGGTAGGTTTCAGGCAGCCCGTTATCAAGTCTCAAGTCTCAAGTAGTTATACTCCAAACAGCCCAATCTTGAGCTAACGCAGGAGTTTGGACCAACGGCTTTTAGTGTCTCTTCCGAAAGACACGGGCAAAGTGGGGTGAACGAAATTGCCCAAGCTTCGAAACGGCGGAGGTGGAATCGAACCACCGTCCTCTCGATCGACAGGCGGGTGCTCTAACCATTAGACCACCGCTCCCCTCTAGTTATGATGCGGCAGCAGTCATGATGAGCAGGGTTACGCTTGTTTGCATGTGTTGATCTTGCCCAAACAGCACACGTGTATTCGGCAGCAGAATAGCAAAGGCCAAGTTCACTGGACCTTAACGTCGGTGCTCTGCTTCCCCATTTAGAGTTGACAAGTTTGCGGATGATGTTGTTTCGTGCATTCACCTTCTATTTGGTCTTACAGATGTGTTTTGTATGATAGTGGTCTGTCAAGATGGACACCAAGGTACAGTGGTGTTGATGTGTTGTCCAGTCTGGTACCGTTCCAAGTGACGTTTAGTTCGCGCTTAGCGTCTCTGTTCCTTAGATGGAAAGCACACACCTGGGTATTTGATGGGTTTGCGCATAGTTCATTCAGCTTGTAGTATGTTGTCATGGTTCCTAGCGCTGATGTAAGTGTTGCTTCGATGTTGCTGAAGTCTGCCCTGGGATGTTATACACAAGTCGTCAACATAAATAAAGCTGCGAGTTTCGAAGTGGATGGGTTAATCATGTGTATATATGTTGAAAAACATTGGCGCCAGTACACTTCCCTGAGGTAACCCGTTTTGTAGTCTTCGCCATCTGCTCTTTTTACCATTCAGTACTACGAAAAATCGCCGGTTTTCAAGCATGTTGCATACTAGGTCGGTTACATGGAGGTCGCCAGTCATCTCTGGCATTTTGGCGAGGAGGCGTCGGTGGTTGACGGTGTCGTATGCTGCCGATAGATCGACGAAGACAGCTCCGGTGATTAGTTCTTTTTCAAAGCCATCCTCGATGTGTTCGGTCAGATTGAGCAGCTAGCCCGTGCACGATTTTCCTGGACGGAATCCAGCCTGTTCTGGAATAAGTATAGTGACTTTTCAAGAGCGCGTGTATGACTATAACTCGCACAGTGTGACGATGTTTCTTTAGCAGACTGATGCTGGCAGTAGGCGTGGAATAATTCGATTGCATGGACTGTTAGATGGCAGCAATCTGTATGTTATATAGGCTTTGCTACAACATATAAACCAATATTGGGGGAGTCATGGACAAGTAGAACGTTTGGCCCACTAAGTAAATATTAAAATTGAAGTGTAAATGGGACTAATTATTGGAATTAGTTACCGTAAAATCAAGGGAAATTCCTGTCTTTCACATATTTCGTCAGCACAATATGTTGTAGATTAGTTCTATGGTAGTACACTCCTGTACATTCTTTTCTAATGAATTACTAGTTTATATGTATATTGGTCGTTCATGCATTGTATTTAAGGGCACTCCACCATGTCAGGAAATGTCGCTGAACCGTTTTATATTACGTTCATGCTCAAAATCACGGAGTATACATTAACACTGCACAATTTTTTGTGATCTGGGTCATGTCTTAATATTGGAGTAGGGACAAAATATACTTATTAGGTTATAAGGCATAATTTCCTTTAAAATATTTTTTATGAAACAGTATGTGTCTAGGACTCCAGGTTATTTTAAAACCAGTATTTTAAAATATGCTGTCTTAATATTATGTAAATTACAATAACTTCAAATAAAATATAGGAAAATATTACTAGTTCACATTCACTGTAGGTTAAAAAAAATGCTTTGACATATGGGATACCTGAACTCGTAATAGCATCCTGTCACTTCCATCATAATATATAAGTAAAATTGCAGACAATAACAGAATTATGCATTAGTAAGTCGAACTGTATTGTCAGGGACAGATTTCTACCATCTGCAAATTATTTGTGTTAAATATAGCATAAATCACAAGTCACAAACAGTTTTATTTCTGTAAATGTGGCTCTGACATTGCTAGACAGTAAAACTGCATTCATTTAAAACAACCACTTGAGAAGTACAGATTGTGCCAGAGAAAATGGCCACAAATAGACAAGAGTGGAGGACCATGGTAGATGGCCTATGCTCCCAGCGAGCAAACAGGCCAAAGTAAGTGAGTAAAACTCGTGGGTGGTTTATGTTCTCACCATTGCAGAAAGTTCTTGGTTCACCCAGAAGAGCATAAGTATTCAAAAGAAACATCATACCATTTGCTGCTCTCTATGTACTTTATATGTTCAAGATGTGTGTGTTGGATCATACAGTATGATGGTAGCAGATGTGGAGGCACGGATGACTTAGCAGATTACTTGAATGAATTTACAGACTGCTGCATGATGCAATATGTATCAGAAACACATCTGATTCAGAGATGACTAATACAGGTTGTTTGCCTTTGTGCATAAATATCATAACTTGTCCATAGCTTAACTGGCCCATGCGAGTCATGGCAAATTAAGTTGTGAAGATGCAGCAACAAGACATGTCCAAAATGACACCCCCAGATAGACGGACTGCAGACAACTGTTCAAAGTACTCCTGCCTTCCCACAGAACAATGCTCAGTTGTAGATTGTTCCTAGTTTCTTTGGATCGTCCACTTCGGTACTACGAATCACTGAAACAGAATCGTAAGTTGATGCCAGTTTCAGCACCTGGTCGTAATCGCATCACAAGGACATCAATAGCTGATTTCTTATATTTAACACAGTTGACTGAATGGTTCTTAATAGTTTAGATTTTACAGTCAATTTCATATTCCACCAGCACACATGAACGCGCGCGCGCACGCACACACATGGCTGGGTCCAATTATGTAATTGTAACTGATTACAAAAAATTGTGTAACTGTAACTGATTATGGTTTTGAAATTTTGCTGTAATGGTAATTGTTATATTTTGTATAATTGAAAATTTATTTCAATTACAATCAATTCATATCACAAACTACCTGAACAAACTGTCAATAAAAATATAATTTAAGTCTCAGGTTGAAAATCAAGACTATTAATAACACCTGCTTATATAATCAAACAAGTGCACCAGAAAATGTCTCCCTTTTAAACAAAACTTCATTGCACTCTGCTAGCAAACGTTTCACACATGGGCACGGCTTCCAAAGAGTCTCATCCCTGTAACTGGATTAAAGGACTACTAATGTATTTAGCCACAGTCATCCAGTTCAGTTCAACAGATGTCAGTTGGGATGTTGTTGTTGTTTCTGACCTTCTAACCCTGCTAACATGTATATATTTTTATATAATAAAAATATGTTTTAAACGGCTGTCTTTTTATTTAGTGCAATTCAACAAAATGTATAAACATTACCGTTATATTTGTTTATCAATTGTGTAAAAATATTGAAATTCAGCAAAACATGCAAAAATACATAATTAACAAATGCTGAACATATTTGGTTCTGCATGATGTAACTGAAACAGTGTAATTGTAATTGAATTGAAAAATTATGAGTGTAATTGTAATTAAAAATGAAATGTAATTGATATAATTCTGTGTAATTGGACCTGCCTCTGCACACATGAACACACACACATATACATACACACTGTAAGTTTTAAAATATATAATGTTAACGACAGATGCAAATTTTTATAGCTAGGTGCAAAAGGCTAAAGGACCCACGGACTGATCACGTGGAGAAAGACTCAGAAGACAAAACTAATTAAGCATGTCCTGGTTAATCGTGTCGTCACTAGGTTTTACTGCACCAACTATTTTAATAACTATGTACAGTGTCAAAATTGCCACAGTTGCTAGCATATTACCATGACATATACTTGGAATACAATACCTGTGTACTTGATTTTGTACATGTTAGCTTTATCACCCAAGGAGTTGTGCCTTATGAAAGCAATGCCGCCAACAAAAATTCCTGTAAAACAATATATGTTGTTACATTTGTTGTGGCAGAAAACACATGCAAATAGTTTGTATAGTCAATGACAATAATTAGGAAGTGTCAATTAACAGAGACAGCATGCATCAGTTTCAAGCTACAACAATGGGAAGCTTCGGGAAGCCTCCCAACAACTTCACAGCAACAATACTACACAGAAGGTAATACAAAAACATTAAATTATAAATTGTATCCATGTATCATAATTTGGTATAAATTAAATTTATATTTTTAAACATTATATTCTATATTTTTAACAAGAAAAAACACTTTAATGCCCAGATAATTATTGTGACTATTATATGAGAAGTTTTAATAGCAATTATACACAAATTGGCACACAGTAAACCTACACGGTGAGACTGCATTGTCAATCATGATAGAATTCCAACCTTGCACCATTTGTGACCCTATGGAAGTCATGGCATTTTTCTAGAATCTTGGCCCACCTCAATTTAGTTATTAAAGTGAAACAAGTCATGGTTTGATTTTAGTTGCACATGGTTAGTTTTTATTATCTATTTTAGGTGCATAGCCCCCAAACCATGGCTTTTGTTTCATGTTAACATGCAACAGGTATAGTAACCATGCACAATGCATTCTGAACTACAGAACATATAAATTATTAAACACATTTAATCACCTTTTTTAAAGCTCAAATTCGCATGTTTAACCTGCATTGAGTGCCATCTTACCCCTTTAATTTGCAATATGGCACCACTCAAAGAAAGTGAAATATGCAAATTTGAGAATTTAAATTTAAAAACGTGATTAAATGTGTTTTACACACATGTTCATTAATTTACATGTTCCACAGTTCAGTATGTCCCTGTTCGTGATTATGCTTAATGATTCTGTTTTGTTGCGCCTCTGAGCTCAGGTTCCTGAGGATATAGGCGTTATAGAAGTTAACTATTATTATTATTAGTATGCGCATACATTGCATGTAATAGCAGTGACACTGAAGTGGTCCAGTTTCTAGAACAGTCCTGAAGTTATGGTTATTGGCATTCTGAGAGAAGAAAACAACGTCTTACCCAATACCCCCAGCCCAAGTGACCCTACGAGGTCAGGCACCTCCTGCCAGCCTTGCTTCAGCAGACTTATCCCTGCTGTAAGAAAGAAACAAAGAAACCATGAGAATTAAATCTCTATTTTTTTTAGTTTTAAGTGTAAAATTGGAAACATTATGGTAAAGGTGTACTTTAACTACAAATCATGCACACATGATTGTGTATATGTAATAGATTTTATCTGCATATAACACGTTCCTGCAACATCCATACAAATTTCACCAACATATTCAGCAACGTATTCACTTCAAGAAAGATTTGTGCCACTTTTAAGTAGACCATTGATTTTTGTGGTCCAAATAGTGTCACTTTACATCAGTGTCTTCTGCAGCGAGCAGCTTCTGCTTATACTGTCATTCACTGGCAGTGAATCACTGAAAATGCAATCCGTGGTGTTATTTGAGACACAAGTGTGCAAAGAAACAATAATTTAAAAAGAATATACATTTTTAAATGCTTTTTTGTATGTGGAATGATGGAATGAATGCACAGGCATAGAAGAAAATAAGGTAAGAATGTTATTTAGTGGAGCAAATAATTCAGGCCAATCTAGTTCATAATTACCTGGGGGTTAGGCAGAGTCAACTGCCCCAGTACTAGTACCGACTTGAAAACTTAAATTTTTGAGCCAATTTTGGAACCTTATAAAGATGTTATTTATAAACAGGACAATAAACATGTGTTCCATGTCTGCATACAATATGTAACATTTCTATTGCGCTCAAATCCTCAGGAGACCTAAGCTATGCAGGGCCCTGTGGATTTTAGTAGGGAAGCAGTGATACACTAAGCCATGATACTATACATATTGCAATGTTTGTGTCATAACATGTGATATGCGATACATAACAATACATAAGTTTAACAGAACACATTTATTGGGTACACATTTTACAGTTCAGTTTGTCTACTGAAAACATACTTTTCATGAACAAATTGCAATAACTAAAATGTCTAGACCCTTGACTTGGGCAAATATGATGAAACATCCCTTGTGAAATCACCTTACTTAAAACTACGAGTAGTACTGTGAACTACTGTCTGTAATTCATATATTTGATATATGTGTATATTTAGTACAACATTTTAATGATGTATTGTGACATAGCCGTTGTTAATGATTAAAACAAACAAGTGACCACTTTCACACCGAGTCTCCGGCTACAACAAACTACTATGCATGTTACGGGATTACGTCATGGGGTTATATATTACTATGGGTAGTCTTAAAACGGTTTCAAAAGGGTATTTAGAGGTTTTTCAACAAGATGATACCTTGAATGAAAAATGTTCATGTATTGCAATTCTTGTAAAATATATCGAGTACCGTATTGTTAAAAAACTTTGTGATACATCAATGAATAGTTGCAGCCCTAGTTTTCAGCGAAATGTTGTTATATTCCTTACAGACTTAACACTAACGTGGAGTGAGTCAAAAAAGCTCTAGTTCCAACATTTGTCTGAACACTGGGTATGAAAAATAGATTAGAATTAGATTACTGAAGCTGTCTTGCAGGAGTGAGCTGTGAATTTAAATATACTGGTTGCTTGGATGAAAGTGTTTGAGTCATTATGCAAATCTTTAAAGTAACGTGATATCGGACAGGGAGCCAATGCAATGATTTAAGAAGTGGTACTGAGTGAGAGAAACGAGGAGACCAGGTAACTACCTTTGCCAAACAATTTTGCACACGTTGGAGCTATTGAAAGGAATATTGTGAAAACAATATTGCAATAGTCAAACTTACTGCTAACAAGAGCAGTTGTAATATTATAATTTTGGCGACAGAAAATGCATTCCTATATGCATAACACTAAAGTCAATTGATAATAACCATGCATAAATATACATTTTGTAATGAAAAGCGTAACATCACATGACGTCATGCATCAGTTGATTTCGAAAAATGTCACCCACTACTCACAATAAACATACTCATAATAAATTATTTGCCAATTTGGAGCATATTTCTGCTTCTTGATACCAATGTGCAGATGGTATGTCACGGAATATACATGTGAAACGGTTAATGCGTGTCAGTTTAAAATGGTGTATGGACATTATGTCACAAGTCACGTCCTAGACGATATGTCATAAATTTGGAGCGCTATGTCACAAGATGCTTGGATGATTTGTCACAAATTTATTTTAAGTCTGTATTTGTTGTTCATGCACTGGACATAAATCGGTGGTCATTTGTGCTAATGTTGGCACTCTGAGGAATATCTGTGTGTCTTAAACGTTACTTATTATCGCCCATCGTAGCGTGCTATATGGTAGTAAGTCTTGCTGTAATTCGTCCAGATCAAATAGCATGACTTGTATGTTAGACATATCTCAGGAGGGCGGGTTATAAGTAGATGAACATTGTTGGACTCACGATAAGCCAATGGCTTCCTTGTCCACTTGCCATCTGGGCCTTTGGCTTGGATGGCAAATCTTGTTAAACCTAGTTTCATTATTATTTTAAGCATAGTTCACTGTTTGCAGTCTTCATCCTTCATACTAATTTGCGTTATATATACATGATATGTTATTCATGTATTGCATGACATTGTATGGACATGTTTTGGTCATAATTAATACCAAAAAAAGAAAACAAGCAAATATAAAGACAACATTTTATCTATTAATCAGTATATGCTTGCTTTTTACAAAAAGGCTACATAATTGAAATCCTAATGGAACATACTAATAACAAAGACTAATGGAACACACTAATCTCATAGACTAATAAATATACAAACAATAAAAAATGTCATACTAGTATAATACATTAATGTTAAATGTGGATAGGATATGTACTAATACAGAACATGTCTACATAGAACATGTGTCTAAATACTAATAATTACGATGTGGTGTCTTGGAATATTAAAGAAAGTACTAATTTGAAAATTTTAAAACACACTAATATGGGTTGTCCCTATGTAATTTGTAAATAATAAAAATCTTCATAATGAGCCGTTTATCTTGCTTGCTGTGTAGAGTGACCGTAGCATGAGGATCACGTGTGGCCATCTTCCCACCTATTAAAAATTGCAAACACCTGGCAGTGATTTATTCAACCATGTACAACAGATCATCCATCCATTCATCCATGCACACACACCCTGTGTACAAGTTGAATGATATTGACAGTGAAAATTACATAATAGTGACATGACAAAGACATGAAAAGGGATGTAAAGTGACTGATAGTTAGGTTGAAAGAAGATAATGGTAGATGATTAGAGTGAGATGCATCATGCAACAATGTCCCTGTACAACATGATGATAAAATGCTATTGTATACAACAGCTGCCTAGTTACGTGAAACCATGGTGCCACAATTATTTCTATAACCATTACTATGTGCTAACAAATCAAGCAAATTCGAACACAATAATACACAGAGTAAAAGTTGTACTTGCACACGTATGGTTACAGGATAATAATGCATTAATATAATGTTTTTAAGTTACTGTCTACGCATTAAATAAAGTGGCAAATTTTTTTTTCGGATGCTTAGTTATACGTCAGAAAGGTATTTCTGACAGTTTCTGATAGTTTCCAATGCTTTAGACTTGCCAACCCTATATCCAAGTTTAACAAATATTTACAAACTTCATAAATGTGCAACAGTCAACATTTATAAACATTTATTTATGCACAGTATAGGAAACAAAACTTACCGATGCACCCTTTCAGGTATGATGAGCACTCGATGGAATTTGGCCATTGCGATTCATGATAGCTATATTGGCGGCCATGAATTCAGATGTCCAGGGAGATGGGATATATTACCAGAATGCTTAATATACATGTATTTGATCACAACAACGACTTTTAAGCATAATCATGAGTCCTGACATTTATAATAATTTAGTACGTCATCTTTTTTGGGACATATTGACATATATCGTCTACAATTTGACATAAACGACGTGTGACATAAGTGACTTCAGTTGTGACATAACGTCAAACTATAATTCTTAAAAATCTTCAGCTATTTAGTTGTGATCTGTGTTGCAAGCACAGAAACCACGCGTACGTTTTCATGGGCCTCGTCTCCCGCCTCTATACTATTACTAGGCTATAGGAGCCGGTGACTCTGCCTAGCCATAAGTCTGCTGGAAGTAATGGATAAAAAATACCGAGTTGATACGGACTTATGGAAAGCACGAAGTTCGAACTTAGCCTAGCCCGGGCCTTGGTCGGTATGTGACGATACGGAACTTCGGAAGGTCAACATTATTTACAAATCCAAACACCAAAGACGTGCACCAATCATCGCTGACATGCAGTTTACATGCAGTTCCATGATAACGCATATCATGACCATTCAATGTTCACTACAGTTTGTACATCGCTACAACGTCTGAAGTTAATTTAATGTCAGCGGCCAACAACTCACCTCCTTTGGCCGCCATTTCTAACGTGCGCATGCGCCTGACAACATGCAAATCGTTGTATAGCGTAATGTATATAGGCGTTAAAACATAGGCCCGTCTATCAATTATCATTCTTTTTCACTCCTACGGTTTAATAGAACCGAACGAAAGCAGAATTTGTTTTAACGTTTTTCTGCGGCAAGTAAATGAATTTAACTGACAAACTTGGTCGGTTGATATTTTGACTAATTATAGTCGAAATAAATTTACACTTAAAAATAATGAGCATTTGTAAAGGTATATATAATTTTAAGCCTTTTATAGTTTGCCCATATCTTAAGCCAGTTTTTATCTATTCTATTTTTTTAAGATGTTAATAGAGGATGGAGCTATAATACCGTTAGACAAGAAATTCCATACATCCACCACTCTTTGACTAAAAAATCGGCATCTGCATAGCTTCATACATTGTTGTTTGTTTAATTTGTTTACTGTGGCCCCCGAGGTTATTTAGATTAATGTTAAAAACTGATCTGGGTCTATGTTCTCTTTCTCAGTTAACAACTTAAAAAATTAAATTAAATATCGTCATAATCTCTGTTCTTCAAGTCTATAAAGTTTTAGCTGTGTTAATCTTTCCTCATAATATGTAAATTCTTTTAATCATATTACTAGTTTTGTTGCCTTGCCTTAATTGTACTTCCTCAAGCATTTAAATATCTTTTGCATAATAAGGTGACCATTCCTGTATGCAATATTCTAGATGTCTAATATATGTAATATAAACAATGTTGAATGTTTCTCTATCAAAGTGAATAAATGCTCTCTTCTTCAGATTAACTGAACGCAAAACCACCATAGCTAGTTGGATTGCTGCAACAACTTGTTTCTCCCATTTCAAATTATTTGAAATCCAGACACCTAGGTCCTTCTCTTGAACTGTTTCTGCTAAAACGATATTATTATTTTCGCTTGTCATGGTGTACTCGAATTTTGGATTGTCTTTGCCTTTGCATTTATTTGTGTTGAACGTTAGGCACCATTTTTATTACTAAACTCACTTAAGTTTCAGCTTGTCAGATTTCGCAGTCAGATTTGTTTTTTAATGTTCTGAATATTTTGGTGTCATCAGCAAACATTTTTACATTGCTATTTACTGTTTCTTGTATATAATTTAAATAAATTAAATCAATACTGATCCTTGCGGAACCCCGCTAATTACATCAAAACATTCAGAATATTCACTTCTTACCATAATTTGCCTTTTTCTATCTGATAGAAAATCAGCTGTCCATTCTAAAACTTTACCTCGTATTCAATAGGTAGATAGTTTCTGCAACAACCTCTTTTTTGGGACTTTGTTAAATGCTTTTTGAAAATCTAACAAAATAACATCAACACTATCTCCCTGATCCACATCTTCAGTCCAATTTTTTTTATTTTATAACAAATTTGTTAGATAAGAACAACCCTTTGTAAAACCATGTTGATTTGGGGTATTTAAATTGTTTTCTAATAAATGCTTTAACATTGCATCCTTCACACAAGATTCCATCAGTTTACTGACTGGACAAATTAAACTCACTGGTCTATAATTACCAGCCATGGACCAGGATCCTTTCTTATGAATTGGAGAAATGTTTGCCAATTATCAATCCAATCTACACCTCTAGACAATGATTCCATGAATATTAGAAACAACAGCTTAGCTAAAGTTTCAGCACAATCCTTCAATATCTTTGGATGTATACCATCTAGACCACAAGCCTTGTCTTCTTTTAGCTGCTGTAACTTTATAAATGTATCTTTTAACTGCTGTAACTTTATAAATGTATCTTTTAACTGCTGTAACTTTATAAATGTATAAAACAATTGTCAAGATCAGCTAAAAAGCTACTAGCCTAGAAGAGCTGAAGAGGATGTATGTATGTATGTATGTATGTATGTATGTATGTATGTATGTATGTATGTATGTATGTATGTATGTATGTATGTATGTATGTATGTATGTATGTATGTATGTATGTATGTATGTATGTATGTATGTATGTATGTAATTCAGTAAATGTGATCTAATTTAAAACCTTGTTTTCTGGAACTCTGTTTTAAAATTCTGGTAAATATTATCACCATCATCTTCCATTGTAAATACTGATTCAAAGAACTTCCCTAGAACATCAGCTATTTCCTGGTCATTAGTTGTGGTTTCACCGTCCTCCTTTCTTAAATGTCGTATGACTGTTTTTACCTTTTGCTTACTTCTTACATAGCTATAGAAAAGCTTTGGTTTGTCTTTCATTCTCTTCTAAAGCTTCTTTTCATTCTCCCTTTGTGTTTTTATCAGATACTATTGTTTTTATTTCTTTGCCTTTTATATTCTTCATATTCTTTGTTCCTACCAGTTTTTTCATACCTGTTCCAAAGTTGAATCTGTTTCTTTACTGATCTACAGACTCTCTTAGTTTGCCAAGTTTCCCTCAATGGTACTTTTTTCACTTCCTCTTCAATTTTCAACTTAACGTATTTCCATGTAATGTTTACTCCTTTTGTTTCCATTTCTTCTTCCCACATAACATTATGAAAGGCTGCATTCATAGCTGCCATAATTTTATTATTCACTTTCCAGTAACCATATCTTTTCCCACCATATACTCTTGTATCTATAGTCGAGTATGTAACGAATGTTCACACCAATCCAACATGATCACTTGCCCCAGTGGAGCAATAGAATTTAGGTTCTCAATCATATAATCCACGTTTGTGAAAATTAAATCTAACATTTCCTTCCCTAAATCTTGTGTTAAAATTAACATGTTTTTTCAGGAATAAGTCCTGTGTTACATAAAAAAAAATTGCTGGAAGTGAGTTATCACTAGCTTTCAACAAACAGCTCTTCCAGTTAATTTCATAGAAATTGAAGTCCCCATAAATCAGTAGGTGAGATATACCATGTTTCTTAACTGCTTTGTTCATTAAACTAATAAGCAACTTAGTATTTTGTTCAGCTGAGCCCATACTCTTATATAAGCCAATGGCTTCCTTGTCCACTTGCCATCTGGAACTTGTTGTTCGAAATGGCAATCTTGTTAAATATGCATCCTACTAGTAGTGTGTCCCTCTTGTTTAGTGTGATGATGCTCCATACAGATGACTCAAAATGCGTGGTGTTTAGTTCTGTACATGGTGCAGCCTGTAAACAATTCTCACTATAGAGAATGACCCCTCTTCCATGATCATCTCTGTATGGGGTAAAACCAGATTAATATCACCTTCACTACAAGATTCTGTAATGCCATTAACTTTAGGCTTCAGTACTGTTACCACCTCTCTAAATCCATCCATTTTATTATTTAAACTATGTGCATTTGCATAGTAACAATCAACTATATAATCCTTTGTGTCCCGAACTGGAATGCAATGTGCTTTGTTTGTGCTAGTGCTTATGCTTTCTTTTTGTTTGTTTGCTAAGTGCTTACAACTTCTCCCTGTTTGGGGGTAACAGCACATGACTGTAGTTTTTTGTCACCTGCTTTTTTTCAGCTGTTGCTACATCTCCCTTTTCTCTAGTTGTTGTTTGAGCTTGTGCTCCTGTCTCCTTCTCTTTCCATGTCTGATTTGCTTTCTCATGGACACCCCTCATGTCATTTTGTCCCTTAGTTTAATTCCTGCACTTCACTATTTCGCCATCTCTAATGACAAGATCTGTCTGACCCTTTTCTTTCCTCTCTCTCAGTTCCTTTTGTAACTCTGTACTTTTCCCTCTCCTTAATTGTTTTATTTGGTGCTAGGTAGATGTTCCTGTGTGTATTGTCTTTACACGTATCACCTAGATGGCGCCAGCTTATGCCCCTGGCTTACAATATGTAAGATGTAACTAATGTTTCTATAGCATTGCACTAGACCTCACTGCTTTAGATAGAGATGCCACATCAATGTATAGAATTATTTACGCATTACTTTGAGTTTGTGCATCATTAAGTTTCAGTAGTATTGGCTTTGGCTCATTGCCTGTGCCAAGCCTAGTTATTTCCTTTACTTTGGCTTCTTTCACTCTGAGCTCTTCTAGGATTAAATTCTCAAAAACTTCTTTATCATTTGTTCCTTCTAGTTTCTCTGGTAGATTGTAGAGAATGACATTGTTCTGTCTTTTTTCTTTTCCTTCTGTTCCTCTTTCATGTCATCAAGTTTCATGTCAATAACCCTGTCCATGGTATTTTCGACCTCCCCATTTTTCTCACTAATCTGCTCTACTGATTCTTTTACTGTAGCCACATCTGTCTCTGTATTGTTTAATGATTTTGACATGTTTTCAACAGTGCTTTCAACTGTCATTAGTCTTTCATTACTGTCTGACTGTTTAGTCCTTACATCGATGAAAAATCTTAATGTTATCCTTACCATCGGTTGGCATTTAGTACAAAAAACATCAAGTATTTTAGCCTAAACAAAGTAACCAAGTTAATAAGTTATCACTCAATGTTAAAAAAACAAAAGTCATGATATTTCATACCCCATTAAAAAAGACAACTATACCCAAAATTAAAATGAATGATATTGAATTATATCCAGTTGATGATTTCAATTCCTTAGGCCTTACTGTCAACAAACACATGTGCTGGGAAAATCATATAAATAATTTTTATAATAGCTAACAAAATCTCACAGACTATTCGGATCATTAATAAATTAAAACACATCCTACCTTGCAACATTTTACTAAAAATGTACATTTCTTTAATCTTATTTCATCTCAATTACACCAACCAAACAAACCGTTTACCAAAAATTCAGAAGAAATCACTGAGAACTATAACATTTTCCAAATATAATGCTCATAGCAATCCAATTTTAAGAACACATAGATATTTTAAAACTGGATGATATTTTTTAAACTCCAACAATTTAAATTCTATTTTAAACTAACAAACAAAAACTTACCAGAATACTTACCAGAATACTTTAATGCTATGCCCATTGTGCATAATTCAGACAAATATACCTATCATACCAGAAACAGTAATAATACCTACATAAACCGGGTAAATCATAATTTGCCACTAATTAAATTATTCACACTGTTAACAACGTACTATGTGAAATCAAAAACAAGATTTATACCCATTCTCTCCAAGGCTTTCGATATACTGTAAGACATACTACATAAGGAATTATGAAACTAAATGTTTTATCCCAAACTGTTAAACATGTACTAACTGAAAATAATAAGATAGATAACTTTAAAGAAAGAGTCATTGTGACAGTATTTTGTAGAATAAGTAAATTGCACATTATACAGATGTCTAAGATGTCTATGGCTAAGTATCATGTATATGGTATATGGACCAGTTAATTAATATTAATTGGTGTTAGTTAGTGCTAGCTAGTTGCATAGAATAAGTACTTTGATAATGTGTGAATATTAAATTAAAGTTAGTTATATTTTAACAGTGTAATTTACATACTATTATTCTAGTGTATATTTTGCCTATGTTTGTTAGTTAGTGTTAGTAGTTAGTTAGTATTAGTTAGTTAGTATTAAATAATGTTAATTAATGCTCATGAATAAATAATGTTTATTACAATAATTATTGTGCTACTATAAATTTGTATTAAAATTATCCATTAACCAACTCTTATGTTAGCGGCATACATCATGCCTTAAATTGCTTAATAAGATTCTCCCTAAGTGCCTAACCATACATTTATTTATATATACAGTCGCGGGCGACTTGTTAATTGCAATGGTGATTCACACAAATGCGTTGCATATGAATAAAACGTTCACACATTCAGTGGTAATTTTTACATCAGAGACACACCAGCCAATTCGCTCCTGCACTTTTCAACCACATATCCATGAGATATAATATTGATCATGGTTTGTATTTTTTTATTGATAAATTATTCCAACAGTGACACATATTGACAAACAATCATGTCGGCGTCCGGGCCGCCCGGTGCTGCGGAAAACCAAAAACGACCAAAGAGACCATGTAGAGCATGTACAGATTTTAAGACATGGGCCAAGACGCAAGGGGTCTCACTTAAGAAAACGGTGCGTAATTGTGTTTTGTTTAATTTTAGATCCACACGTAAAGTTTCTTCGTGAAATAAGGCGACAATACGAGGGGTCACTGCTCCGTCTCTGATACACGCTGATCCAGCACAGTCGTGGTCGTTGTTTCCTCTGTACTAAAACCACGTTCTACTTTAGTTTAGCTAAATGTTTTGTTAACGGTACACTGTCTGGCCTAACTTCGAAAATTACAATCGAACTGGACAGGACTGAGTCCAATTACGCAAAAGCAAATCAATTACAATTACTTTAAATGTTTCAGTTCAATTACAATTACACTTCTAAAATGTTCAAATCAATTACAATTACACCATTTCAATTACAATTACATTTGTATTATGGAGAGCCATTTGTTAATTAATTTATGTAGCGTGTGTGTTGCTGATTGTGTGTACGAATAGTACGATTGATAAACAAATATAATGAACTTGGTGATGTTTGTACATTTTGTTGAACCGTGACTTCATGATTTCATATACAGTTAGCTAGATAAATATTATTGTTCTTCATAAATACAATGTAATGTTTGCTTGGTTCATTAATTAATGTTTCATTACACGGAGTACAGTACAACTATAAACAAAGGCCACAACCATTTGAAATCCGAATGAGTCTCTCCAATCTACTAAGCCATTTCAAAGCAATTCCACTCATAAAATTTAACCACAAATAATTCATACAAGTACATTAGCAATGTTTACATCAAGATACGTCCCAAGGGGTTTTGTGTATACTCCTTGGTGTACACCCATTCCGACTACTGTGTTATACCCAGATTGGTTTACTTGGCAGTTGTGTTTTGTGGTTGTACTCTAGTTTGCCTATGTCTTGGCTTCAAGCCCAGTCAGTATTCTTACCTAATAAACCTATGGGCTGAAGCTCAATCTCAATTGAGCTTATTTACTGACTTGGGCACTGTTAATTACATGATCTAAGTACTGTATCAACAGAAACCACCACCTGGCCCTTCACAGATAGAAGATTACAGAATCAAAGAAAAATGGTGATTCCTTTTGGCATATTTGGAGCCCTTTGGAAGCCGGGTGTGAACTGTCTTCTGGCAGATTGCAATTAAACATTGCTTAGGAAGGCCAGATCAAAGTATTCTGTTGGTGCACTTGTTATATCTGAATATTCCTTTGATTATATGAGCAGGTCCTGCAGGTGTTATAATTAAGACCTTGATTTTCAATTTGTGTGAGAGAGTATTTATATTTTTGTAGAGTTTTTTCTGGTAGTTTGTTACACCAAAAATACTGTAATTGATTGTAATTGATTGTAATTGATTGTAATTGATTGTAATTGATTGTAATTGATTGTAATTGATTGTAATTGATTGTAATTGATTGTAGTTGATTGTAGTTGATTGTAATTGGTGAGATTACACAACGTATTTCAATTACAATTACAGCAGAATTTCAAAATCAAAGTCAATTACAGTTACATTTACAGCATTTTGCTGTAATCAATTACAATTGCAATTACAATTACATAATTGGACCCAGCCCTGGAACTGGACACTGTCCATAAGACTAATTATTAACGAATATTCTAGACTAGACTAGTGCCTTGGCCTGGGCTTGGCCCTTGTGGCAGTGCTAGTACATACTAGTCATAGTCATAATAGTAGTAGTAAAAAGCCTTTATTTCACGATGGTGACCATGTCACATTTATCACATGATTTTCAATGGGCCATCAATCACATCCACTCTTACATACACAGTTATATAACAAAGATAAAATATACCCATCAAAACAATATATAAACAAAATAAAACAAATAAATATATATAAATAAAAGTGCTCGGACTACTCGACCTGGGACAATTCGGCCCAGTTCGAGACAGCTTGGCTCCGATTTTGAGACAACTCGGCCCAGGTGTCGAGACAGCTCGGCCCAATGATAAATGATATGATGGCACTTAGTTAGAGATAGGTCAGCCCAGTGGTAAATTACCAAGCCAATTATACTGTGTTAACGTGGGCGATAACGGGGAAGTTGAATGTTTTCGTGCCGTAGTTAGAATTACAAACCGACATCACTACACATTTTTTTTTAATTATCACATATGACAACTATTTCATGGCTTTGTGAACATACATTTTATATTTGCTGTGAGAATGTAATTAGACATGACTGCAGGTGCACTACCAATGGTGGGAGTAGCCATGGCCTATGGTAATGGGACAGGTTTTCGCACGCACGATAGTCCGTGTTTTTTTCCCCGGAATTCAAATTTTTACCAGATTCTGTCTGCTAGTTTATGCAAGTTATTTTCTGGCAGTATGATTGGAACTTCTGTTAAACATAATTATGAACTTCAGAAGACAAACATGGTCGGTTTGATGCAAATAATGTATTATTATTCAGCTATTAAACTGGAAAATAGTTTTTATTGTATTTGGCTCATTCCAATTTCTAAAGATCTGAATGAATTATAAAAAATAAAAGCAGTAAAGGGGGTCAATATATTATTAATATGCACAGACTTACATGTTCACACACATGACATGTACATAGTATTTATTATACATTACGTATGTATTATGTTGTTGCTTTTCTCTTTACCCCTGAAGTCCGGTTGAGGTTGGCATCGATACTGGGTGTCAACTTCCCCTTCACTACCGTATCCACCACCTGTCACCACTCCCTCGCTGTTCTTCTTCCATTAAACGGCCAACATCATTATGTTGATGATTCTGTCGTTCGGCACCTCTCACGTGCCGAGAATTTTGTTGTTCTCCACTCTCCTCCCAAACCCGCCAAATCTTTCTTCACACAATCCTCCCACCTTTTCCACGAAAACCACCACATCACTGATCCAACCAGACATCAACTGATTGTAGGCCTCTAAGCTTTTCCACGCCTTCATGTCTTCCATGGTGTAGAAACTCTTAGTAAATATCAAATAATTTACTATGTCTGGGTAGGACAGTGCTGGAAAACTTGCTTAATTGTTGGACCATGGTGAATTTGACAACGCATACGGATCTACATCAACGATTCGTAATTTCTCCAAATACCTGTGGCTCTGCCTACTGAACACATCTAAGGTATCAACATACGGTTATGTGGCCACTTTGGATCCTGCCTTTGTAGCCATACTGAGATTCAATAACAAAGAAAACAATTTACTGGATTACTGGCACTGCACATTCACAATGGGTTGCATAATTTTGACTTCATTAAACACCCTCTATAGTTCCATTGGTAATTCAGTCAACCCTGACCAATCATGTAACTCATGACTCATTTTCAATAGTTCTCGCACTTTTCATGCTGTTTATTATGGAAAGAAATGTATTCTTCGTGTTTGTGTTTATGTTTATAAATATACATTACTTGGGTGTTTGGCTTCATTTGATATTTCAAGAAAGGTGTGAAGATCATGTATATGTATAGCAAAAACTCATTTATTGACTTATCACGAGTTAATGACATTTATGGAACATGATATATTTATTTACATATGTAGAATATCGAGTGAAGACAATATATAATATTGCCTATACAGACATATAATAACGAAAACATGTACAAATGAAAAAATTATGACGGCTGATATCATAAAGTTCTTATGACATTTCTCAAGAACACTGATAACGCTTTGCAAACACGTCTACAACTACTCAGTTATTTGATAGGGTGGGTGCAAACACATTGCCACACGACTTAAGCAGTTGTGAAGTCGAAATGTCGTTAGCTGCGTACTTGGCCCACAACTCGAAGATTTTGATTTCAATCCATGGCGTGTTTATGGATGATTTGATATGTAGTTTATAAAATGTATATGGATCCATATTTGACCTTTTGTACTCTGTTGTTGATAATGTACCATATTATATTACTAGTGGATTAACGATTGTGCATTAGGTGATAAAAGCATGAAACTTGGTAGATATTATGTAGACTAATATATAAGGATCATGTTCAGATTCACTACGAATTTAACATGACAAATGCATACTACTGAAATGGCTTAAAAGTAATAATTTTTAACAGAACATTACCCTGAACCAATTTCCACATCACACGGGGGAATTTAAACAGGTGTTATATTTCTTGTTAATCAGAGGATCACGCAAGATCTGCTCAGTTCCTAACTTCTATTCAATGCATTCAAGGGCGACTTGGTCATAGCCTTGGTAGGCCTTCTCTTTATCAAAGTCAAAGGGAAGCCAACTTCAGCGAAATACTGCTGATGTCTGATGCTTAGTTTCAATGCAGGTTGTACAATGCCGTTATTCAAACAAAAAGACCTGTTCAACGAAACAATACAAGAGTATCAAGCCAATTACTACGGCCTCTGCACACTGCTAACACACACAAATCAAAGGACAAATGACTTGAAACAATCTGCTCAGTAAAACAAAGCAGGAGTAGTGAAGCCAATTAATATAGCCTTCAAATATTCTTAACACACACAAATCAAAGGACAAATGACTTGAAACAATCTGCTCAGTAAAACAAAGCAGGAGTAGTGAAGCCAATTAATATAGCCTTCAAATATTCTTAACACACACAAACCAAAACCAACCAACATACAAGATCAGCTCAATAACACAATAGAAGAGTAGGATGCCAATTACTATGACAAATCAAAGGACAGTGTCATCATTTCAGGGTAATGTAACAATTTCAGGGTAATATAAGTGCTGATAGGTGTACTATAATTATGGAGTACACTCTATAATGAATTTATGCACTTGTCTACGAAGATAAAAAAGTTTACCTTCAATAATCTCTAGAAAGTCAAAACGAAAACACACGAAACATCTTATATCTTTATTAATGACATTAATATTTTATTAATAATAATAATTTAATAATAATATATATATATATATATATATCACATCTGCAAATATACGTTAATATATGACATAGGCCTACAATATTGTGGTGATTATTGCCAGGGTTGCGGGTGATGTGTTTCAAGAATATATGGGATAACATTTGGATTCAAAGTTAATATTTAGCAACAACAACGATAACAGTTTTTTTAATTACGCATAAACCATATAACAAAATAATATTTATAAACACAACAATTATAGTATAATTGGTTTGATCATTTACCACTAGCCGCCATCATATCATTTATCATTGAGCCGAGCTGTCTCAACACCTGGGCTGAGTTGTCTCAAAATCGGAGCCGTGCTGTCTCGAAATGGGCCGAGTAGTCTAGCAACCATAAATAAATTATAAATAAATATATCAATTAATTAATTAATTCAATTAAAACCGTTGAGTAAAATCCATCAATTTACAATAAAAAAAAATTATAAGAAATTATAAATAAATATATAAATAAATTATCAATAAGTATATAAATATATTAATTAATTATTTCAGTCATAGTACTACTACTAATAGTAGTGACTAGAGTCTAGGCCAAGGGTATTGGTGATTTCTGCCCAGTGATATGTTACAACTTATGTTCTAATCTGTCTGAACCTGTATTGCATTTGGAAATAGTATAATAGTGGAATTCTAAGATACGGCCTAAATCATCCATCTTGCTGATCGATGAAGACTGTGCATATAAAATGCTGAAATGAAGCACAAAATATTTTAGAAGTTTTTATTTAATGGGGTTCTACACCAACTCACGTAGTGGTCCCTCTCAGATTTCAATGAAAAAATTCTGAAAATACCTTTGGTGGTAGAATGGAGCTGTGGAAAATTTCAGTCCTCAACTCCAGATAGTTTTAGAGATATAAATGATTAAAAATCGAGCATTTCATAACCATGGATCACATTTTCGACCATTTTTGGAATTGTATCACTGAATATAGATATATGACGCTGAAAAATGGCATATTTAATAATTGGGACCAGTGTAGCTGTAGCCAGTGTCTAGTTATATATTATAGGCATCCCAGAAAAAATTATACTCAAAGGATTTAAGTATACGTACATATACCAGTATATGTTCACAAAATGTACAGCTGTATAATGCAATGCAAATTTATTGTTTCTTTACAACTGTGTATCGTTATGTATTGTGGTACGTATCGTATCATGACACAAATATCACAATGTTTATCATATTGGAGCTTAGTGTATCATTACAGTCTTATGCATGATTGTACAAAATATACATTAGTTGTACAATTATGAGCACATTATGTGGAGGAGGAAGAAGTAACTAAACATCTGTTCTCAGAGAACCAACTCCATATTTCTGGCTGCAAATGGTCACATGCACGATAGTTTGCTAATTTTGAGTTATGATGACCAGTATCGATGCCAGCCTCACCCCAGACTTCAGGGATGGAGAGGAGAGCAACATGGACTGATAGTCCAGCCTAACTTTTATAGTTCTTCTGCAGCTAAGCCTGGCCCTTAACTGCCCCCTTGTGTATCTATGTCAGTTTTTGATTTTTTAATATTATTGCTACATGGGAACGCATAAAATTTGAATCTAATGTGAGAAACAGATCGCAATCTTAACAAACGTGTCATTTAATGCCACTCTGCAATGACGCGACAGCAGAGTTACGCATATTTGTGTTACTAAGCATGTTTTGTTGCACATATTATTAATGGGGCGCGATGGCATACTGGTTAGAAGGCCAGACTCTCGAGAAAACCCGGTTTCAAATCCCACTGCAGTCACTTCGAACCTTTGGCAAGTTTGATCACCCCACGTTGCCACAGTTCACTCAGCTGTATAAATGAGTACCTGGCAATACAGACAGTGGTGGAAATGTGAACGAATAGTCTTTGTGCAATTGCAGCGTGGATGAATGCTTCCCAGAGAAGCTGAGATCGCCTTGGAATGAACAGGTCTGCCAGGGGGTGAAGTGTAAAGCGCTATGAGCGGTCCTACGGACTGGATACCATGCTATATAAGAAAGTACCATTTTACCTTTTTTAATGCAACGTAGTACAGGCTGTACATATCACCAATATAATTATGTTAACACAATAATGCTGACAGCTACAGCAGCAACCCTAAGCCCTACACTCACAAGTATGAGTGGGTTTTTTTTTTTAGTCTACTTGCATTCGCAGTATACGTAGCGTCATAGGTCATAAATGAAAAGCACATAATTAATGGTTAATTTATTCTATTTTATTAATGCAATACTTTTTTGCAGACATTTATTTGTTGCATATTGTTACCATTTACGTACTAGACTATTTTAATATATTATGTGATACGAGATTTAGGTGCTATCGCAGTTTTTTCCATGCAGAATATCATAATTAAACCATACTTGCTAAATATGTGTTGTTGTTATTAGTAAACATGAACAGTTTTTGTATAAGTGTGCATGGTAATTCAATATAATTTCCTTTTGGTCAGAATATTAAAATTATGCAGAATTTTTAACACAATAAAAGTTGGTAAACGCTATCTTGTTTCTTAGAATTATTAAAATGTTTCCTTCTATACTCAGAAAATGTACTAAAACGTATTTATTAGAAACATGATCTTGGATATTGTATAGATCCAAGTAGGTGTCGTTTTTTAGTTTTTAGACAGGACAAGTATAGTTTTGGTGGGGCAAGTAAGCATGACTCATTAGTTTTCCTACAGGATAAGTGCCTTCTAGGAGTTAGTGTAGAGCCATGTAGTACCATGACAACTTCACCTGATCTCTACTGTGTTCCCTTATCAAACATCTAGGTTGAATGGTCAATTGAGTATACCATCCCAACCCTAAGTGCCACTGATAATGTGTACTATGAATTCCTTGCAGGAGAAAAAAGAAGCAGTGGCCGTAGGACTGCCGCGAGTGGACTGCCCAGTGGATGTGAATGAACTCGGCCGTGGCACCTGGTCTATGTTACACACCATTGCTGCTTACTACCCTGAAGTTCCAACACGAAAGAGACAACGGGACTTGCGACAATTCATTTACCTCTTTTCCGACCTTTATCCATGTGACACCTGTGCTGAAGACTTCAGAAAACAGTGTGTATATTTCACTTGTACACTGGGCAGGGCAGGTGTAATAGTTGTAGTGCATGAGGTTATGGATGCACTTGTAGGTCATCCAGTACAGAGTATGCACAGTGCTTCCCCTGTTAATAAATCATGACAATAATGATTATCATTAATTATAATAAAAAATAAAGAAGTTATTGTTTTTGTTATGTAAAATGGAATATAAAAAGTGTGCCTGGATTTCCTGGTGTATCATTTTAGGGTTTACTAAATGCCCTAAGCCCAAAAGTCATGTGCTCAAATGACACTAGTTAGTCACTTCTACCTTATGTCTATGACATAAAAAGTAAGAGTCAAATACCCCACACACTAAATGTAGTCTAACCTGGAATAACGGCTATTCACGTCTGTGTGTAAATCCAATGCCTACTGTGTGCTACATTCGCCAGATGGCGCCACTACAACTACTCGATATCAGTCTGAATGCAGGACATATTATTTCAATGTCACATTTTGTGTACAGCAGGCAGCTGCTACTATTATTATAACTGTAGTTTTTACATTATAAGTACCTACACACATGGCGTATGGGTGCAGTTTGATGATCTGCAGTTGGGCCTCAAAAACACCTTATGAATAAGACCAAGTCTTGTACGCATATAATTAATTATGCAATTTATATGCAAATTACAGTGCAATGGTTTTAGCAGGCTTGACTGGAATAATGATTTGATGTTTGACGTATTGTTGCAGGTTAAAAAAGAGTGTTCCAGACGTCCAGTCGGGTCACAGCTTCTCACAGTGGCTTTGCCGTATGCACAATCAGGTGAATGTGAAACTTGGAAAGCCAACGTTCGACTGCAGCAAGGTGGATGAACGATGGAAAGATGGGTGGAAGGATGGTAGCTGCGACTAAGTTTTGGATACCATTAGGACAAATTTATTTTAGCACAACAGCATTTTTGTGATATTTTGTGAGATGTTGATTATTATTGATCATCATGTTACAATAATGATCTATCAACCCAGGAATGGAAACACCTGCCGTCCTTTGGAATCTTGTTGACTTTTTCATTGAATTTAAATTCATTGCTTACCCTGACTTAACTGACCAAATTTAATAGTCCATTTGTCAGATTCAGTTTGCTTTATTTTTAATTGTGTAATATTTCAAGTTCAAATGGAAGCATTTTAATCCTTAAAAAAATAAATTGTGAGAGAATTTACAGAATGACAACCATGCCAATGCATGCAGTGCATGCTTCAACAACGCCCTCTTCTCAGATTAAATGTTTGGTATTAACCACATAGTAGATACTACTGGACGTGGTCTGATATCGCCGGTGTATGATAAAATTGTCATTAGGTAATGCTATATTAATTTCAAACCCACCCTTTATGTACACTGTTTTAGGAATGCTCGTTGGATGGATTGCAAGAATTATATATGTATAAATGAATTCCATATATAGATGTATAAAAATATGTAAATCAGTACAGTCTTCGTGTATTTTTTTATTTAGGTCATGTGTGACAGAATTACCAGGCCAAGTAGAATATTTTAATGTTAGACGTACGTTTGAATGAGGGACTGTCTACAATAGCTAATACAGAGGATAAATGTATTGGAATTGTCCATTATATAGAGCAGTTGTCTGAATCATCAGTGTGGTGTTTGAGAAACAAGTGTTTTATTTTCCATCCAGAACAGAATAATATGCAAGTTCAGATAACAATAGTTTTATTGCAGAAACACATGACGGATGAACTGTTAAAGTGGTTCATGAAGGAACCATGGTTTAATTATTTGAGAGAACGACATGTCTACTAGGTTGATGTCCAGCTTAATGTTTTATGGACAAGAAAATACACTAGCTCAACTGATGTGTGATAAATACTACCCTAGATGGAGAACAACCACTGATGTGTTGCTTCAAGTGTATTACTAAAGGCAACTTGTTATTAGATGTTGTTAAACAAATTATATAATGCTGGAGGTTATGCAATTTGAGAGGGGTTGTGGGATTGTTTACATGCAGTTTAATGCTCTGTTATTCCCGTCATCTTTATTATGTTGTCTTGCCATCTTGATTACTGTCTTTCTGCCTTCCCTTTCCATACTGTAATCGTTGCCACTGTGTTGTTAATCTGGCGCATCCTGTGTTCTTGCCTAACGTCTGCCTATCTCCATTTATTTCTTTTTGTTATAAAGTCATTAACGTTTGTACTTGTTTTGAGTTTCTCCAAATTTAGCGCTGTAGCACCGGAATTTGGGTAGCCAGAGTATTTGGTTCAAACGTTATTAAATGCACCACATTTACAATGATTGAATATTTTTTTTTTGGGGGGGTAGACAATGTCGTTGCTTGTGGTAAACGGGGAAGAGTAACTATACATAATGATGCCGTTAAGTAGACCAGAGAGAGGGACGTGGGGAAGGTTTATTGATGATCATGTATACAAGTAGTAATAAACAAATTAAATAAAACACTTCCATTCACCACAATCTACATACACAAGTACTTGAATCGCTCCCTAAACCGTTCAATGTAATGTCATTTCGTCTGTAGAGGCCCTCCCTTATCAGTTGTTTATAGTTCCTCGACCCTGCCACGGGTCGGCGTGCCATTAGCGCCGTCCAGGCGCTCAATGCTCGCCAATAAATAGGTAAGTAAATGTTTTATCGAGCACGGCGCGCGCTCGCAGTATCAGACGTGAGGTCACGCATGTGATTAGAAGCTCGGGCTGGAGGCGATATGATTCAGAATGCACTTTCGTCGTAACGCTGGCGACTTGAATGCGCCGTTTATATTACAAATACAATCACTCACAACGTCCAATTAAGAAGCTCGGCCAGTGCGCCATGCAATGTCACGTACAAACATATCAGACTAATCATGGCATAAATAACTGCTATTAATACACCGTTCGATCAGATAAACTACGTGACTTTCTTGTATTAAGTAACTCCACTAACTGCATATGTTGTATAAGAACGGCCCGCGGTGACGAAAGAACACATTTCAGGAATGCTATGTTCACGTTTTGGTGGTTGAACGGATCCCACTGTTTTCAATGTGGAGGATTTTAGACAATGATAACTGATCAGATCTTATTATGTGTGGAGTCATGTTTACCAGATTGGTTCGTTCCTTGCCATTGAAATAAGTGCATAGCTGCTTGCACTTAATGGATTAACAGAAAGAAACCAGGTTGTTGTGAAGTCCAGTTGCGAAGCCCAAATCAGAAGGAAGTCGCCGGTAACTGTTTTTCCAGTCAGATCAATGCCCAGTTTCATCTAAGCCGTGACCTGTTTGCCACTGTGCTGGTATTGACAATACGAAGGCCATCTGTTGTAAACATGCTGCCCATACACGGCTTGACCTTGACGTTCCTTTGGTCACGTCTATGACATTCGTAGGTCGTTCGCGAAATGTAACTTCGAGTGAGATTATACGTATTGACAAGTTTACTACTAGTGCTACGACTATGCGTTCATCACACTAAGTATGGAGGTGATCCAGCCGGCGCGTGCTACTGTGTAATCACAGGGCACGCGGGAAACATGATAACAAAATAGTTGCCCGAACGAAGAAACTGTCTTAGGACACACACATGCAAATGGTACTATAGCGTTCAATGGGAAGTCAATATTTACTCGATACTATGGGTTTCTTAGTGAACACGGTAAATTGTTTTTGGCCTATTTCATCACGTCTTTGAACCACATGCGCTAATGTACGTTATGCTATGCTTATGTATGCATGTCCACATACGTGTGGTTATTGGGCATACATCATTACTTACGCAGACAGGAATGAACTAAATGCAAAACATATCAAATGATGACATCATTGGCCTAATACCTGTACTATACGCACAGCTTGACAACACCATTGTAAAATGCATTCTTAGTCGTCAGTAAGAGTAACATTAAATGTAGAGTGAGGTTGTCACCCGGACAACACACGTCAACGCTAACACACACGCCATGTAATGTCACATCTAATCTATTACAAATCGCAGTAAGCTAAGCGACCGGCGTTTTTATCTGGCAGTGAGCCAATCTGTTTCGATGACGTCGCGTTGCACCTTGAATACGTCACCTCCATCAGGGTGCAGCGGAAGTCCTGACTCGACGCCCACTGTTTTGATCAGCCTGTGGCATATATTCCACTCGCTATTGCGTCGCTGCCCGGTCAGCGAAGACGAACAACGTCGTAGCAAGTTACTAGTTCTGTCGAAATGGCAACTCTGAATATCTCGTAGTGGGTTTTCGCTGTGTCTCTGGCAACGGTAAAATAGCAGTCTATGGGGCGCGAAGAGATCACGAGCAGTCGTCGAGAGTCGTGCAGACGGCTCGCCTGCGCTTCGGGGACATCCAGTGAGGGAGTGGCGTCTGTGGACACTGGCAGATCTTACAGTGGCCGACTCGCACCATCTTCTCAGCCGGGATGATCTCCTTCTTCAGCCAGCAGTTGGCACCTGGGGAACACAACCATAGTCGGTCTTAACACGGTGTGTGTGTGTGCGTGTGTGACTGTGTACGTGCGTGCGTGTACAACATTAAAACATACAGATAATAAATACTGGAAAATATCACGAGGTACCTATTCACCCGACACATACCACAACACATAGGCAGTATAGTCAGTAAGGGAAGCATGATATCATATTATTATATCAAGCATTTATTGAATGAGTTAGTTGTAGAAATATACTAGCAGTTCAAACTATTTATTTAATTTATAATCACATTATATATTCAAATCTGTGTTTGTGTGAATTTAGAAAGCACGATGGCCGATGGGGTACTGTTGTGAAGCGAAGTAAGTTGGGGAGAAATAAGAAAGAATCCAACCAACGAAGTCAGTTGGGAGAGAGATAAGAAAGAATCCAACCAACGAAGTAAGTTGGGGAGAGATAAGAAAGAATCCAACCAACGAAGTAAGTTGGGGAGAGATAAGAAAGAACCCAACCAACGAAGCATTTCAAATTATGTTGTAAACATAGTATATTTCAATCATCTTTCCCTTCAACATTCGCACCAAGAGGAGGACATTGCTGGAATACCCGGAATACAGATGTGGCATGAACATGAATCGTTACAAAATGCCTTTTATGCTTCTACTGCATACCATTTTTTAATATTGCGTAACATGCTGGGTGTAACTCGCAAGTCAGTATGTGTAACTTCGTCACTGTTACGACTGTTATATAACACTCTGGGTGGTGTGACTCGTAACATCAATTGGTCCTAAAGAGTAGGACGAGGACAACCGAATTGAGATAACTAGATAAGGACAATCGAAATAAACATAGATAAACCACGTGTGCGACATGCCAAAATTTTTTTACCTATGTCGAGAAAAAGTTATTAGAATGTGTTAGAGACGTGACTGCCCCGGACGCGACCACTGTATTCACAATTAGTTGGGCAGGTAGGACGTGTCCAAGGCTGGTTAGTCAATGTTAGACGTGCAAAGCATTTAGCACATATCGCGTTTCCATCTGTTCAATATGATTGCAATCGCACAATTGCCGTGATATCGTCAATGTGATCGTTAGTATCTTTTAAATTACAGTTCGACCCCGGAGCATTACAGTAAGTAATCGGATTACATAGAATAAATGTCCTTTGGGCAGATGGCATTTGTCAAGTTCGATAAGTTTTTTAGACCATTGACCACCTAACCACCCTCTAGCGCTGAACACGTTTTTTTTCAGCGTCGATGTTGAAACAAAAACATCGACAACATTCTGCTACGGACTGCTTCATAGAATTGCATATTTTAGCTGTTATCTTTTGCAGTATTGAGACGATATCGTGATTAGCCTAGAGCATCAAACAATAAATCGATTGACGAATGAGCCGATCGAGGGACGTGGATATTGAACACCCGTACGTGTAGTTGACGCCTACGAGTTACACATAAGATAGTTCTACTCAACTCGTTGAATAAAGCAAATGTGCATTGCTGCAATGACGCTAGATAGGCCTTAATGGCACCGTAAAGGCGTGTTTGTTATTACTAAGGACGCTACTTTCTCACGTCAAGTGTCCGCATATTACGACTTAGATGGGAATACGTTTCTCTTTGAATAACTATATCATGATAACTAAGAATAAGTTAGCCCTGCAATTATGATTTTTTTAATGTCTCACAAAAGACAATTAACGTCGTATCTGGACATATTTATTGACCAATTTTGTACTACAGGCACGATATAGCACTGGCTACGCTGTAGTTAGACATTACTGTTGTGAGTGATCGTTTAGCGCTTGCACAACCACTATGTTTCTAAGCATGTCTCGTCAACGACGCCTGACTTTATATTAATCTCGAGGTAAGCCGGGAGACCAATGTCGAATTACACAATAAGTATTATCAGTACCGGAGCTATTTTTTTAACTTAAAGTCGTGTGTCACTCATTAATCTTACCGAACCCACGCTTGTTCGCGTCGGTCTGTAGACATTGCAACAGGCGTGTGGAAACGTTAGCACATGATTAAATGTTCTTGGAAACTTTCCGGTTGGTGAATATGACATGAACAACATATTGTAGATTGGCAAGGGCTACACACGACACTGACTTTACACTGATGTTTGGCAATAACAGCAACTACTGTCCTTTGTCGGTTGTAAACGGTGCCTTGGTTGCGCGGAACCAATTATATTATTATTATTATTGTTATTACTGGATTCAGTGAGGCCTTCACCAAGAGGAACAATGGTTATAATATTATTTTATAATTTTATGTGCGATTCCCGTTTAAAGTGCTGGATCTTTTCTGCGCACTCTGCAAGCTTACTTCCCCCAATTATATTAGTTTATCGGCGTATGATTATGCCTTATTGTATGTTGCTGGTTGTTTCGTGGGCACGCGACAAACCACACACTTTTAGAGTGTTTGCTGTTTAAATCCTCTCGATTTTTATTATGTAACAAAGCGCTATATCTAAGGGTTTTCAATGGACCACATAACGTTTACGACATCGTATAAATACCGCGCCAGTACAGTGCGCCCAAGAGTGTCGTAACACTGACACGCCGGAGTTCGTATATCTTATCAAATGCGACATATTCACGGTGACGCCGCTGCCAGCGACTCTGTGACTTGAGCTGCTTATGCAACGAATCGTTATCCCGCGGACAGACCGAGAAGTATCCGGCAAGACGACGTTGACTCGCGGTCGGGGGAAGTTAACGCGTAAAAAGCGCTGCGCGGTCTGATAACACCCACAATCGGGGGCGGTAGCCGCGGAGAAACCAGAGAGCTTTAGCAAGCTGTATTGCCAGATAAGAGCGGACTCAGTCGATTCCGTTTGTGTCTGAATAGAAAGCATTTAGTCGTATAGTGTTCCCCAACGCCCTCACAAATTACTCACTGCCCGCGGCACTGCCGGCAACCATACAGCTACAGAGATTATCATCAGGAATGTTCTCGCAAACTAAAACCACAGAAGTAGTTAATTTCGATTGATCTAAGACTGCCTTTGTTCGGTTAGATCCGGTATTGTAAATTGTCACAGCAGTTATCAAAACAAAGTTTTATAAGCGCCTTGTGTGTATTTAACCTTCGTAATCATATTAATGGGTGAGAAGAATTGCGGGAGTGAAAAGAGTAGACAAGGGAAGAATGGAGGAGCTGAGGGAGGAGGTTGGTGTGAAAGAGAGTAGACAAGGGAAGAATGGAGGAGCTGAGGGAGGAGGTTGGTGTGAAAGAGAGTAGACAAGGGAAGAATGGAGGAGCTGAGGGAGGAGGTTGGTGTGAAAGAGAGTAGACAAGGGAAGAATGGGGGAGCTGAGGGAGGAGGTTTGTGTGAAAGAGAGTAGACAAGGGAAGAATGGAGGAGCTGAGGGAGGAGGTTGGTGTGAAAGAGAGTAGACAAGGGAAGAATGGAGGAGCTGAGGGAGGAGGTTGGTGTGAAAGAGAGTGTCAGGATGAAGTTGGTGAGGAGTTAGTTAAAGTGGACTGGACACATGGAACGAGTGGCAGGGGAAGACCGCGACTCCGATTGGCAGGATTGGGAGGGAAGGGAAGAACGAGAACGAGAGGTGGGAGAGTGGAGTCCGGCAGCTGATGTAGATTGGCGTAACATGTGACACGAGCGTGTAAGCTTAACTTACCGTAGCACAGAGGCATTTATGTGGTCTCTTCTTAATGGGACTAGTTTATCGCGGTTGCGGCAGTTTCTATTAAAAAACCAGCTTTCCGTGAATTACATGACGCAGATTTTGAAGTTACGGTCTGCTATGTAAATGAACGACCTTGTCTTGCCTGTGGAAAACAGTGTGTTGCATTAATGCGTGAGGCGGACATAGAGATGGTATCCCAATTATGTATGACTATGTTGATGTAAATATTTGGGGTTTATATCGCGTAGGCTTACAGCCGGATGATGGATGCACTTTGGCGGAAGCGCTGGCTGCAGTCCTCTAGTCTGTGACGTGCTGCACGTCAACCGGCAGTGCGCAGCGGGAAATGCACCATATTTTACAATCATTGTCATCAAATACTGACACTTTGGTTAAAAAAACAATAACTGTATGATTAGTATGTATTGATTATATTAACAAATTATGGTATAACAATGACACGAGACTGATTAGGCTTACTGGCAGACGCGTACTTTAACATCCATTTGTGCCATAAAGCACATCTTATCCACCTCATGCCATGATTTAGAACTGTGGATTTAGATTTTATTTTGTTAGCCACCTCCGAACTGAGCCAAGTGCAGTGGATTCTCGTTTAACGGCACACTTTAGTTCCCAGTGGTGTTAGTTGCATTAACGAAGTGTGCAGATTGGCGATTGACGGAATAATAAAGCAATGTACAATGTGTCGAGATTTGTTCCCAAAAAAATGTGCGGATTACTGAACAAAACGGATTATCGAAGAACGGACTAACGAGGTTTCACGATATATATTAATTTGATTTTGTTTACGTGATGATATTCACGTGGTTCGGCGCTTATATGCTCCAATCTTGTGCTGCTAGTTTTTTGCAACTGGTAGGGCCTATAGGCTTTTCATTACGCTACATCAGCGTAAGCAGGGAATTCGCTGAATGGTGAAACCATTTGAAAACAAGTTCAGGTAAGATTTCAAATGTTATTCGTACTTTCTCTGTCATTGCATTGTTTAAGCGGTAGAATATGTAACTAACATAACCAATGACAATGCGCTTTTCTGACTAGTTTTTAGACCGGCAAGAACCCCGGGCCTATGAATCCCACACCCAACGACAGACAAGACACGGTGTCTGGACTTGCGTTAGACAGCCCTTGGGGCGATTGTTGTTGACTCGTTTTACCCCGTCGCAATACCGCACCCTTTCCCTTATCGCCTCTCGCCATGTTCGCTCAGAGCGACGAGAGCGTTGTATTTTCCTGAGACAATAACGCGACTGTCGCAACGAAGCCAATGCGACCAGCCTAGTTATTATACAGCTGGAGGGGCCGCGTTATATAGCAGCCTCTGTTACAACCAGCACCTTTCTCCGGAATCGAAGAATTCCTCACCCGGCTGTGGTTACTCAAGCTAGAGGTCATCCCTTCGGAGACATTCCAGAGAAAATGTACATTGGCACCGTTTGTCTCGTTAATATTAGGTTTATTTCCAAAGTCTGGATTGGACTCGCTGCTACCGGCTGCTGGAAGTATTTTAGACAAATTTTATGACTTCAAATTCGGCGACACGTGTTTAACGCGCAGTAATTAACAATTCCCAAGGACTTAGTATCTCGTTAGAATCGGTTGATATTTCCAACCAGTTCTCACGCGGATATCAGTGGAAGGGTTCATATTCATTAAATAGAAAACATTGGCTAATATGGTAGCATTGGCATTGGGCCAGCAAATTAGGCCTATGTGTTATTATCGAAGACAAGACTACACGCAATCCTGACGTACTACACACATTCCAAAGCATCACACATTTTGTCGTTGTTAGTCAGTATGACTATACAGTATACACAATTATGGCCAACCGCCTCTGGTAAGTTGATTCACTGACATTAAAGATATCATTCTAATAGTTCCCTGATCGTAGTTAAATAACCTCGCAATGGCGCCACAAAGAACTACTTCGTAGTTACACCTTTCACGTACCATAAGTGTGCCTGCTTTACAGGAAGCATATTTTGGTATACACTAAACTAACCTTTCGTGGTGTTGAACTCGAGGACATGTTGTTTAATAAGCAAGAGTGTTATGACGAGCGACAACGCATGCACGTGTCAAATGAAGGTTAGTGATGAATCACATATAAATCGCACAATTATCGGGAGACGGCAAAACAGACGTAAGTTCATCCGCCGGTGGGAAAATAAACAAACGTGTCATTGCACCAGTTATCTATCGTAAACCATACTGCCAAAATACGGAACACATATCGGCCTCAGACTCAACAACGTGTGTAATTTAATTCCGGATATAACTCTCAGACGACAATTATCTGATGAAATATGACCGTCCCGGGGCCGTTATACACATTACTGGTTTCTACGTACTATGGATTATTTTGGGCGCGTTTTGTGACAGGCAGAGAATACATCAAACGGGAAACGAAGAGGATTGCACGTCCGTGGTAGGCGAGGCAACGCAAGAACCAGCAGTAGACTCCCGACGGAGGTGTCTGAAAGGATCTGGAAGAACCAGCAGTAAGCTCCGGACGGAGGTGTCTCGAACAATGAAGCGAGCACTGTGGTCGTGTCAATGTGCATGTTTACATTGTCCTTGCTCCGTGTTTGCGTTACTCACTCGCCCGTCGTGATTGACTACGATTCACAAGGTGGCCACCTCATCGACGTGACAGACTCGCTAACGCGGTCCTGTGACGCTGGCGCTTCATGTCATCAGTATGCATACGATCACCTCCTCGTGCCAGGTCTCGATCCTTGCACTCAAGTCTTTTTATGTGGCGCACATAAAGTGCTCATTTAAAGCACTGATTCACCGTCAGTAATGTCATTGTCATTGTTGAAATGTTCCGTTTCAGATTACACTGCTGGTTAACTGTTAGCTTCCCGGGCGGAACATTAAGTTAGTTTTGAATAACAATCTTATCCTATGTTTGTATGATGTTTAGATGATGTTTGTATGATGTTTAGATGATGTTCTATGGTGATTAGCTGAACATGCATTTTGTCTTCTTAAAAGCGTAACAACGGAATCATTATATAATCATTTATGGAATTTATGTCAACCCAGATAAGATAAGAATCCTCATTAGTCTATATTGTTATATGAAGCGAAACATGAACAACCTGTGCGCACGGTAGTTGAACAACAACAGACACGTGATTCATTGGAAAACTACTGGAAATATTATGGAAACGTTACATTATAAATGAAGGGATGCAACAAAGAGATAACATTCAAATACAGCGAAAACGATTCGAAGAAGACAGAACACATATGTAACCAAAAAATAAAACAATAAAGTAGAAATAAACGGGAAAAAAACAATGCGTGGAGAGTGGAATGTGGCGACACGGCCATCTGCCCACCATATGTGTGTCACCCTCTAACAAGTGCTTATCAACCCCGGCGGCCTCGGGTAAATTGGACCAGCTGTTTTTTTATTACGGTTGTGTTAGTGTGACTGCGGACGCGTCAATCAACCGTTGTCAACGTCAGTGGTGTTAGCTTTGGTCGCTGCGGCACTTCATGGAAAGTCTTTAAACTCAGACAACGACAACAGCACTACAGGATCCCAACAGCTGACATGGACGCCCCGTCTTGTTTCAACTGCATGAGTTTGTTTTATAATAATGGAACTTTTTGCCGATTACCTAGTATAAACAATTCACACTAGAACAGTGAGACATGTCTCCTCGTGTTCTGTTGGATTCAACTTTGTCCAAGAAAACATCCCGAGGATAAACAACCTGAGATGGTTCTCCGTAAAATCTGATTCCTACAAAACGATTAGCATTTATCGTATCGTTTTACGTATCTGCGTCGGACAGGGTGACTACGAACATTCCCGTGCACCAGTTGGTGATTTCACGCCCGTCCGCCACTAGATGCTCAATCAAGGCCACCTGTGCCAAAACAAGACGAACTCGCGACTGTAGCGGTTGGAAACGTGAACAACAAACTGCAGCTGAACATCCAAGAGAAGTGTTTCTACAAAATGCATATTATTAGATACAAAATTCACAATACGGGAAAAAAATCAAAGGGGGCATGGTCCATTGTCATACCCCCATGGGCGTCCGGAGGGGGAAGGGGGCACATGCCCCCCCCCGGACCTGGATGTTTGTAAAATTTTGGTTTTTATGGCGAGTAGATTGTTTACAATTTGTGTTAAGTGGATCATATAGTATACTTGTTAATTAATTATATACAATTATATCATTATTGTTCATTGAAAGTAGACATTTTGGTAAGTCATCGTAATGAGATTGTTTTGCCCCCCCCCCCCTGGGAAAAAAGCCTGCGACGCCCCTGCCTACCTCCCAAATATACCACTGCTAATATTTGTGGTGTCATCGTTTGGAAACAAACATTGGGTTGTGGTGTGGATGGTTTTACACGGATCGCCTATAAGATATGATGCGTTTACGCTACAGAGAGTATTTGAGCACAGCATGGCGTACTGGTCACGGCATGGTTCCTCGATATAGTTTCCCCCACTATGTTCTACTCTCAATGCGCGTTGCTTCTCATGTCAACAATATGCCTACCGTGCTTTGACACTTGAGTGAACAACAAACCTAGTTCAAATGTCCACCCACATTTCTTTATTGCATGTGCCGAGTCTCATTTGTTAGGGAAATATAACATTATGATCTTTTATTGAAACGAAGATAGTTTTGTAAGACCTGGTAAAACCTGTTTGTAGTGAAGCGGTGAAATGTAGGATATGATACAAAACAGATATGAAATCCCCAATGTTTATGCAAGGTATTTGTGTTACAGTACTACGAGAATTGTTGAATGAGACAATGCGACTGGCGAAGACACGTACCGTTGACACATTTCTTGCAACACTGTCCGGGATCGGCGACAGCGTCGACACAGTGAAGTCGTGGACACGGCACCATGGTGCAGATAGTCCGTCCGCCAGTGCTCGGACACACACACTTGCCGCACTGGTCAACCGACACGACGGTGTCCGGCTCGTATACCTGCAAGATGCACCCACGACGTTACATCTGCTCAAACACAAGTCATGGTTTCCGAGGGTTACATAAATTGTCTGCGACGTATTCATTTATTAAGAAATGGGGGTATTTGTGAACTTGTTGTTGTTTAAAAATAACTTATTACATCATGCGTTTTGTTGGGGACGCGTGGATTCACTGACTTGCTTAAAGGACGTTAACCATTTAGTTTTGTACTACGTTCATTGTTTTTTATAATACATGCGTAATGATATAAGCCCTTCGTTTTGGTTGTACGCGGGTTGTATACGTGTTTCACTGCCTGTCATGATGTAGTGTAATAATCTTATTGAAATGTTGTGGAAATCAAGGTATTTTACACTAATGTGGGACAACAGTATCTAATGTGGGACAACAGTATCTAATGTGGGACAACAGTATCTAATGTGGGACAACAGTATCTAATGTGGGACAACAGTATCTAGGTATTTATTTACAGAATCGCTTACTTACTTACTTACTTAATTACATATTCGCATAGTTATATTAACATTAAGGTATGGGAGACAAATATATTCATGAATGCTTTATTTTGGTTCTTCCTGCCTGTGTGGCATGATCATTTCCTGTCACTTCAAAAATTCCTTAATTACTGCTTAGGTTTGGCAAACTAATCGGTAGCCAAATGTTGTGCCAGTTCCTGTGGTTATCAAACGTTTGCCATGTGTTGTGTATGGAAAGGCACCATAGTTAATTAAGTTTGGCGCCTGGAAATGTCAAACCGTTTTGGTTCAGTGTATTACTCACCATCACAGGTAAACAATATATTTTCCATCAGTTAATTGTCAAAACCGTTTTATCATGACAATTACATGCGCGAGATTCACCACCATTTTTTTTATTTTAAGACGTGGGTGAAAATGTCTTCAGAACGATGTGTTGATGAACAAACACTGCAGTTACACGGCCCTAAGCGGTCACGTGGTCGGTGATCGGAAGTCGCGCGCAGCGTGAGAACAGTTAGCCAGGTGAACGGACGACAAGGTTTCGTCATTAGAGGAAATGGTTAACAGTTACTGCCGCAAGATAAGACAACACACAAAGGGCTTAGCTCTCCATTACTGGACAAAGACCTCTCCCAGTGCGCGGTGTGCCTTCATCTTAACTGTTACGTCTCGTCATCACGTGATATGTTGTGATATGTTGTGCCAACTAAACGTTTTTTTTGTAAGTACAGACCTGTAACCAGCTGCTAGCACACGACCACCACGACTCGACATTTGAACCTAGCTCGCACTAAACACGTTGCTCTTTGACTTCAAACGAATGCTTCATTTACCGACTCCATACCCTACATCTAATCTTTCCGTAGAGAGCGATAAAACACCTCCTGTAAATAGCACAAAGATTAAGAAACGCACGAGACCGATCAACCGTTACTGTTGATCAACAGAGAAATACTCCTTTCAAATATGTTACTTATACGTTGTCTGTATTTCTAACTGATTTTGCTTGAATTTGTTTGAATAAACGTGCTTGAATTGAATTGAATGTATTGCAGATATTACATCAAGGCTAGCATACATATACAGGATCAAAGTTATTGAGATAAGGCAGAGAGTCAGCCAGGGATAGGAAACACGGCGAAGCAAGTACTTTGACTGCTTAAGACGAGGTCCGATCTGGGCGACAATGTGGCTCCAGGTTCGTTTAACAAGATTTAGCAACATTGCCATCCAAGGCAAAGGCCCAGATGGCAAGTGGACAAAGAAACCATTTTTTCGTCTATGTGTAACCCGCCCTCCTGAGATATGTGTCAACCTTATTTTTAAACATATTGACGCTGCTAGCAGTTACACAATCTGTAGATAATTTGTTCCAATCATTATATGTTATTGTCCTCTGTGAGAATGAGTACTTCCTGATATCCAATCTACACTCATCCATTACTAATAATATAACCTCATATCTTGTAGTTTTTCTTGAGTGAGAAAAAATATTTCTATCAATATTTTCATACACATATTTTCATATTCTTATTCTTAAAACCTTCAATTTGATCTCCTCTTAACCTCCTTGTCTCTAGGGTTGTTAGACCACGTTCTTTTAGGCGTTCTTCTTAACGAATGTCTCTCAGTCCTGGACTCATTTTAGTTGCTCTCCTCTATATTCTTTCGAGCGTATCTTTATCCTTCTTACGGTATGGTGTCCAGGTTTGTATACATATTCTAAATAAGGCCTAACTATTGCTTTATACAGAGGTCTAATTAGCTCATTTTCCTTATATGTGATATTTCTGTTAATCAACCGAAGAATTTGATTATCCTTTGAAGCTGCAATACCACACTGCTCTGAAACTTTCACATCAGCAATTATTGTTACTCATAGACATAAGTCCTTTTTTACGGTAGTACATAGAACATTATTTTATTTTATAGTTTACATCCAAGTTCACGTGTCCTGTGTGTAGGCATTTACATTTACTGAGCCCTCTCTTTTGTTCGTGTCGCACATCTCTTGTTTCTTTATCAGGGGTCACAATCGGGTCAACGCACGCTAGGCGTTACGTAACACTCGAAGAAGCTATTATATCGTACACGAGTTGTATGCGTGACTGGCGCGTGGTGTGTTCCACGATCAGACCCGATCTTTAGAATAGTTTGCCCCAAGATGCCAACTGTGTCGTTGTCGTCGTTAGCAAGAGTCCTGTCGCTAGGGCAGTGGTTTGACACCGGGAACAGAAGAGAGCGTGGGCGAATATTACATGCATTCCAAACTGGAATGCATTTAAACGTTCCTCTCAGTCAACAACAACAACAACAACGGCGACAATGACAACAATGACAACAACAACACCGACGACAACGAAACACAAGATTAACAATAAACAACAACAACAACTACGCATTCATCATCTCACGAAGGTAAATGGGGAACATTTCCTGGACACTGGTGATGGAGGTGGAATGGAACATTTGGTTATTTATCGTTTATTTTCACACATAATTAAGGAAAAATTAACATATAAATATACGTAGCACCCCTAACGGAATACTTCCGAACCGCGATGCGCCTCTTCCCTAACGGGATATGTCCTTACTGCAATGCACCTTCTCACAACGGGAGTATCTCAGGTAAAGACGACGGGTGTGGGGTATGGATAATATGCTTACCTTGCCGTCGGAGTGCAGACAGCCGTAGCGAAGGCAGGCGGGACAGCATTTGGGCGACGTGTCAAATTGGAGACAGTTGGGCTCATAGCGACAGTCCTTGATGGAACAGCGCACACGCCCGCCGTGCTTGGGACAGCGACAGGACGTGCACGCGTTCGGTTTGAAGCGCTGTCCCGGCCTGTATGTCTTCTTCTCATACACGCACAGTGTCCGTCCGTTGCGAACCTTCAACGCGCCCTCGCTGCTGACCAGCACCGCCGTACAGATAGCGACCGCCAGCAGGGGCAACGTCGTCATCGTCCAAGCCATACCAGTCACTAGTGCTCCACAGTTAAACGTATCAACAAAGGAAGAACGCAAGATTGCTGCTGATATTACCACGAGGCGCGTAGTGAGTCTACTGCCAATGTTATGACGCCGACCCTCGCTCGCCTCGCATAAACCGCCCCACGACGCCGTCACGTGACCCTCCCGTCAACAAGGCCGCGCCAATACGAAACGGGGCCGAACGAGCGACGTATTCCGCGACGCCCCCTTCCGTCGACCACGGCAGCGAGTGATTCATCCGATACGGCCTTTGAATGATTAACTCAAAACTCAATAAGATCTGATATCTCTGGAGACCGGCGTTCATTTAACGCCGTCAATATTTGTACTAACTGCACCGCCGCGGGGGTACTAGGGTCTGAAGTTGTTGAGTAAGCACCCAGTAGGTACACACGCAAGGTTGTGTCGCCACACTCTTGTGTATGAATGCTACAAGGTCAAAACTGTACATTCAGTAAAGGAATCAAGAGCCTAGTGTGAAACTAATGACGTAAGTTGGTTATCGGGCTAGCTATAAAACAGATTGCGGTTCAATCAAAGGTAACACAATTTACAGAACTGATGCCATACATAGGCACGTCCTACTCACCTTGCAATCCGTTGTGGGTGGCTACAAATGAATCTGATGACTGTGTAAATGCTAGCAGCTTAAGTTCATTTAGAAAAAGCAGGTGGGCCATGCCTAGATAAATTTGGACTCTCAATACGTTCCTATATTTCGTTCAAATTCAAATTACTGCGTTATATTTATCAAGGCACGCAACATTTGTGTCACCGCAAAGTGTCACAATTCTACATTGTTAGTTTTCTCATTTGGCAAGCAAAAGTGGTCGCAAAGCGGTCGAAAACCAGTCTTTTCAAATAATTATCATCTTTCCGTGTTGTGCCCATAGATATACGTCACTGTATACGTACGCTACGGAGGAATCAGTCAGTACTGCTGAGATGACGTAACCAGTTTGTTTTGGTGCGTGCGCATTCCGAGAATCTGTCGACCGTATACACCCTCAGCTCTAGTAGACCAGTCATGTCCATAGGGGCATCAGTCATGTCCAGGGGATCACCAGTCATGTCCAGTGAGACACCAGTCATATCCAATGAGACACCAGTCATGTCCAGTGAGACACCAGTCAAGTCCATAAGGACACATTAATTTAACCAGAATTTAACAAGACAGCCGTCCAATGCAAAACAAACAGATGGTAAGTGGACAAGGAAACCATTGGTTTATCAAGAGTCCAACAACTTTGTAAGATACAACTGAACAAAGCGGCGAGGACGTGACCGAAAAGGGGTGTTTGACGAGGTACATATTCTGAAGTGGCCGAGGTATACTTCATGCTGTACGTACGTCATGCTGTACGTACGTCACGCTGTACGTACGTCACGCTATACGTACATCACGCTGTACGTATGTCACGTAAACACCACAGACTGCTGCTAGTGGGACCTATCAGCTGTCAGTATCACGTCAACAACGTGGGCGTTTGAAGGAAACTACGACCACTGATTTAAATTACATCGAACTTAGAACAATAAACTAATTAGTTGAGACTGTCTCAAGTTTCATATGTGCGTGCGTGCGTGCGTGCGTGCGTGCGTATGATGTGCGGATGGTGCGGTGTGTGTAGTGCAGGCGGCGCGCGGGTGATTTGTGGAGTAAGATCGACATCACGTCATCCACCTCTCGACTTTACCGTGTACTGTGATACGATGCAGTCGGTAGACTTTACCGTGTACTGTGATACGATGCAGTCGGTAGACTTTACCGGGTACTGTGATACGATGCAATCGGTAGACTTTACCGTGTACTGTGATACGATGCAGTCGGTAGACTTTACCGGGTACTATGATACGATGCAATCGGTAGACTTTACCGTGTACTGTGATACGATGCAGTCGGTAGACTTTACCGTTTACTGTGATACGATGCAGTCGGTAGACTTTATCGTGTACTGTGATACGATGCAGTCGGTAGACTTTACCGGGTACTGTGATACGATGCAATCGGTAGACTTTACCGTGTACTGTGATACGATGCAGTCGGTAGACTTTACCGTGTACTGTGATACGATGCAGTCGGTAGACTTTACCGGGTACTGTGATACGATGCAGTCGGTAGACTTTACCGGGTACTATGATACGATGCAATCGGTTGACTTTACCGTGTACTGTGATACGATGCAGTCGGTAGACTTTACCGGGTACTATGATACGATGCAATCGGTAGACTTTACCGGGTACTATGATACGATGCAATCGGTAGACTTTACCGTGTACTGTGATACGATGCAGTCGGTAGACTTTACCGTGTACTGTGATACGATGCAGTCGGTAGACGTTACCGTGTACTGTGATACGATGCAATCGGTTGACTTTACCGTGTACTGTAATACGATGCAGTCGGTAGACTTTACCGGGTACTATGATACGATGCAATCGGTAGACTTTACCGGGTGCTATGATACGATGCAATCGGTAGACTTTACCGTGTACTGTGATACGATGCAGTCGGTAGACTTTACCGTGTACTGTGATACGATGCAATCGGTAGACTTTACCGGGTACTGTGATACGATGCAGTCGGTATATTTTACCGGGTATTATGATACGATGCAATCGGTTGACTTTACCGTGTACTGTGATACGATGCAGTCGGTAGACTTTACCGGGTACTATGATACGATGCAATCGGTAGACTTTACCGTGTACTGTGATACGATGCAGTGGGTAGACTTTACCGTGTACTGTGATACTGTGATGCAGTCGGTAGACTGGGCGACAAATTAGTACTTACCATAGAAGGCAACGTCATCCCACGCCTTGCAAAAATTAGGATTATATGAAAATAGCACGCTTCTACACACGTCACTGTTTAACCCTTATAATTGTTTGCGGACGTACAATGTGCGTAATTCCGTTTGAAACTTGTCATTTCGAGTCTATTTTATCGCAGCATTGCTACGCGGTTACAATAATCAACATTAAGTGATAATAATCAACATAGAGGTAATTATCTGATCCACAAAGCATAATTCCTGATCACTGTCACCCTGCAAGTACGAACGGTGCAAATGGTCAAGTTTATGTTTAACCTCCAGGACATCGTAGTGAGATATACAATCGTATGTCTACTACGTACAGGTAACGTGCTACTGGAAAAAAATGGGTTTCAAAGAATTACTAAACAGGCCGGCACCACGATACACTACAAACGTATCATCAATGTAATAGTGAGATGTGATACACCTACAAAGGACGACACCAGGAAAGCTATCGTAACATCGAACAATGGGGAATGTATGGAGCTAACTCGAGCTGCAGTCGAAACAATGAACAGCTGTGGACACACCGAAAGAGGCTTTGCACCGAATCATCGTAGAAACCTGTGAGGAAGTGGAGATGTTCGGAATGGAAAGAAGGTTACACAATCAACGTACCTCAGAAGAACGATATCTGCGAATGCAAAAACTGTAGAGGAAGTAGGCTTCTCTCATTACCAAGCGCAATGGTTCAGCGTAATCAGGTGTTTGTGACCATGAGAACCGGGCCACGAGCCAGCAGACCACCCAGTAGTTTCAGAAAAAACCTATCGATTTATTTAGCAGTTAGCACCTGGCATGTGTGAACGGAGATCGAAATATGTGTCTTTCAAATGAGACCTGTGCAGGGTACATATGCCAGGGGAGTCAACTGTCCCAAACAAGGTGCAACCTGTTGTGGATTTACAACCGTTTTAATGCAGAACTCCGCGGAGACCAGGTTTGTACAATGAGAGAGACACCTGGATATGAACCAAAACAATTAAACATGCAACAGGAGGAAAGGCCCTAATCAGACGGGAACTCATCCAACCAAATAGCAACGCATCGTCGATCGATAGGTTTACATATTATAAAGTATTTTAGAAACTTGGAATAAAGGTTTGGCAGCGTAGACTGCGACACCATGTTTATGAGACTTTGAGTTATTGTCGTCAACAATCTGTGAATTGTCGTCCCTGACTTCGAAACCTTGTCATTGGTTTCCATTTCCTAATATAACAGATTGCCAATAAAAAACACACCCACGCAGGTCTGGTACATGTTCGCAAGCCATGTTTGTCAAGTCTAATTATCGTTAAATGCCGCATGATACCCCCCGGTCGCGTTTGTTGTTTCCTGCCGGCTTCTGCGTTCGGGCAGTCATGTAGGGGAGACTGGGGCTAGTTGTAGCAAAAACAGTATATTTCAGAATTGCGGCAAAGAGCGTAGAATATAAGAAGCTTTACTTCGCTTGGTCCAATACGATTTCTGTTATGGCGCGACTGAAGCGCCACCTATGTTTTTTAACGGTTCTTCGCGTAAACATTCTCGCAATGCCTGATATGCAGTAGGGCCCTACGACTGTTTATTCAGAACAAAAGCTCTTTCATTCCGTTCGCATTGATTGTTTAGTACATGTTATAACGTTAATGTGTTATATTACATATAGCAATAGCTTGTTGAAATCTGAATATCAGCATTATTTACGAAATCCACGAAGAACATTGACATTGTATATAGACTATTGTTTAGTTGCCTAAAGACTAACTTCGTTCACCTTGTCATTTACTATGATATAGTGCATATTACAAAAGGTACAAATCTAAGACGTTTACGTTAAATGAACAATTATAGTTGCTTCGGGCGAAATTGAAAAATTACACCAGGTTACCACGGAATTGGGGGATGCACAACGTTAGGATAATCAACTATATACTAAGTGTCACTGGCAACGTCCAATACAATAAAAAATTTTATTTGTACGGCTTGCTATTTGATTTAACGAGTGGAGTTTTATTTACTAAACCATGTACGCTAGATCAACTGTATTTTATAAAGGAATAATGGGTGTCCATTAAAAACATATTTGTTGTCATGCAATATATAGTTACATTTGTCCAAATATTTTAATTTACTACAATTAATAATACTTAATACAAGGATAAGTCTATATTATGTTTCAGCGTAAGGCAAAAGAAGAGCAGTATGTGGATAAGAAACTGATTAAAATATCAAACATTGTTGCTCAGAAAATTAGTCAACAGAAGAAGTCTCATGCGATCGGAGAATCTTTGACTATGATTTGTGCAACTGAGATTGTCAGGGAAATGTATGGAGAGGAGAAAGCCAAGGGGCTGGCGAAAATACCGATGTCAAATGACACTGTTAAACGCCGCATCTCATCTATGTCCGAGGACATAACGGTACAATACACCGCGCGCCTCCGTGACAATGACTTCGCCATACAATTGGATGAGTCGACAGACGTGTCCAAAATTTCACATCTACTGGCGTACGTGCGCTATGAGTGGGAGAAAGAGATAAGGGAGGACATTTTGTTTTGCAAAGAGCTTAGGACAACTACAACGGCAAAAAACGTTTTTGATTCACTGGATGATTTTATGAGGAATAATGAAATTAACTGGACAAACTGCATCGGAGTATGTACAGATGGCGCCACGGTGATGACTGGCAGGCATGCAGGAGTCGTGCAAAGAATCAAAGCTGTCGCCACCCATGCCGTTTCAACACGCTGTTGTTTGCAGAGAGACGCGCTTGCTGCAAAGGACATTGAACCAGGGCTTCACGAGGTTATGAACACTGCCGTGACCACTGTGTGCTTTGTTAAAGCAAGAGCCACGAACTCCAGGTTATTCACCGCACTCTGTGAAGAAGTGAGCGCTGACCACCACTCCCTGTTCATGCACACAGGGGTGAGATGGTTATCCCGCGGGCGGATGTTCACACTCCTGCTCAGCCTAAGGGAGGAGCTGTGTATTTTCTTCATTGACTTATCTGATGGCACCATGAGAGCTCGTTTCAATGAAGTGCAGTTGGAAGCATTCTGGTCCCAGTGTGGTGATGAATTCCAGGTATGTCATGATGCAGCAAGGAAGGTGTTGATACGATTTAGCACCAACTACCCGTGTGAAGCTGGCTTTTCAGCCATGACAGCACTGAAAACTAAATACAGGGCCAAGTTGACCATTGAAGATGATATGCAGACACCAGCAGCAGTCCTAACATTGAGTGACTAGAGCTTGTAGTTAGGCTACCACAAGAACAGTCCACAGTGATTGTGTTATTGGCAGGCACCAGCAGCAGTCCTCACATTGAGTGACTGGAGCTTGTAGTTAGGCTACCACGAGAACAGTCCACAGTGATTGTATTATTGGCAGGCACCAGCAGCAGTCCTCACATTGAGTGACTGGAGCTTGTAGTTAGGCTACCATGAGAACAGTCCACAGTGATTGTGTTATTGGCAGGCACCAGCAGCAGTCCTCACATTGAGTGACTAGAGCTTGTAGTTAGGCTACCATGAGAACAGTTCACAGTGATTGTATTATTGGCAGGCACCAGCAGCAGTCCTCACATTGAGTGACTGGAGCTTGTAGTTAGGCTACCATGAGAACAGTTCACAGTGATTGTATTATTGGCAGGCACCAACAGCAGTCCTCACATTGAGTGACTGGAGCTTGTAGTTAGGCTACCACGTGAACAGTCCACAGTGATTGTATTATTGGCAGGCACCAGCAGCAGTCCTCACATTGAGTGACTAGAGCTTGTAGTTAGGCTACCACGTGAACAGTCCACAGTGATTGTATTATTGGCAGGCACCAGCAGCAGTCCTAACATTGAGTGATTAGAGCTTGTAGTTAGGCTACCATGAGAACAGTCCACAGTGATTGTATTGTTGGCAGGCTCCAGCAGCAGTCCTAACATTGATTGACTAGAGCTTGTAGTTAGGCTACCACGAGAACAGTCCACAGTGATTGTATTCTGTATTAGTGTGTTTATTTTGAAATGTTTCTTTTGAAATACCAAATGATTTGTGTCGTGTTTAACAAGCAGTTTAACATGGTTGTCATTGAATATGTAAAGCTTACAGGCCTAACCATATTAAATTAAATTGAGATCAGACCAAGCTGACATATTGCTATACTGTGACATTTATTTCCCTTAAATTTATTTGTTTGATTAGTAATAGTTAATAAGCAGTGTAATGGCACTAGCAACAACAAACACGTTGTCCTTTAATGTTTAATAAACACATAATGTTTTAAAGCAATAACTTTTGACATCACTGTAATGAAAAGGCGGAGGAGATACCATATATTATATAGGCAGGGGGTCCCTCTAATTTTTTATTGGACACAGGGGGCCTTAGAGACAAAATTTAACATAATCACGTTGATTACAAAATAGTTATTGTTCCCCATCCAATTCACAATATGTGGTACTTTTCCAACACTTCGCCACCCCGAGTGACATTTTTCGCTTGATACTACATTGTTACAATTGGACCTAGCACCATCTCATTAATGTGATTATATTAAAACATACTTAAAACACTGCTTAATAGCTTGAGGCATATCCGCACACTTCGTTATTGACCAATCCGCTCATACATCTAGCATTTATACCCACAAATTGAAATATTTTGCGTCGGTAAGAAATTATAAACTAAAATGTATTTTTTTATAATCTTATGTAATTTTATACATATATTGATACGTAACTCACACTCTCAATAATATATGTATACTGGTGTGTTTAATCAAATGTGTTAGTGAATTAATCTATGTCATGGAACAGTGCATATTTGAAACGGCATGTCGTGGGGCGTGGTAGTGTAGTGGTTAGAACGTCGGTCTCTCAACCGAGAGAACCCGGGTTCGAATCCTCCTGCTGCCGTTTCGAAGCTTTGGCAGTTTCGTTCATCGCACGTTGCCACAGTTCACTCAGCTTTATAAATGAGTACCTGGCTACATACAGAGATGAATATCGGGACAAATAGTCTTCGCGCAGTAATTGCAGCGCGGCTGAATGCTTTCCAGAGAAGTAGAAATGGCGTTGGAATGAACAGGTCTGCCGGGAGGTGAAGTGTAAAGTGATTTGATCAGTCCCAAGGACTGGATACCGCGCTATATAAGAACACACCTTTATGCATTTTTAGAATGTGTGTTATTAGTGTTGTAGTTGGACAAATAAACTTTACCGCCACAGATCACGAGTGCGGGAAAATTGACAATCTTCCCCCGCCGATCGTTTGGGACATATCCGCATAGGCGTGTGCGGATCTGTACCAGTTAGGTGCGGATACGCCCCAGTACAGTACGTTCATTTACATAACGTGACGGCATGATGTTGATGTTACGCCGATGTGGATACTCATCAGCTAACCCATGTTTCATTATGGAGGGCGTGTGACCGAAACACACGGGGTATTCAAAACATCGCCAGTATGCAATCCTTGATAATTTCTCTAAACACATTTTATACTTTTGTTAAAATTATACCCTTTTAAAGTTCAGTGCATTGAAATATACACAAATAAACGTGTAAAATATGCACTGTTCCATGGCATAGATTAATGCACTAACACATTTGATTCACGGATCAGTGGGACCTTTCAGCGTCTACCCTTTATCGCAAAAAGGAGTTTTGAGAAGTCAAAATACATACCCTTAATAGAATATTGAGGTGGGGTGCTGAGGTGGGGTGTTGAGTTGGGATGTTAAGGTGGGGTGTTGATGTGGGATGTTGAGGTGGGATGTTGAAGTGGGATGTTGAGGTGGGGTATTGAGGTGGGATGTTGAGGTGGGATGTTGAGGTGGGATGTTGAGGTGGGATGTTGACGTGGGGGGTTGAGGTGGGGTGTGTTAAAGGCAGTAAACTTATAACGTGATGATCTATGTAGGTTAAGTTTTCATGTATCTTGAAGTGTTTAATGATAATGTTGTTTTTATTCAGTGTCCTTTGGTTTTCTTCGTTGGGTGGCTTTCCGTGTGCGCTCTAGTCGAGACAGGCCAGTATCACGCATCTATCAAATATAAGTCATTGCATTAAAAAACGACAGCTTGGTATATTTATATTATTTATATGGGCGCATTTGACCCCCCAAATAACACTTATGGATATACCTAACAACCTATATCATGTTCTGCAGCTTGGCATTTATCATTGCAGTTCCCGACTAGAACCACCAAAGTAAGAATATCATAGGTGTCGTGTGCGCATAAACCCTTAAAACGTAGACTAGTTAAAGATAAATAACGAATTACCGTTTTTCTGATACATTGCGCCCTTTTTACTTTTTCAACGATCCACGTGATATCACACGTGACATGCTTAAAACTATTGTTGAATATACTGATTATTTTCATTAGTAGTTTTCTCTGTAGTACGCCTGCTACAACTTCCCCATGTTACAACTGACCCATGTCTCCCCCACGAATGCACGTATTCACGCAACACGCAAGCTTACACCGCACAACTTCATGCATGCACACGTACATAAACACGCATACACGCATGCACGCAGGCACGCGCACACGCGCACATTTATTTAGTTGTTTGTGGTAAGTGTGAGCCGTGCGTGCGGTCGTGTTTTAACCCTAGAACGCCAACCCGCCGCTGAATCCTTGTGTTCATAAGCTTTGTAAAAAATACTCCCCTCCTTGACCTCTTGAAAGAACGACCTACAACGGCAACGCCTAAACTCTCTTTACTGATATTTTCAGGGTTGCAAGACGTTCAAGACGTTCAAGACGTTCAGTTAATAATATTAAAATATGTGCAAAATGAACAATGGACGATGAACCAACTGTTCTGAGTTGAATTCTTGCTAAAGTCATATTAAAAAACGGCATTTTGAAAACAGCCTATCGGCATACCATTTTATCTTATAAGAATTCATGGATCGGTGCGTTTCAAGAAAGGTAAAATTACGAGATTCATGCAAAAGTGTTGGGAACATAATACACAAAAATAGTTTCAGGCGAAAAGGACTTGAACAATAATACGAAAACTGAGAAAGCCGCGAGACTTTCGAATGGCGTAAGAATGTTCGGCACATATTTGCGTTATTTGATACGGCGCGCATTGACACACTACGCCATTGTGTTAAACACGACACACTATAAAGCAGCGTGCTTGCGGTCGGGTGTTTAGTGCTTGATAAATAAGAAGTTTACACTTTAAGAAAAGTCCAGGGGCTCTGTCGTATCGTCCCGCCACATCAGAGCAACCTTCACAACAAGTGTGATAACAACCAGAACAAAAACACAATTGCTGAATGATATAACCCTTAAGCGGAACACGCAAACATTTCTGGCATACCTTGATGTATGAGGCGCCGTTGCGAACAAAAGGGTGACGAAACGGCAAAACATCGAGTTCTGGCTGAGAGAACCGCCGAGTTCTGCGAGAACCGACGAGTTTTGCGAGAACCGACGAGATCTGCGAGAACCGTCTAGTTCTGCAAGAACCGTCGAGCTCTGGCTGCGATAATTAGTGATTGAGTTCTGCTGAAACCGTTGAGTTTTGCGAGATTGATTGAGTTCTGCGAGAACCGTCAAGTTCTGGGATAACCGTCGAGTTCTGCACAGATCGATCGAGTCTGATTACCACAGATCGATCGAGTCTGATTACCACTGAAAATCGTATCGTAGGATGTGCAGCGAAGTAGTGCCGCAAAAAGTATAATATGGCAAGTGAAATGTTATATTCACATAAATGCTAGGCATGCGCATGTTGCAGCGTAAACAATTTCATTTAGGTTGATATCTGAATAAATGTACTGGGCATCCCAGAGACATGTTGATCATTGTCATATGTGCTTGCATATAATCTATTCAATAAAGTATGGTTTATTTGGGTGGTGGACATCCTTTTAGTAAATAAATGAATTGGTGTTGAGAATTGTTTTTTGCTTATGTTGACTACTTTTTTGGTTTTATTCTTGGATATTGACAACATAGTATTATAAAACAGTAACAATACAGCTTATTCTTGTAATAGCGTCAATATTGATCCTCTGAGAGGTGGCTAAAGATAGAAGGCAGCATTTCTTGCCCTGGTACACTATCATTTATTCTGGCCGATATGCTATACAATTCATCAATTTACTTCAGGCAAACTAAATCCTCTGGCATTGCCAATGCCAAAGCACATGGCTTCTTCAAACTGTTCATACACCTGGTGCACGGTTGGTAGCATCAAGATACAGTCACAAGTGTTGGCCTGGGGCCATGTGGACCTACCATGAAGGGTTGGTAGTATCAAGGTACAGTCACAAGTGTTGGCCTTGGGCCACCTTGGACCTACCATGAAGGGTTGGTAGCATCAAGGTACAGTCACAAGTGTTGGCCTGGGGCCAAGTGGACCTACCATGAAGGGTTGGTAGCATCAAGGTACAGTCAAAAGTGTTGGCTTGGGCCCACGTGGACCTACCATGACTGTGACTGTACCTTTTCAAGGTACAGTCACCAAGTGTTGGCCTGGGGCCACTTGGACCTGCCATGAAGGGTTGGTAGCATCAAGGTACAGTCACACGTATTGGCCTGGGCCACTTGTACTTACCACGAAGTTCCTCTTCATGAAGGAACTTTAAGGTAGGCCCAAATGTGAACCACAGGGGTGGGAATATCTCCATCCCAGTTGCGAACATAAGAAGGTCACAAAATGAGACTGTACATTCATCTGAAATAAAGATTTTAATGTATACACCTAACTTCAAAATATGATAATTGGTGATACTATCATAAGGGATCACACATATTATTTATTTTATAAAGGTATCCATTGCAATTTTTGTTGTTGCTTTTTTTCCTATTTGCTGTTTAACGTCACAACCATCTTAGTCGTTTAGCCGCTACTAAGCCACACTTAAAAATAATTAGTACTACACATTGCCAATCAGCAAAATTAAACAAAAGCGAATATTGCACTAAATATAATTAATACAATAATAATAATAACGAACATTAAAAGAGAAAAATGTAAATCAGACATAACGCGGACCCTCCAAGCGTAAAGCGAACGCTTTACCGCTAAGCCACGACATCCACGACAGCCACGACATCCACGACATCCACGACAGCCACGACGTCCACGACAGCCACGACATCCGCGACAGCCACCGACATCCACGACATCCACGACAGCCACGACATCCACGACATGCACGACATCCACGACATCCACGACAGCCACGACATCCACGACATCCACGACAGCCACGACATCCACGACATCCACGACATCCACGACATCCACGACATCCACGACATCCACGACAGCCACGACAGCCACGACAATTCACATGTAAGCATATTCACGTTGGTAACATGATTTTTTTCCATTCATTTATTGTCGTCTGTGAGAATGACTTTGTGAGTGATTCATGAAAATATATCAACTATAAATTACTGTGTTATGGCCACTTTTAGCCACTTTTATGTGGGTAATATATTATTGCAGAACTTGACGGATCTTGCAGAACTCGACGATCCTTGCCGTTTCATCACCCTTTTGGCCGCTACGACTCCTCATATTGGTGCTCGGTCATTTTAGTCGCCGTAGATTGCTACCGCACGCACGAAAAAAAAGAACAAGTAACGGAGTTGACAACATTGTATCAGAAGAGATCAGTAAGGGCGGGGGGAGGGTTGAGAGGTGGAAGGGACGCTTGGCGTGTCTGATGATTAATTGAAGCGTGTTATGTCTCTGTGTAGGCCATAGAAGGGAAGAATGGAGGCCGAGAAGCATCCAGTGTTTCACTTCGTGTGAATGTAGGGCACAATAAATTGTAATATACGAAATTCGAAAAAAGTATTTGACATGACTCGAATGCAGGCATATTACTACGTTTTGTAGTGGAAGCCATTGGCTGTGACATAGGCCTAAAGGATTAAAAAACTGGGCACAAAACGAATTTTAAAAGATCTATGTGATTTTTACTAAATGTGTTCAGCAGGTGAATTAGATTGTGGCAGTGGCTGTGAAAGTTTCAGAATCTTTGATGGTCCAGTTTGCATACAATCAAACACTCCTTTAGCATGGCCACCAATGCAGAAATGCACTGTGGTCTGACTTCACAAGATGACATTAGATTTGCTGGTTCAGGAACCAGCAGCTTTGGTGAATTAAGGACTGCAAAGCTGTGGCTGGAGAACGTATCGCAACACAGCGTGCGGAAGAATACAAGGCAGTGGGCTGCAAGATTATTAAGTGGTGGAAGATTAAAGAAAAAATACCGATGTAGAATACAAGGAGAGTGTGAAGGAGCTTGGTGAGGAAGGTGGTGGTCTGGAAGAGAGATGGAACAAGAGCAAAGAGGCATTCGACGGAGTTGCAGAGGTGTGCGTTGAAGAACATTGGGAAAGGGCGGAACATCGAGGATGAGAGACGACTGGTGGTGGATGGAAGAAGTAGCGGAGGCAGTAGACGAGAAGGAGGAAGTCTGGGGGTATAGAGAAGATCAACCTGACGCAGTGCTGCTGCACTCATACGGACAGAAGAAGAAAGCAGCAAAGATAGCGGTGGACATAACAAGGAAATAATATGACCCGCCCCATCGAAATCAGGAATAAGTCGGAAACGCTGAGCCTGGCTATTCCACTTCAAAGTGCGCGAAGGGGTGAATTTAGCTGAGATGGCCGATGTTCAGGTTTTGATGTTTTTGATTAACATAACTATCCTAGATTGCTTTCATGTTATTATAAGGTCATAAAACGATTGATAACTTTGAAAAAATACGATGTTTCGTACAGTTATGAAAGCTCAATTCAGATGTATCTATCCACTGCACATAGCGTCCACCCTCGCTATGCTGACATCATATGCTGATGACACCACACTTTTAAGCTCATTGAGTAATTTCGCAAACGCACAAAATGCAGACAGCGATTTGTTAATAAATAAAGAACTCTTTAAAATTAACGAATGGCTTGTAATAAACAAACTTTCACTAAACATAGCTAAATCTAAATTCATGGTCTTCCACATGCATAGAAAACATATAGAAGCACCCGCTCCTAAAATCAACAATATCATTATAGAAAAAGTTAATGAATTTAATTTTCTTGGACTGACTTTGGATACACATTTAAACTGGAAGAAACATTCTGAACATATATCAAACAGATGTGCGAGAATAATCGGGATACTAAACAGACTTAAACAAGAACTGCCTTTGAGAATAAAAATCATGCTTTATAATACATTATTTGTGCCACAAATAAATTACTGCCTGACAATATGGGGGTTTCAATGTGAAAGAATAAATAAGCTTCAAAAAAAGGCAATACGGATAATTACGCGGAGCAAATATAATGAACACACTTCACCACTATTTAAAACAATGAAGCTGTTAACAGTCAAAGATATGCAAGCATTGCAAGAACTTAAATTTTATTATAAATTCATACATAATAAATTACCTGCCTACCTACAACACTGGCAGTTAATTACAAACATAAACATACATAACCACAACACGCGCAGACAACATGAAATTCACATTGTTGGTATAAACCATTCATTTGCAAAGCGATCTCTAAAACACCATTTACCAATAACATTAAACGATACCCCCCAAATTGTGAAAGATAAACTCTATACGCATAGTCTACGAGGTTTCGTAAACTATGCAAAGTATAATTTTATAAATAAATATCAAAATTCATGTGCGATCGTGAACTGTTACATATGCATGCGCAACTAAAGACAATACTAAAAATTCGCACAAAGTAAGGTACATGGATATTGTGCACACATGTAGAACAAGCACACGTAAACGCACATGTGCACGCACACAAACACACACACACACACACACACACACACACACACACACACACACACACACACACACACACACACACACACACACACACACACACACACACACACACACACACACACACACACACACACACACACACACACACACACACACACACACACACACACACACACACACAATACTTTGAGGATGACTACGGATTTTGAACTTTGGTTATTCTATTTGTTGCACTCAGAAACTGTATATGTATAATCAATTCTACGGTGGCTCCTATGCCAGCGACTGCTTGCAGTCTTAATAGGAGTCTCCAACAATAAACTATTTCTGATTCTGATTCTGATTCTGATTTGGAACGCTGACCTATTATGGGATGCATTTACTAGGGCAAAATCAGTTACATATTACTATATAACCAGCCAGAGAGGCTTAAAACGGAGACGAAACGTAAACAAAATCAAATTATTCACTGAATAATAATGAAGACGTAATCACGTGATACGATTCGCAATGGCTGATTGGCTCAGCTAGAAATGCGCATGCGTAATCGCACTGAACATTTGGAATGCGACCTTTACTCCCATGCGAAGACATGTATATTTTTGGTTTCAGATCGATTACTTCGGAGACTGTTAATTATAATATTATATATATATATATATATATATATATATATATATATATATATATATATATATATATATATATATATATATATATATATATATATATATATATATATATATATATATATATATGATTATAATGGAAAACAGTAAAACAAATTGGTGTACCACTTGCAAGAGTGTTCAACTTGTTATTAAAAGCGGGAGTTGTTCCTTTTGAGTGGAAAGAAGCAAACATCATACCATTATTTAAAAAGGGTTCGAGAAATAAGTCAGAGAATTACAGGCCAGTGAGTTTAACGTCAATGTTTTGTAAATTATTAGAAAGGTTAATTAAATACCATATGGTGGACTTCCTTATTAGGCATAAATTATCAAATTCATCTTAACATGGATTCCTAAAAACGAGGTCATGCTTGACAAATATGTTGTTTTTTTGGAAGAAATCACTAAGTGGATATTATCTACTTAGATTTTCAGAAAGCTTTTGATAAAGTGCCACATCAAAGATTGCTACTTAAATTAAAAGCCCATGGTATTATGGGATGGCATAATTGAATGGATAGAACAATGGCTGACTGACAGAAGACGGTTTGTTGTAGTACAAGGAGAGGTTTCAAACTGGAAATCAGTTTTGAGTGGCGTACCACAAGAATCAGTATTAGGACTTTATTATTCTTAATATATATCAATGGCTTGGACGACAATAGAACAATCAATGTACTGAAATGTCCGGATGAAACAAGTGTTTAGAAAGGTTAACACTGATGATGATGAACTACATTTACAAAACGATCTAGACCAATTAGTTAAATGGCCTGAAAAATGGCAGATGTTATCCAATTTTTTGGAAAGGTAAATGTCTACACACAGGACACGGGAACTTGGATATAAACTATATTATGGGAGATACTGTTCTAGGTAGGGGCCTACTACTGTAAAAGAAAGGGACTTATGAATAACAATAAGTGCTGATATGAAAGTTTTAGAACATTGTGGTATTGCAGCTTCAAAGGGTAATCAAATTCTTGGGTTGTTTAGGAGAAACATAACACACAAGGGAACAAAGCTAATTATACCTCTGTATAAAGCAATAGTTAGACCTCATTTAGAATACTGTATACAAGCATGGAGACCATATCGTAAGAAGGATATAGATACGCTTGGACGCATACCGAGGAGAGCAATTACAATTATTCCAGAACTGAGATACCTTCGATATGGAGAACGCCTGAAAGAATGTAGTTTAATAACTCTAGAGACATGGAGATTAGTAGGAGATCAAATTGAAGTTTTCAGATACTGAATGGGTATCAACACATTGATAGAAAAAAATATGTTTTTCTCACTCAAGGAAGATAGTAGAACTAGATGACATGAGGTAAAATTAGTTGCTTCTTAAGTCTTTCTTTTCCCAGGTGGTGTCTGTTTGAGAGCGGCTTGAGGGAGGTTGTTCCTGTCCATGCGGAGAACGTAGCCAAGCCATTTCCACCTTCTCTGCTTTGCTTTTGCTCCTCATCGACGATATTGGTGTGTTCTGCGATGTATTCGTTTGTTAGACCTACTCGCTGCTCTCAACATATTCTCAGGATTCTTCTGAAGCACCTTCCTTCAAAACCTCTGAGTCGGCTCTGTATCTTCTGGTTTGTCCTCCATGTTTCTGAAGCGTACATAGATCGTAGTGAATGGACGTTGGATGTTTATATTTTCAATTTTGTCTTGGTGTGGAGAGACAGCGAGTAGGCCCTGGTGGAACCAGGACACAGTATTCCATAAAATGGACATTTTCTTGGGCAAGAATTTTCAGTAATCAAAAAGTGCAATTTCTACGATAGAAGATTACTGTTTTCACTTCTAGACTCTATTATGTAAGTTATGCTTGGCCTCTGGGTAGACCATCATCTTCTGTTATACTTTATGCCACCGTTGCCATCGTGACCAAAAATGATCTGGAGGTGTGCGGGAACTCACGAATCTTTAGAGAATAGTATTGAACAATTAGACTCCAAGTGTCCGGAGTTCTGCAGCTCGTTTTACGTGTCTGTTGATGTAGATGATACAAAGGTGTTCTTGGATGGACACATATGGCCCGGAGGCATAACTGTTCGGTGGTAAAAACCAGCAGATAAGATGCATCACAGAGACACTAGAAATGTTGTCTTCAAAGAGAGTGCTGCGAAGCATGACTCATCTGACGACGTAGTCTGAGAGCATTTACTGAACAACCAATTAATCGTGTGACCTATAAGGCTATAACTATCATGGTATAAAATTAGGTATAAATAAATTTTTTGAAAGATTAGAAATGGACCAATTATTAAGTGACTATGACATTGTGTGTCTCCAAGAGACGTGGCTAGCTAAGCAGCAAGAGGAAGAGCTGAAAACAATGAGAAAGGCATACAGTGCAGTATCGAACTCTCCTAATGGTGACTCATTATGTATCACAACTGGCCGTAAAGGGGAAGGATTAGCTATCCTTTAGAATAATAAATGTGGTAAATTTATTACCACACATAAATATGGTTACGACTGGGTCGTTAATATTGAAATAGCTACTAAAACTAAGAAAATTTATACATTTAATAGTTATCTACCTTACGATAACAATGATAATAAGAAAGAATATCTTCTGACCAAACTACACAACTCTGCCATGGCCGGTCCCAAACCCGGATGGGAAAAGAGGAGGGTTGGGCGTGGGGCTAGCACCCCCACCCCGTAAAAAAAAGATTGCTACAGAAACGCCGACAAAAGATACAGAGACTACAGTCCTGGAAGAGGAGGGTTCTTCGTTTCGAAGACTTATGACGCCATGTGGTGAAAGCCGGGAGTCCTCGGAAGCCACAGGGTCGAGCACCCTTCTTTCGTCCAGGAACATCACGATTGGATCGTGGAACGTGAGGACCTTATACCAGACAGGGAAGACAGCACAGGTGGCAGCGGAAATGAGAAACTACAACCTTGCTTTGCTTGGAGTCAGCGAAACAAGATGGACACAGACAGGACAGAGAAGGCTGCTTAGTGGAGAGATGCTGCTCTTCTCAGGACATGAGGAGGACAACGCTCCCCACACAGAAGGTGTAGCGCTCATGCTATCAAGATCGGCACAGAGTGCGCTGATAGGGTGGGAAGCTCATGGACCAAGAATCATCACAGCATCCTTCAGAACAAAGAAGAAGAAGATAAAAAATGAATGTCATCCAGTGCTACGCACCTACAAACGACAGCGATGAAGAAAACAAAGATCAGTTTTATAACAGACTACAAACGATCATCGACAAGTGTCCAGTGAAAGATGTCAACATCCTAATGGGAGATTTCAATGCAAAGATTGGAAAGAACAACACTGGGTATGAAGAAGTAATGGGAAAACATGGATTGGGAGAGATAAACGAAAACAGCGAGAGATTTGCTGACACATGCGCCCTTAATAAGATTGTCATCGGAGGCAGCATCTTCCCACACAAAAGGATACATAAAGCTACTTGGGTATCACCAGATCACGTGACAGAGAACCAGATAGACCACATCTGCATAGGCAAGACATTCAGAAGGTCCCTTCAGGACGTGAGAGTGAAAAGAGGAGCCGATGCTGCGTCTGACCACCACCTGCTTGTTGCCATACTGAAGCTGAAACTGAAGAAAAACCGAATGGAGACAGCAGTGAAGCGAAAAAAGTACAATGTCAGCTTCCTGAAGGATGCACAGACAAGAGAGGAATACAGATTGAATCTCACCAACAGATTCCAAGTGCTGCAAGAGCTGCTCGAAGAAGAAACTGACCTAAACAAGCAGTGGCAGAACATAAAAGAGACATGGACATCAACCTGCCAGGAAGTTGTTGGCCCCAGGATACCGCAGCAGAAAGAGTGGATTTCAGTGGAAACTTTGCGCAAGGTCCAGATGCGGTAGGAGAAGAAAACAGCAGTAAACAACAGCCGCACAAGAACAGCAAAGGCAAAAGCGCAAGAAGAATATGCAGAAGTCAACAGAGAAATAAAGAAGAGCATAAAGGTGGACAAGAGAAACTACATCGACAGCCTGGCAGAGGAAGCGGAACAGGCAGCAGGAAGAGGAAACATGAAAGAGCTTTACGACACTACCAGGAAACTGTCAGGCAAGTACTGCCACACAGAGCGACCAGTGAAGGACAAAGAGGGAAATGCTATCATAGGAAATGAACAACAGCTGGACAGATGGGCCGAGCATTTCGAGGAACTCCTGAACAGACCCGCCCCGCCAAACCCGCCTGTCATCCACCCAGCAGAAGATGACCTACCTATTAACTGCGACAGACCTGCCAGAGAAGAAATCAAGAAAGCTATACAACAGCTGAAGAACAATAAGGCATCAGGGCCAGATGATATTCCGGCAGAAGCACTCAAGGCAGTTGTGGACACTTCCGTGGAACTACTTTACCCTCTATTTGGGAAGATATGGGAAGAGGAAGAAGTGCCAGTAGACTGGAGAGAAGGCTACCTCATCAAGATCCCCAAGAAAGGAGACCTCAGAAATTGTGCTAACTACAGAGGGATCACACTCCTGCAGTGCCAGGGAAAGTCTTCAACAGGATCATCTTGGAAAAGATGAAAGACATGGTCGACCCAATGCTTAGAGACCAGCAAGCCGGATTCCGCCAGAACAGATCATGTTTAGACCAGATCGCAACATTGCGCATCATAGTAGAACAATCCTTAGAATGGAACTCTTCCCTCTACGTGAACTTCGTTGACTATGAAAAGGCATTTGACAGTGTTGACAGGAAGACCCTCTGGAAACTGCTACGACACTATGGGGTACCCACTAAACTGGTCAACCTAATCAAGAATAGCTATGGCGGAACAGGCTGTAGGGTAATCCATGGAGGACAGTTCACCTGTCGCTTCGAGGTAAAGACTGGAGTAAGACAAGGCTGCCTGCTGTCCCCATTCCTCTTCCTCCTGGCCATTGACTGGATTATGAAGATAACCACAGCACAGAGGACAAGTGGGATCCAGTGGACACTATGGACGCAACTTGAAGACCTGGACTTCGCCGATGACTTGGCACTGCTGTCTCACAGCCATCAACAGATGCAGGACAAGACGACAGAACTGGCAGCTGTCTCCTTACAAGTGGGCCTGAACATCCACAAAGGAAAGACCAAGGTCCTCAGGATGAATGCAGCCAGCACTGACCCAGTCACACTGGAGGGGAATGCACTGGAGGAGGTAGAGACCTTCACATACCTCGGCAGTGTCATCAACAAGCGGGGCGGCACAGACGCAGACGTCAGAGCAAGGATAGGCAAGGCAAGAGTGGCATTCCTGCAACTGAAGAACATCTGGAGCTCCAGGGTACTGTCATCACGCACAAAGATCCGGTTGTTCAACTCCAACGTGAAGATGGTCTTGTTGTATGGAGCAGAGACATGGAGGATAACCAACACCACCATCAACAAAGTGCAGACCTTTGTAAACAACTGCCTGAGAAGAATCCTCCAGATCCACTGGCCAGACACCATCAGCAACAGTGAATTGTGGGAAAAGACACAACGACCTGTCGAAGAGGAAATCAGAAAAAGAAGATGGGCCTGGATTGGCCACTCGCTCCGAAAACCAGTAACAAGCACCACCAGGCAAGCGCTGACATGGAATCCTCAAGGCAAACGGAGAAGAGGACGACCAAGAAACACGTGGCGACGGGACCTCCAGGCAGACACCAGGAAGATGGGCTACACCTGGAACCAGTTAGAGAGGATGGCCCAGGACAGGGGACTCTGGCGATCTGTTGTCGACGGCCTATGCCCCAAGAAGGGCGATGGGCATAAGTAAGTAAGTAAGTCAAACTACACAATCTGCTGTAACAGCACGTGCGTAAGAGTAGTCGGAGATTAAAATGATAATGTACTCAAAAGTGCCATGTTTGCTGTCTTGTTAAAAAAATACTGTAATAAATTCAGATATAAATGGACTAGTTGTCTTATGTTACCAGAGGATATGTAAGTGATGCCTGGAGTAGTCACTCATGGTTGGACCACTTTATCTCTACTGAAGATGGCAATAATGTCATAACTAATATGTATGCATATGTATGGTACTGATCAGTCTGACCATATCCCTGTTGTACCTGACATTTATTTACAGTTGGCTCCTGACTTAGATCAAGGGAAACTCAAAAGCAGATCTGAAAGATAGTAAAAGTTGTGATGTAGATAGTATATACGCAGAACACCTCAAAACATTGCAGTGATGTATTATTTCTACTGTTGTCAATGTGTTTTACTAGTCTATTTTTCATGGTATGTTACCTGAATCTGTGAAATATGTAGTACCTGTACCTATTGTTAAAAACAAAATTGCAAGCATCTGTGGTAAGACTAACTACATACCTATTGCTAGAGTGTTGGTATAAAAGATAAAGCAAAACAATGGATAGAGGCATTCTTGTATGACAGAACACAGAAAGTATCAGTAAACGGCAAGCAGTCTGAATGGTGTTGCGTAATCAGCGGCGTCTCTCGGGGGTCAAATCCAAGGGTCAATACGTTTTACTATGTTTGTGAGTGATATACCAGCGGCGTTCCTCGAGGGTCAATCCTAGGGCCAAAACGTTTTACAATGTTTGTGAGTGATATACCAGGAGACATGGACAATCTGACCGCCATGTTTGCAGACGATACATAACTATAATAACACACAGAGAGCATTGTCAAGAAGGCCAACCTAGTGCTGGGATGTGTCCGTCAAAGAAGATGTTCTCAAAAGACACTGGAACAACAAGAGGATACAGTGAAAAACTCCACGTACGGAGAACAGCATAACTGAGGCACACATTTTTCAGCACCAGAGTCATAAATGCATGAAATTCATTGTCGGATGACACGATACAGGCCACAACAGTGAACCATCTGAAGTCACGATTTAGAAGAGAATGGAAAGATCACCCAGACCTGTATATTTACCATTCCACAAACCAGACAAACCGAAACAACAATTGTAACAAAAATAATACCAAATCAATAGTGAAAAACGTGAACAACGCCAACAAAAACACTAACCCTTGACCCGGTCTCGTGATCAATACTCATAATAATATTATGGGTAACAATTGACCGTGCAGAAGGCACATACATAAATAGAACACCCTTTAGTAAAACTATAGGTGAATGATTACTGATGTAACTATATAGCTGAAGGCAAGACCTGAAGGTAAGAAATATGGCGAATTAGCAAAATGCATCGATGGGTCGTACCAGTACTGCCATCTGGCGATTAATGTCGAACTAGATATAACAAATATGTATAAAAAACCTGTTTATGCATCATTTTTCTTCGAAAAAAACTTTGTCAGACGTTTATACTCCAAGTGACCAATATATGATTTATAGCGGAGTCATGACGTATCTAATGTGAGATCCAGCGAGATCACAAAATGATGGAAAATCTGGCGTGAGGCAAAAACTACACCGGCGACTAGCTATACTACTGTCCTGATGTCATGATATGTCGACAGAAGTCAGCCACACCTGAAAAAGTTGACGGTTATGAATGTATGTGATATATTTAACAACACTATCAACATGCTTATACACATTTGTATATGACTTCATAAATCCCACTGCAACTCAAGTTAATTCTCTAAACGCGTTAACATTTCAAAAGTAATCAGGCCCCGGAAACAGGAATACTTCCTGCGTTCAATCGGTATGAAGTCATAGGATTTAAAAAGTCAAAGTGCTTATATTTTAACTAAGTCAAAATTACCGGTACTAAAACTGCAAGGTAGTGTTAACATCGGGTGGTATATAGCATAGCATGTACATCGATATCAGTTGCCCACAGTATTGGACCAAACATTATGCAGGTCATCTTAAATAATTATATTCATGGCGTGAACATTAGCCACTTGAGTGTTTATGCTAGGTGACTATATTCTGTTCCCATCTTGAAGGTAGCCTTGTCAAAGAGCGTAGAATATTCTACGCTCTGTGGCCTCGTTACTTGAGCGCGTATACCGCTAGGCGAAACACGGACGCACGCGCAGAACCCGGTGTTCCGCTAACATTTTCCTCCAAACGAGTGGTCGAGCAATTTTAATTTAGGGGATAAACTGTGTTTGTTTTACACTGTTGGATGTTTGTAATCACACGAGCGATGTGAGAAATGTCGAAAGGTTGGGTCATTTGATAAGCATCAAATAAGCGATTTGTGTTGATGAAATAGTACGATTTTATTGCGATTTATGACGACTACCTCCATTTGACAGCCATGCTCGGAGAAGAATTGTTTACACAATTGTCATGGAGCCGGATTAAAAATTATTTTGATGAACAGTTTTCTTACCCTCCTTTTTATTGAAAGGTTAAACAGTTGCAAAAATAAAAGCACTATCGTATTTACTGTTGAATCAATGTGAATATTCGGACGAATTGAAGGAGTAAGATAGTAAAACGGCATGTTTAATGACTTAATCAAATCAGTATGACTTCATCAAGTTTATGACAATCTATGACTATGTCAGTGGCAGTGCATCAGGAATGTTAAATCCGCTAGACAGATAATGTATTTGATTAATTTTATCATATTATTAAATTAAGCATAAGTGCTATATGCTATGAAAATAAATACTTCATATAAACTAAAGCTTAATGCAGTGATGAACAGTTTTGAAAGCAACAGTATATAATATTTAATCTATGAGATGCACACTTTGTGGGTTTGAGGCAGCATAACTATGAGCCAAAATTTATGACATTTTGTTGAATACAGGTACACATGGACGAAGACAGTGGGACGTGAGGGAACAGGCTGTGGTGCTGCCAACAGATAATGAGGTACTCTACATGTTATTCCTTCAAGATTATGAGCAACGATATAAATTAACATCACTCTGTTCACCAGTTGAGTGCTTATTTCATCAAGTAAAATACAATGATTTTGTCAAATTTATGAACTTTTAAATTTTTTATTGTATACCTAATTACCAGGTAGGTGTTACTTATAGGTGTTTACTGAGGCAGATAAAACCAGTTATTTTAGAAGCTTATTTTATTATAAATATAGGACTTATCAATTAGTTTTAACAGTTGTTCCATATGAATATTTCAAGAGAATATGCAATGTTTTCATTAATGTGTAATAGTTGTGATTTTACTAGTTATTATTTTTTTATAGTACAAACATAACTGTAAGTATTCTTTGTTATGATAAATTAGAAAGAAGTAGGCTGCAGGTGGATATAATACATGTGTACAGGTGGGTATAATTCATACGTATAGGTGGATATAATACACATGTACAGGTGGATCAAATATATGTGTACAGGTGGGTATAATACATGTGTTTTATCATTGAACTGAACAGCCCTAGTGTTAAGCCACAGTTTGATTTATAATTGTTGCTCTTAATCCTTATTAATTATTTGAGTAAAATGTGCAGTATTGGGTGTTAGAGTGCTCAATGGAGACCAAGATAATTCACTGTGAGCATTGATGGGAATGACAAAGACCCAGTGTGAGCATGGGACTGAACTGTTCAACTGTCTGTTGTTATGTCAGAGTGACATATGATGATTACATTTGCAGGGTGTACCAAAATCTGAGATACTGCCACAACACGAGGAATATCTCATTAGCCTTCAGCAGAAAAACAGGTAAGTAGATAACAGTAGTCGCAGTGACATCTTCAGTTTGTGTATGAACATGTGACAGTTATCTAATTATAATTTCTTCTGTAATAAAATATAATTGTGGAACCATGGAGCCTACCCTAAGTGGGGATAACATTGGAATATGAAACATTTGAAGAGAAAGATCATAATTATTGAACTGGTTACGGTGGGTCTAATACATCCATACTGGACAGAGATTAATTGACACTCTTATAGGAGATGGCTGTTGTAAACAGTTTTGCATATATTGACTAATGAGTAAACTGGAACAATCTAATTGATATTAATAGGATGGCATTCTCGAAAAAAATAACAATTATAACACCGCTGTTTATTATATATTTCATGGTTCCAGGTTTAGCTAACTAGTAGAATCAGCTGGATTTCATAAAATATGTTCCAATATGGTCCATACATATATTGCTGACATATGCTATATAATTGTAACTTAAGGAGAAAAACACTGATTATGTGATCAGAACGATTATGTAATAGATGGATGAATATTTGTACAGGGTGATAAAGAAATTAAAAGCTAAAGCTAAAGATCCGCAACAGATTGAGTTGGAACGCAAAGAGCAAGGTTTCTCGCTGTACGTCAACGGCGCCCACTCTGAGCACAGAAAGAGGAGTCCTCCAGCGACCTATCGTACGGCCAAGACTGCAGGAGGTCAGTGACGAGCTGTCCTGGTCATATAGGAAGTGTTCATATGTACTGTGCTTGATGGCTGTACATGTGTCTTATTCTCTCTCAGTTATAATAAAATAAAGACAATACTGTGTGACCATTACATATAACCAAGTTATGACCAGTGGCTTTTTGAAGTAAGACACATATTTGTGTGAGTTTAGACACATTATGTGAATGTGTATGTTTGTTGGTGAGTGTAATGAAAATACTTTGTGTTATTATATTCTTTCCAACTGCTGGTTTATTAAAGTTCTTGCCATAGTTTCACTGTTTTGGCTGCTACAGTGCATGCCTTTGTCTAGGTTTAACAAGGTTGCCATTCCAAACAACAAGTTCCTGATGGCAAGTGGACAAGGAAGCCATCGGCTTATCGAGAGTCCAACAATTTTCTCATCTATGTGTAGCCCGCCCTTATCAAATATCTGTCAATTCTATTTTTAAACATATTCACACAACTAGCATTAACACAATCATTTGGCAGTTTGTTCCATTCATTTATCACCCTCTGTGAGAAAGAGTACTTTCTCATGTCCAACCTACACTACTCCTTAACTAATGCTGCTTTATGTCCTCTGGTTCTACTGCCTTCTTTAAGTTTGAAGAACATATTCCTGTCAACATCCTCATAACCATTCACTATTTTAAACACTTCTATTTGGTCTCCTCTTAGTCTCCTGATCTCTAGTGTTGTCAAACCACATTGTAATAAGCGACTTTCGTAACTAAGGTCTCTCAATTCTGGAATCATTTTAGTTGCTCTTCGTTGTATTCTTTCTAGCTTGTCTATGTCCTTTTTACGATATGGTCTCCATGCTTGAATACAATATTCCAAATGTGGTCTAACTATTGCTTTGTACAGGGTTACGATTAGCTGTTTCTCCTTATACATGATAGTTCTCCTAATTAGCCCTAGAATTTGATTTCGTTTCGAAGCAGCAATACCACATTGCTCTGAAACTTTCATGTCAGCACTAAATGTTACTCCTAATTCCTTTTCTTGTGTGGTTCTACCTAGTACAGCATCCCCCATTTTATATTCTTCGTCCATGTTTCCATGTCCTATGTGTATACTTTCACATTTCCCAAAATTTAATAACATTTGTAATTTTTCTGACCATTTAACTAATATATCTAGATCATCCTGTAAACTTTGTTTATCTGTATCATTAGCAACCTTTCTGAATACTTTTGTGTCATCTACAAATTTTAGTACTTTGCTAGATATGTCATCTTCCAAATCATTTATATATATTAAAAACAGTATAGGGCCTAATACTGATCCCTGTGGTACCTCACTCAAAACAGATTTCCAGTTTGAAATCTCACCATCTACTATTACTCTCTGTTTTTTGTGTGTAAGCCACTTTTCTATCCAGTTGATTACATCATTACCTATGCCATGGGCTTTTAGTTTAAGTAACAATCTTTGTCTGATCATGTTGGCACTTACCTATCATACTCTTACGTTGGCAGCTGTTGCTATATAACACTTCTGTTTAATTACATGTTTGACTAATATAAACATACATGCTAATAACTGATGATATACATAGTGAGAGATATGTTGTGTTAGATATGTTGACAGTGTTGTATGTGACAGGAATCCGTGCCGAGGATGAGAGAGAGTCAAGTGAGTTGGACGCCATTGACCGCGCCAACACAGCGCCAGCAAAGACTGTCCGTCGCAACTGGCTCGCAAACTCAATCAACCTGAAGACAAGCAGGGGCAAGAAGGTGAAAATCAGGGCCCCAAGTAAGTTACTCCGTTATGGTTGAAGACTGAGATTTCGGGGATGTTTTTTGATCAGGCAAGGTGTCACACTGTCTTAGTTCATGTTCGGTGTTCGAAACTGCCACATCCATGGATCACAGGATAGCAAACAACATGATGTGATCATAGAATAGTAAACAAAACATGATGTGATCACATGATCGCAAACAACATGATGTGATCACAGAATAGTAAACATAACATGATGTGATCACATAATAGTAAACATAACCTTATGTAGTCACTGGATGGCAAATATAACATTATGTAATCACTGGATGGCAAACAACATGATGTGATCACAGGATAGCAAACATAACATGATGCAATCACATGATAGCAGACTAAGCATAACATATCATGTGATCATTGGATAACAAACATAACATCATGTGATCATTGGATAGCAAACAACATATCATGTGATCATTGGATAGCAAACATAACATATCATATGATCATCATTGTTTTTGTTTGAACTTGTGCTTTGACATCATATCCCTGTAAATGCTACAAAAGTCATCAAATGTGTTGCTAAAATATCATTTATTAAGTATTTAAAATCAGTTATTCATACATGTCTACCCAATGTTGTGTTTAGATGCCTTGACTGGGAATTATGAGGATGATTTTGAGGATGTCGACGTGAGTGAGAGCTTTGCAACAGAAGACTCATCCAATGAAGGCAGCTATGATGAGGAGGATGACGAGGCACAGGTTGATGAAGAAACTTACTCTACTTGAAACATTTTTTTAGCATTATAATGATAACAGTTTGTGTTAAAGGTTTCTTTGCCTATAAAATACAACACATTTGAATATATTTATAAATAGCAACTTCATGCAAACTTTGATACATAACAGATAAACATTTTATTTTAAAATAGAATGTACAGAAAACAAATATCTTTGATGCCAGTATTACCAACAGAAAACAAATATCTTTGATGCCAGTATTACCAACAGAAAACAAATATCTTTGATGCCAGTATTACCAACAGAAAACAAATATCTTTGATGCCAATATTACCAACAGAAAACAAATATCTTTGATGCCAGTATTACCAAGTACATGATTTGTGTAGATATGATCTTGGTGTGTTCACTACGACGCCACTGGTAAATGTTCTCGGTCTATAAAACTTCTGATGTCCAGTCCTTCTATGGAGGTCTGGAGGAGGCAGTAGCAGAACATACAAATAAAAGATCTGGGAAAATGCAATAGATACCATAATAAATCATAATAAATGTCTTGAAATAAGAATCAGTGATGTGAACCCATGATTGTTAACACTGCTCATTGAATGTGATAGTTGTTCTGTGTGGATGTTACAGATGACACGGAACATGGAGCAGTTGCTACGGAGACATCGGACGGAGGCAGAAAACAACATTGACCTGGCGATGGAGAGCAGCAAAGTGAATGAACTGAAGCGATGCAAGAAGACGGTGCAGAGCTGTCTGAGTGAGGAGGAGGACAGTGAGGACCAGTCACATCAGCTTCTCCTCACCATTGACGATGTTAAGGTCAGCTCTTTATACTGCACTGAGAAGACAAGAAGCTCCTCTCTTCATATTAGACAATTAGAAGTGCATCTGCTGTTGTCACTGTAATTCCTCTAGTAGGGAAAAATGGAACATTATCTTAATCTCCCACATGGTCTAGGGATGTGTGGGTGGGATATAGGTTTTGTTTAAATTTTCGGGGGGTTTTAGCATTCAGTGTTTCTCAGCACCTGCTAAGGGTGCATAGCAATGCCAACTATTGGTTTCACATGCACCCCTAGACATTTATTAAAGTCTCGCAGACTGGGTTTCAAAAATAAAATGATTTTGGAAAAGTTGTCATGGTGCAAAACTTTCAAAATGTGCAACATTTGAGATGGATGATCCAGGTTTTATAAAAAAAGTCCTGCATCCCACAGCAAACATCAACTATGTGTGCCTTTTGTATTTTGTTAGAAATGTTTCGCCATACTCTTGTAACTTCTGTGAAGCAGTTATCTGTTGCTTTGTAGACACTGAGAGCAAGTTTACAGTTAAACGCCAGCGTACAACAAAACAGCAACTATGAGGACTCTGTGAGCACATTTAGTCTATTGTCAGCATTTAAAATTTTTAAATGTCTATATAATTGTATATTTGATAATATTTGTTTCCTGATTTCCTGTAAATACCATTGATTTGCTATATGAAACATACCTTTTTGTTGTTATTATTATAATATAGCATGGGCCGATAAGATTTTCAGATTAAATAAACATTAAAAGTAGTTATTTATGGTTCATAAGACAATTACACTAGCTTTTAATAATGTTAGTGTAAATATATATTTGTTTTTATTTTATAATTACTACATGGCAATGTAGCTGAACCCAGCCCTTGAAATGACGTGTTTCACTCCTACACAGCATGTTTTGGCAGGAAACAAGTTCTACGGACGAAGAAGTGGAAGAAGAGGAAGGGGTGGGGGAAGAGACTGGGAGTGCCGAAGAGATAGAGGAAGAATTGTGTGTCGCACAGGATAGTTTGGAAGGGGCCAAGTGTCGGAACACATGCAAAGGTTCTGATGGAAATCTTCGAACCGATGATGTCATCGTGCTGGAGTTTGGGCGTCCACAGCGTAAAGGTAGGCTAATGAAGATGTGTGATGGCAGGGGAGGAATCAGTATGGGTGTGTTGTCTATCTCATTGCTTATCTGTTTATTTAAGCATTGCAAACTTGGTGTATTTGGACAGAGACATATTTCTAATAAGTCATCAAATCATACAAACAAACCCAATAATTGGATACCTCCCTTATTTGCAAGTTTATAATCTTTAAAAAAATCATCATGGTGATATCATCTTTTTTTATATTTAAACCCGTGCTTTCTGACCGTTATATCATTATAGTTTTATGTTTACAGTTATTATGCAGCAAAAAGGTAAATCTAACATATTTTTAATATATGTTTTACTTTTCACTCTCCACACATAAATGATAAACCATTTATGAAGGAGAACCGTTTCTGTTTACACACCGTTTTAAGAATTTTTGATGGTCACATGACATTCAGAGCACCACCTGTTGGCTCCGAGGAAAGCAGAAGCCGGGTTTACTTCAGCAACCCGAGATCCACAACGAACTTCAATGAGCCGATTGACGACTGATAAAACAAAGACGTCTGTTGACTGTCTACCACCAAAGTCAGGCAGTGGTCGAAAAAGAGGCAAAGAAGTGATGATTAAGATGGGTATGTTGATGTTGAAACTTCATTGGAAGCATCTACCAGAGGTCACTATGAATAAGAATGTGGAATGTGACTAGTGTAGAATATGACCTAAGGTTGTAGAAAATGAAATAAGTTCCCCTGGGTAGAATCATGTGCGAGTTGGTGGGGTGTATATAATGAGCGTTGTAGGGTCCGAAGCAATGTTGGGGGTCCGTATTTTGTTTAATATTAGCTTCAAAATGATGCATTCTGAAGGGCTTTGACAATAAGTTGTTCAAACTTAAATAGACGCCTATTATTTTCTCTAGTTTTTATTTCCTATGTGAATGAGGAAACATTCAGAATGTTTCTCATGTGCTTGTTTCGTGGGCCCATTGAATATCTCGTCGACAAATCTCACAACTCTCTTATTAAATCTGCAACATATTGGGTTGATCTGTCTTTGTGAGGCTTTTATAATTGAACATGTGATACGCTGACTTATGACAGGAGCTGGTCAGCTGCGGTCCAGTCGGCCTCTGTCGGCCAGCAGGCACCATCAGCCAGACACAGGGAACGCAACAACAGATTCAGTGGCTGTAGCGGCCGCAGCGAAGGCAAAGAACGAGAGAGTGAAGAGACGGACGACACACAGTGCCCCAGGTCGCAGTCAGGTATGAGTGTCCTGTCACTCAATGCTCATGTCTTTGTTGTCTTAATTAAATAGTGGCTGAAAGTGTGATTTTTATTTGTTTGTTTTTGAACTTCATTTGTGATCAGCTGCATGGTTTAGGTGGTGATGTTGATGTCTTTTTTCTCATACTTTTTAACAAAGACAAGGAAGAGAAAAACACTAATATAATGAGAACAACATTACAGTCTCTAACTCAGATGATTAGGCAGATGATAATGCATTTGTTAAGAAGAGTAAGAAAGATGCTGACACAGATTATGTGACCACAACAGCAACAGTGCCAGTGGACAATAGCATGCTGTTTATGTGGTTGTTCTACAGTGAAAATCACCACTGGTCACTAGTTTTGACCACTAGAAGTCCACAACTAAATGATGGCTTTCAAGCAAGGTAATGCATTTACTTTAACTTACAGCACAATGAGAAGTCGCCCCTACCCGAACCTGAAGATGAAGACAGGCCGTTGTCTGCGTCTCTCACGAGGCAGCAGCAGGAGGCCAGTAGCACACACATCCACTCATCATGTGATCCCAGGAATCGACCTCATCACAAGAAGAGCTCAGCACCAATGGACATGGACACCATTATGCACAAAGTTCTTCAACTCGACTCACGGTACATTCTTATGTTCCATTTATGTGGCTAGTTCTGTGTAGCTATGGTGTGTTCTTATATTCCATTTATGTGCCATGTTCTGTGTATCTGGTGTGTTATGTTCCAATTATGTGACATGTTCTGTATAACTATAGTGTGTTCTTGTGTTCCATCTATGTGACATGTTCTGTGTAACTATGGTGTGTTCTTATGTTCTATTTTTGTGTGGCGTGTTCTGTGTAACTATGGTGTGTTCTTATGTTCTACTTATATGGTGTGTTCCGTGTAGCTATAGTGTGTTCTTATGGCTTATTTATATGTTGTTTTCTGTGTAACTATGGTGTGTTCTTATGTTCTATTTATATGGTGTGTTCCGTGTAGCTATAATGTGTTCTTATGTCTTATTTGTATGTTGTGGTCTGTGTAACTATGGTGTGTTCTTATGTTATATTAATGTGGTGTTTTCTGTGTAACTATGGTGTGTTCTTATGTTCTATTTTTGTGTGGCGTGTTCTGTGTAACTATGGTGTGTTCTTATGTTCTATTTATATGGTGTGTTCCGTGTAGCTATAATGTGTTCTTATGTCTTATTTATGTGTTGTGGTCTGTGTAACTATGGTGTGTTCTTATGTTATATTAATGTGGTGTTTTCTGTGTAACTATGGTGTGTTCTTATGTTCTATTTATGTGGTCTGTTCCGCCATGTTCACATGAAAGCTTTTAAGTATCCTCCGGTCTGTACAATATAATACCTTTTTTTAATTGCAACACTACAAAATATCTGTCCGTATTACTCAATACTCCCTTAGCTCTTTGAACCTATACGGATCAATCTGCAACTTGTGTATATCAGCTAGATGTAATCATCTAACAAAAACATAACATTGAGATGTCCAGTTGCATAAGCAGCTATCCTGGTTAGTGAGGATGTGTCAACTTGGTTACATAGTACATACAGATGTAATTCTTGGTTACATACAGATATAATATACAAGACATATTTGTTGTTAAAAGACGTTTATCAAACTTGTTCTTTGAAGCGGCCAGCGCCGATTGATGAGAGCACTGACCAAGATAGAGGCCGGAGCAACATTGTCCAGTGAGAGTTCACCTAACACAACACTAGAGGACTCAGCCAGTCCCGTCAAGCAACCGCTGAAGGCAACAGCTCCAGTGTCACACATGGTGAGTAGTGCCAACACACTTGGCTTACACATGACTTATACATGGTTTAAGACATGGCTTACACATACATGTTAAGTTTCAGAAATGCAAACGCAGGAGATTTATGCATAAATCGGAGGGTTTCGGGGTATAAGAGAATTGTACATAAATTGGAGTATTTTAGCTCCTCGCCACGCATAAAAATTATGCTAGAGATCAGCTTTAGTTCCCAATACATTGCATGTTTACTATTAAATGGTACGCTGACATGTTAATATAAACAATGTGGCATTAGAAAATTTCCTTGTAGACTGGTAATTATAAAATAACATGTTTACTACTCAGATGGTCTAGGAATAAAACAATTTGTTCTACTTTTGAAATATATTACAATACAAAAAAAATCGCTTGCCTGACTGGCAGTACCCTACATATGCTATCACACTTGCAACTAACATAATATTTAGTGGCAGGTCTAGAACTGAAGAATTTTCTTTTCTTCAAAGTTTGTGATCCTCAGTGATCAAGGCATTGATCAAGGCATTTGAGGGCCTGGGTGACGGCAGCATTTTTTTATTTGTGAAACCTATTTTAAAATATGTTTTTTTGTTCATAATGTGTTCCGATTGTGACAGTTAGCAAACATGTATGAATTAAATAGAACTCCTAAAGGGGAGATGTATTGATGGGCATTATTTAAATGGATATCGATGAGCAATAATGAGGGATCGTTCGTTTAACACATTATAAACAATGATACTGTTTAGCTAAGCCTCCATTGTCCAGTCTGCACAACACTTTATTGAAATAACCCTTACTGTTGTTGCAGGCATTGGTAAAAGGAGGGATTGACGATCTTTTGCTAACTGAGGCCACACAAAAATATTTTTTGTTTCATTTGAAATCTGGGAGATTTGTTCTCCCGTGCAGGAGATTTGATACATTTCTGGGGGTCTCCTGGCAATTCCAGGAGACTTAACGTGTATGCTTACACATTACCGACACTTGGCAGTAATGTAATTTCCAGTTGTTGAAATATGGATGTTGCGTTTAGGTGAAGAATGACGTAAAATCTACAGCGTTGACTGCTCGTCTCATGATCAGATCTAACTGGGGAGACGCACATAGGGTGGGCCTCACAGAGATACAGTTCCTGGACAGGAAGAAGAGAAAGATTCCTGTGGTGTTGTCAGCAGTCAGCATGAATGGAGCACGCAGTGCAACAGGAGAGTTGTTGTCTCTCTTCAACGGCAAGTGTAAGGTAAGACTACACACTTAGTTGTTGTCTCTCTTCAACGGCAAGTGTAAGGTAAGACTACACACTTAGTTGTTGTCTCTCTTCAACGGCAAGTGTAAGGTAAGACCACACACTTAGTTGTTGTCTCTCTTCAACGGCAAGTGTAAGGTAAGACTACACACTTAGTTGTTGTCTCTCTTCAACGGCAAGTGTAAGGTAAGACTACACACTTAGTTGTTGTCTCTCTTCAATGGCAAGTGTAAGGTAAGACCACACACTTAGTTGTTGTCTCTCTTCAACTGCAAGTGTAAGGTAAGACCACACACTTAGTTGTTGTCTCTCTTCAACTGCAAGTGTAAGGTAAGACCACACACTTAGTTGTTGTCTCTCTTCAATTGCAAGTGTAAGGTAAGACCACACACTTAGTTGTTGTCTCTCTTCAACTGCAAGTGTAAGGTAAGACCACACACTTAGTTGTTGTCTCTCTTCAACGGCAAGTGTAAGGTAAGACCACACACTTAGTTGTTGTCTCTCTTCAACGGCAAGTGTAAGGTAAGACCACACACTTAGTTGTTGTCTCTCTTCAACTGCAAGTGTAAGGTAAGACCACACACTTAGTTGTTGTCTCTCTTCAACTGCAAGTGTAAGGTAAGACCACACACTTAGTTGTTGTCTCTCTTCAACGACAAGTGTAAGGTAAGACCACACACTTAGTTGTTGTCTCTCTTCAACGGCAAGTGTAAGGTAAGACTACACACTTAGTTGTTGTCTCTCTTCAATTGCAAGTGTAAGGTAAGACCACACACTTAGTTGTTGTCTCTCTTCAACTGCAAGTGTAAGGTAAGACCACACACTTAGTTGTTGTCTCTCTTCAACTGCAAGTGTAAGGTAAGACCACACACTTAGTTGTTGTCTCTCTTCAACAGCAAGTGTAAGGTAAGACCACACACTTAGTTGCTGTCTCTCTTCAACTGCAAATGTAAGGTAAGACCACACACTTAGTTGTTGTCTCTCTTCAACAGCAAGTGTAAGGTAAGACCACACACTTAGTTGCTGTCTCTCTTCAACTGCAAGTGTAAGGTAAGACCACACACTTAGTTGTTGTCTCTCTTCAACAGCAAGTGTAAGGTAAGACCACACACTTAGTTGCTGTCTCTCTTCAACAGCAAGTGTAAGGTAAGACCACACACTTAGTTGCTGTCTCTCTTCAACTGCAAGTGTAAGGTAAGACCACACACTTAGTTGCTGTCTCTCTTCAACTGCAAGTGTAAGGTAAGACCACACACTTAGTTGTTGTCTCTCTTCAACTGCAAGTGTAAGGTAAGACCACACACTTAGTTGTTGTCTCTCTTCAACTGCAAGTGTAAGGTAAGACCACACACTTAGTTGCTGTCTCTCTTCAACTGCAAGTGTAAGGTAAGACCACACACTTAGTTGCTGTCTCTCTTCAACGGCAAGTGTAAGGTAAGACCACACACTTAGTTGTTGTCTCTCTTCAACGGCAAGTGTAAGGTAAGACCACACACTTAGTTGTTGTCTCTCTTCAACTGCAAGTGTAAGGTAAGACCACACACTTAGTTGTTGTCTCTCTTCAACTGCAAGTGTAAGGTAAGACCACACACTTAGTTGTTGTCTCTCTTCAACTGCAAGTGTAAGGTAAGACCACACACTTAGTTGTTGTCTCTCTTCAACTGCAAGTGTAAGGTAAGACCACACACTTAGTTGTTGTCTCTCTTCAACTGCAAGTGTAAGGTAAGACCACACACTTAGTTGTTGTCTCTCTTCAACTGCAAGTGTAAGGTAAGACCACACACTTAGTTGTTGTCTCTCTTCAACTGCAAGTGTAAGGTAAGACCACACACTTAGTTGTTGTCTCTCTTCAACTGGCAAGTGTAAGGTAAGACCACACACTTAGTTGTTGTCTCTCTTCAACTGCAAGTGTAAGGTAAGACCACACACTTAGTTGCTGTCTCTCTTCAACTGCAAGTGTAAGGTAAGACCACACACTTAGTTGTTGTCTCTCTTCAACGGCAAGTGTAAGGTAAGACCACACACTTAGTTGTTGTCTCTCTTCAACTGCAAGTGTAAGGTAAGACCACACACTTAGTTGTTGTCTCTCTTCAACTGCAAGTGTAAGGTAAGACCACACACTTAGTTGTTGTCTCTCTTCAACTGCAAGTGTAAGGTAAGACCACACACTTAGTTGTTGTCTCTCTTCAACGGCAAGTGTAAGGTAAGACCACAAACTTAGTTGTTGTCTCTCTTCAACTGCAAGTGTAAGGTAAGACCACACACTTAGTTGTTGTCTCTCTTCAACTGCAAGTGTAAGGTAAGACCACACACTTAGTTGTTGTCTCTCTTCAACTGCAAGTGTAAGGTAAGACCACACACTTAGTTGTTGTCTCTCTTCAACTGCAAGTGTAAGGTAAGACCACACACTTAGTTGTTGTCTCTCTTCAACTGCAAGTGTAAGGTAAGACTACACACTTAGTTGTTGTCTCTCTTCAACTGCAAATGTAAGGTAAGACTACACACTTATTTGTTGTCTCTCTTCAGCTGAAGTATAAGGTAAGACTACACACTTAGTCGTTGTCTCTCTTCAACTGCAAGTGTAAGGTAAGACAACACACTTAGTCTTATTCATTCCAAATATACACTTAATTGCACAATGCTTGTAACCAAAGACCTATGATGAAAAAAGATGTGTATTAAATTCCCATCTCAATGGTAAAATATTGTTGTAATCTGTTTAGCTGTGGCTAGACCTAACTTTTCTGTTACTTCTTTTCCATTTGCAAGTTATACTTAAATTTTACGAAATCTACAGATCATGTTCAGTTGAATACAATTTGTCATATGTTTGAATAGCATTCATTGATTTCAAGGAATATTTCACCTTTTAGTTGCTTTCTCCTTGTATGAGCAAGGCAAGGCAAATATTTGTCAGTTTATCATGTAGATGTTGAGTCTTGGACCTGTGGTCTTAGCGAATATGACACAAGCATGTTTGTGGTCTCTTTCAGACGATAAAGGAGCGTAACATGTGGACATGTGACTTCTCCCGCAAGCGTTCGATTGAGTTGACTATGACACTACAGCCAACTACTGACCACGCTGTCATATCACAGGTCAAAATATGGAACTACAACAAAAGTTTAACTGTGAGTAATACCTGGTGGGACTCTATAGTAATGACATTAAGAGTGATAACAGGATTAATACCTGGTGGGACTCTATGGTAATGACATTAAGAGTGATAACAGGATTAATACCTGGTGGGACTATGGTAATGACATTAAGAGTGATAATAGGATTAATGTTGTTATAACTCATTTTATAATCTGATATTTTGTGTAACTGCTAACCACCCCATATATGAACAGGAATTCATATGGGGTGGCTAGTAGAAGTGTCAGTGCCACATCACATGTGCTCCAACAGTGGCTCATGTTAACCACTACTTAAAGGTGTACCACTGACTGCACATTTACCCCTGAGTAAGATGCTTCACTGCACTCTGACACCAGATAAGATGGTATATGCAGTGTTAATGTCCTATCCAAGACACACACATTCCTAATTTCCAGGTGAGGAGTTTAATTCTTTCTAGATTGTATTAAATGACTGGTGAGTTGGCAGCATTACTTCTTGGTCATGAGGAGACTCACTGATCATACAAATCACAACAGTTAGCAAAGATATATTAATTAATGCATTTTAATAAATTTGGAATTATGGTTAACAAGTAGAGTCATCCAGACAAAAAGCCCCCCTTCAATGTAATCAGCTGTGTGATAAGATAAGTCTTTCTCCTTGCCATGTCAATTTGAGAAACTGCAATGTCAAAGTCACCTTGAGAATGTGCCGTACTACCTTTCCACACTTTTGCAGTAAAGTATCAAACAAATTTACCACAATACAGTCGCGCCTCGTTATTAAGTGCCCCGTTATTACGCGGATTCGGATATCGCGGTCGGTCATGGACCCCGATTTTCTGCCGCCAGGGGAAAATGCCAAATGGGCCTGCTTAAACCTACTTAGAATTGCTTTGACAATTCTCAAGAAACATTAGGCGAACAATGTCAATGAACTAGTATCAACGTGTTGTTTGTTTTGCGCTGCCGCCGACGTCAATCGCTGTCTCTGGCTTCGCTTCGACAGTTTGTAAATTGCAATCGAGATTCACAAATATGCCTTGCGTAAGAATCAGATAAACAGTGTTAAATGCATTTAGTATGCAATACAAATATAATACTTGGGTGAAATTACATGGTTCCATCGTAAATTACATTGTAAATTTAATCGTTTTCGCAACGCGAAACCAACATGCCAAATTCCTAACCCATGGCTCTACCAGTATGCGAAAATACGAATTCATCATCCGCATATGAAACGGTGAATCGATGTTAAGTGGTGCGTACAAATTTTATGCTTCGGTCAAGATCGGTTGAAAGACGAAGTGAAACAATTATTAATTCAACTTATTGTCATTTTCTGTGTTTTATCAGCTAACATACTACGTTTTTCAAATCATATACGTTTTCGGCTACTCGGATCCAGGTTATTATTTTTGATTCATAGGCATATATTGGTAGTAGATCTATTCCATAATGGTATACATACATGTTTTATTCAGTTCAAGAATCAACAGGGTGTGACATTTAAAAATAATACACATTGATGCTAATATACTCGTTTAATAAGTTCCATAAACTGCATATTGGCGTATAAGACAGTGCTGACAGCATTCTTGGACTTGGTGCCGGGGGCGCGATCGCTGTTGTTTAGTAGTTCCCTGGTGGCAGATTTGAGAACACCTAACGCGCCTCGTTTACAGCGCGGTCTGAAAGCATGGACCCCAACCACCGCATTATAACGAGGCTCGACTGTATAATAGTTTTTATAAATTTTAGTTGCACTGCATTGATAATTGTCCTTTTCGCAGTTGTCACCTCCATATTTTTGTGTCTGGTGACACACTGGACTGGTTAGTCCAGATTAACTCTAGGTGAACATTGTCTTGGTGAATCGGAAGCAGAAACTACAGTTTGTACAGTATACATACATTACAAACTGAAGACAGCGAAGGTTGTTCACTAGTCTGCTTGGTAAATTAAAATGATGCACTTAATAACTGTGTCATATATCTTTCAGACACTTTCGTCTAAGCAGGTGGCATATTTACATTTACTGCTCACTCTAACAAGAAAGCCTAGATAGCTTTGTCCATCTAGTTCTTATCTACTTTTAGTTCCCGGAGTTGAAATAAACATTGGATCTAGGGCTTTCTTGGTGTTCCTGCACCAACCCTTTGGAATTCACTCCCTGTTAGTGTTATGTCTGTTGAAAACATGTTAAAATTTTGCGCCATCTGAAGACTTAACTTAACCATCTGGTGACAACTTTTATATTGTATACTGATTTTGCGATTATGTTTCCCTTTTATTTTCATTTGCCTCTGAGCTTGGATTTCTGAGATTTGGGTGCAATAAACGTGTTCTTCTTTTTCTCATCATTCTATGTTGTCTCTTGCAGGAGTTAAGCACTGGTGCGAGACACGTACAGTTGTGGCTGGGGCCAGACCTTGCGTATGCCGGCGAACTAGACAAGGGCTGCGGCAATCAGGTGTTCGACTATGAAAAGACGATCGTTATCTCAAAAGACAGTGATCTGCCAAAGCCAGGGACATCCGGAGCATCACCGGGAAAACACGAATCGGTGTCAGCTTCCAGTGGACGGACCCCAGCAATGGACAATGTGGCACTGTTTCCGAGCACTGATCTTGATGCAATAGGTGTAGAAGATCACACTCACAGTGATGCTTGGACAGTCAGTCATTCGCACAATCAGGATACGAACAGAAAGAAGCCGACTGGGATGGAGAGCAGCCGGAGAAAAGGAGGAAGGCCGGACAGGACGCGGGGTCAGTTGACATCTAGGTCAAGCTGAATCTATGATTATTGTATTATTTTGTGTGTCTTTTTGGTGTTGTTTCCAAAATTTAATTTATTGTGTGATGATTCTGTTGTTCTGGTCTAGGTTATTACACTCTTAGTTGTTCTAGAATGGGCATTAAATGTAAAATGCATCCATGTTTCCGAGTTTTGTTTTGTAATAGCTTTACTGTTTTAGCATTATTTTTGATATGCAATGGTATGTTGCGCACACTAAATGTGATCCTCAGAAATGTGATTTTCATGCAGAATCTGGCAGTGAGCAGAAGTTGCATCGACACAGAAGATCAAAGGCCAAAAAATCGAAGATGGCTGCTCGACTTGGGGACATTACTCCTGGCTCTGCGTTGAAAACAAATGGTGACCACAAGAAGAGCGAGGATGATAGGAAGACAAAAGAGTTAGTATTGTATCAGATTTACAGTTAAGCAGTTTATAAGTCTTCAGATTAGTCCAATTATTTATTTCACCTGTCTGTTTGCTTACAATAGGGTACAGTAGCTTGGTGGTTAAAAAGAGAACTGAGGTTCGAGTCGACCTGCTGCTGTTTCAAAACTTTCACTCCACCTTTAGATAAGATATTAACAGCCATTGGTCTCTGCTATTTGGTGTCTATGACAAGGAAAGTAAAATATCCCATACAGGGGTAAATGTGTAAACTGTCACCGACTCATAAACTAACATGTAGTGCACCAGTTGTGCATAGAAATAAAATGGGCACTGCATGAGCTGCTGCTAAAACTAACTCTAATAATGGATCAAAGAGTCACGAGTGTCTCGTCTAGGCAGATACTGGTGCTATATAAGATATCATCATCATATTATTATGATATGAGAATTGTCCTAGATTTTTTTGGTGTTGTCTAAAGACCTTCAATGGTTCTCATGCTGAAGTGGCCATGTGTTTCAGGACTGGTCAGTCAGACCAACGACCTGTCCAGGAAGATCCATCTAGTCAGGACAAGGAGCGGATCGAGACAGCACACAACGCTAACTGTGAACCTGCTGTTACTGAGATGCTGGTGACAGGTGACAAGACAGGCGCTGACATTGACGTGTCACCAGTGTCTCCACATCACATGTCGGACGATGAAAACACATCAATGTTGCAGCAAATACGAAACATCACAACCAAGTGAGTAGACCTTAACACTGAATGCAAGGTGTAACACAGGGAAGTGGCTGATTGTGAGCCAGGTTTAATTGAATCAAATGTAAATACACCCGTTCATGATTTTATTCACATGTTTAGATTGATTATATTGATTTTGCTATGCATTTAAAAAAATGCATTTGACCATAAATTTTTTTGAGTCGCTTCCTATCTACTTTGCTAACTAAAGCAGAGCAGTTTAATGGACCATTTAATGTAGTTTGCATTAGAAATGTGCATTAAAAATCAGTTGAATTTTATGCAAATGTCGTTGCAATGAATGCAGCAAAATACATGCAATACGTAGAAACAGTTTGTTGTAAGATAATGTTGAATGGAAATATATAATTTTAATTTCCATTGTAGGTCTGCCCACAAGTGGCAGTTTCCAGTAACTTAGTAGAATATATTAAGAATAGTTTGCAACCTGTTTTCAATCAATATAAAAGAGAGTCATGGCAACAAGTGTTTTCCATTCATGACTATTGTTGTATAACATAGAGTAAACAAGTCAATTTATCAAGTTTTGGTATGTTGTCACTTGTGCATTAAGTTAATTAACGATTTTTGACTTCCCAAATAACCCTAATTCATGACATTTCTAACATTCCTTCTGTCTAAAGATAACCCTGAATTCTTTGTAACTGAACATTTCTGTGCAGTATATACATTTCAACACTGTTTGTGTTTTCTTAATAAAAACAAGATTGCTTTATCATTTTTGTTCATGTGGGCACTTGGTATTAGCAGCTATTTGGGAGTGAGATTTGTTCGCATGGAAGTGTGCTATGTCATGTTATTTCTCAGTGTGGGACATTTCCAAGAGTGGAAGTGTCACCAACGTAAATAATACTAGATACTCAATATTTGACCTTTCTAATTATTACTTATTGACAGATTTCACCACAGGCATACTTTATTGCCTTACCCACTGTATAGTCATTGACCTGCTGTTTGCTTCCACAGGGAAGTAAATGTGTCGAGTCAGTACGCATGGCTCACACCCAGTCCGCAGTCACCGCAGTCTACACAAACTCAGAAGTAAAGAATGTTTCTTTTTTGCAAGACTCTTTTGAGGTGTATTTGGCCTTTTGTTTTGGTGTCGCCCCCTAGTGGTGGTGTATGTGGTGTTTTGGGTTTGGTGTTTCCCCCTAGTGGTGCATGTCATGTTTTGGGTTTGGTGTCTCCCCCTAGTGGTGTACATGGTGTTTTGTGGCTTGGTGTCTCCCCCTAGTGGTGTACATGGTGTTTTGTGGCTTGGTGTCTACCTGTAGTAATTTTTTTATGTTATCCTTGAGTGATGTTGGCACAGTTTGGTATTCTGCACATATTCTAATAGTTCAGGTGTCATAATTGTTATGAAATACAAAATGTAATGTTTAACAAGATTTAATAAGATTGCCATCCCAAACAACAAGTTCCTGATGGCAAAGTGGACAAGGAAGCCATTGGCTTATCGAGAGTCCAACAATTTTCTCATCTATGTGTAGCCCACCCTTATCAAATATCTGTCAATTCTATTTTTAAACATATTCACACTACTAGCATTAACACAATCATTTGGCAGTTTGTTCCATTCATTTATCACCCTCTGTGAGAAAGAGTACTTTCTCATGTCCAACCTACACTGCTCCTTAACTAATGCTGCTTTATGTCCTCTGGTTCTACTGCCTTCTTTAAGTTTGAAGAACATATTCCTATCAACATCCTCATAACCGTTCACTATTTTAAATACTTCTATTTGGTCTCCTCTTAGTCTCCTGGTCTCTAGTGTTGTCAAACCACATTGTAATAAGCGACTTTCATAACTAAAGGCTCTCAATTCTGGAATCATTTTGGTTGCTCTTCGTTGTATTCTTTCTAGCTTGTCTATGTCCTTTTTACGATACGGCCTCCATGCTTGAATACAATATTCCAAATGTGGTCTAACTAACTATTGCTTTGTACAGGGGTACAGTTAGCTGTTTCTCCTTATACATGATAGTTCTCCTAATTAGCCCTAGAATTTGATTTCCTTTTGAAGCAGCAATCCCACATTGCTCTGAAACTTTCATGTCAGCACTAAATGTTACTCCTAAGTCCTTTTCTTGTGTGGTTCTACTTAGTACAGCATCCCCCATTTTATATTCTTCATCCATGTTTCCATGCCCTATGTGTATACATTTGCACTTCCCAAAATTTAATAACATTTGCCATTTTTCTGACCATTTAACTAATTTATCTAGATCATCCTGTAAACTTTGTTTATCTGTATCATTTGTAACCTTTCTGAATACTTTTGTGTCATCTGCAAATTTGAGGACTTTACTAGATATGTCATCTTCTAGATCATTTATATATATTAAAAACAGTATAGGGCTTAATACTGATCCCTGTGGTACCCCACTCAAAACCGATTTCCAATTTGAAATCTCACCGTCTACTATTACTCTCAGTCTTCTGTGTGTAAGCCACTTTTCTATCCAGTTAATTACATCATTACCTATACCATGGGCTTTTAGTTTAAGTATCAATCTTTGGTGTGGCACTTTATCGAAACCTTTCTGAAAATCTAAGTAGACAACATCCACTGGTGACCCGTCATCTACCCACTTTGTAATTTCTTCAAAAAACACAATAGATTGGTTAGACATGACCTTGCTTTTAGGAACCCATGTTGAGATGTATTTATTAAATTATGTTTTACAAGGAATTCCACCATGTGGTCTGTAATTAATGGTTCGAGTAATTTACATATAACTGATGTTAAACTCACTGGTCTGTAATTTTCTGGCTTGTTCCTCGATCCCTTCTTAAATAGTGGTGTAATGTTTGCTTCTTTCCATTCTGATGGAACTATTCCTTCTTCTAGTGACAAGTAAAATAATTTTGCAAGTGGTGTACTAATTTGATCAACAATTTCCTTAAGCAGTTTTGGTGGTATCCCATCAACTGCAGGTGATTTATTATCTTTCATCTTCTTAATTTTGTTTGCTATCATTACAGGAGTTACAAATAACTGCCCTAAATGTTCTGATTTATTACCCTCAAATTTAGTAAATGGAACTGGAAGTGAGCTGATATCTTCTGTGGTAAATACTGAGCTGAAATACTCATTCAGGACCTCTGCCATTTGAAACCCCTTTGAAATTATGTTTCCCCTGTTGTTTTCCAGTGGTTCGACCTTATCTCGAACGTTCTGTTTACTCCTTACGTAAGCATAGAAACTCTTGCTGTAATTTTTTATATTACCTGCCAATTTTTTTCAAAGGTTCTTTTAGATTTTCTAATTTCAGTTGTAGCTAGGTTAAGTGCCTCTTTGTAATTTGCATAGTCTTCATCCTTTCTGGTTTCAAGGGAACAAATTTATCGATGATACTCTCAATTTCATATTTTAGAATATTCCAACATTCAGTTGCGGTCTTATTCATCAGCATGTTATTCCAATCTAGCTTTGCTAAGTATTTTCTCATATCTTTATAGTTACCTTTGTGGAAGTTTCTCCTATACGTTTTTTTATTTTTAATTTCTGATTTTACGTTGATGTCAAAATGTATTTGATTGTGGTCACTGTTACCCAATGGTTCATGTATTTTTACATTGTCGACTAATTCTTTTTGTGATGATAAAACTATATCTAATACATTTTCTCCCCTGGTTGGTTCTAGCACGTGCTGAGTAAGGAAGCTCTCCTGAATTAAAAATAAAAATTGTTGGTCATCACCCTCTGTACTCTCTAGAGATTTCCATTGTATGTGTCCATGGTTAAAATCTCTCATTATGATACATTCCCCTTTACTAACTTCCTTTATAGCATTTTGTATTTTTGTGTTATCCGCTTCGTTTATATTTGGACTTCGGTAAACTAATCCAATAGTTAATTTTGAATTTCCTGAAACTATTTTGCACCAAACAGCTTCATCGTAATCTGCTTCGCTTTGAATAGATTCTTTAACATATAAAATAATTCCCCCTCCCCTTCTTCCTATTCGATCTCTCCTAAACATTACGTATCCTGTCAATCCAAATTCAGCATCTGTAATGTCTGTGTTGGCCCATGACTCGGTTAGACCAATTATATGAGGGTCAGTATCTTCTACCATAATGTTTAATTCGTTTTTCTTATTTATTATACTCCTAGCATTTAAACACATGCATCTATAACCTGCTTCAGACATGTTTTACAGACATATTGTTATTGGCTTATCTGTACTAGCGGCCTCTTGTCCTGCTTGAGGCATCTCTAAGTAACCCCCCTGCGTTTCTAGTTTAAATAGTGTTGACTACCAAAAATATTCGTTATGCTACCCATGCCACTGTCTACTGCTGCTGCTAGCCCTTCCGCAAATACTGCTGCTTTGTTGTTACTATTTGCTAGAGAAATGTTAAATTGTGATACAACTAATCACATCCGATAAAACAAAGAATTTCTACTAAACTTGGAGAGCTATTTATGTTTAAAATGGATGTTTGTGGTCAAATAACCAAACTAATAATAATAAGGAATGGCAGAAAATCCTAATCTAATAACAGGTCAGTGTTTTAGCATATTAACATTTTCAAACAGCTGAGTAATTTTGCAAACACCAGATGTGTGATTGGTCATTCTGCTGACCTGCTTGGTGTAGGAAAGAGATGTGACCTGCTGGCCGGCTTCAGTTCGGACTATTTTAAGTTGAACATCATGAATGATTAGACAGTTGTAATATGTTGATAAAATATTGTGTACCTAAATCTGTACATCTTATCAAATGTCTACTTCATAATGTTAATGAACAAATAAATTTATTGTGAATAACACAATAAGCATGTGTCCGTGATTAAAATGTTGACCTAAATTGACCTTAGTTGTCTACTTTAATCTGCTCGCTACAGTTTTGGTAAATAGTGCAACAGGCAGAACATTGCTGGCCAGACTAACAGCCAAAGTAACTCAGGTCTGAGAAAGTAACTCTGATGGTGATTTAAAGAGAAACAAAGGTCATGGTTTTGGGCTTGTGCACCTATAAGAATTACTAAAACAACCATTTGTAACTACAGTTAAGAATATCACGCCAGTGTTTAATAGGAAAACCTTGTTGAACATAACAGCATCTTATTTTCATGGGCCGTGCCATACTGTTTGATAACTCTACGTCACAAGTGTCGAGGTCTAGCAAAATTCACTTACCAAATAAAAATATATTTGTACACACCTATTCCTATACTTGCCGATAGGATATGGCCATGCTGTTTGGGTCCAAAGTCAACTTTTGTAACATATTTTGGCCTTTGTTTACTAAACTAGTTCTTTTTCTGACAAAATAGCACATTTGTTTGAGACTTTGCATTAGTTCTGTGTATGCCGGCATCACTTATTATGTCACACATAGTCTAGGTTACCCGATTTTCATAGAACTATGCATGTGTGTGTGTTAACATGTCAACCCCAAGTCAACCAGAGAAATAACCAGAATCCCCAACTTTTAGAACACATTCTGAGTAAACCACTGATGTGATATTCTTGATTTTAGTTGCACATGGTTAGTTTTTATTGTCTCTTAGGTGCATAGCCCAAATACCATGACTTTTGTTTCACTTTAAATAAATACATTTCCTCAGCGAAAACAATTACCCGAATCTTTTAATATTGATGGATTTTCGGTAACTGACAAATATGTTATTTAACAACTTCTTCACTAGCATTGGTTTGAAATTTTTCCAGACAAATTGATACTTTTCATATTTGCGAGTAATGTTTTTAAAGGAATAATATATGCAGATGACAAACACTGTATAGTACATTAAATAGTCTTCAAGATTCATACAAATGACCATATCTTAATGAAATAATAAATTATGAATTGTCCAAGATAAGCACATGGTTATCTTTAAACGAGTTATCTTTAAATGTAAACAAACCTAAGTTCATGGTTTTCTGTCCACTGCAGAAAAAGATACGACTGCCAACTTTGCATATCGATGGATCAGAATTGGAATGTATAGAAGAGTTCAACTTTCTTGGCATCACAGTTGATAAATACTTAAATTGGAAGAGCCACATAAATAAATTAGCAAATAAATTATCAAAATCTATCAGTATTATGAATAAGTTGAAAAACATACTACTGCAAAATATAATGTTATCTATATATAAATAACTTATTTTGTCACACATAAATTATGCTATATTAGCTTGGGGTTACCAGTTTGATCGGGTTTACAAAATAAAAAAGCTATAAGAGCAATCACTCGAAGTAAGTACAACGCCCATACTAAACAACAACTTGCCAGAGTATTTTCAGGCCACATCCTTTATCTATCATTCTGAAATTCATAGCCATTATACAAGGCACAGAAACAATTTTGTAATTTCAAGAACTAATTATGAATATACAAAGAGATACATTCGAATAAATCTAGTATATATCCTAAATGACACTCCAAATATAATTAAAGATAAATGTCGCACAAATAGTCTTCATGGGTTCTTCATTTATGCAAAATAAAACTATTTAAACAAATATGAAACATATTGCCATATTCCAAATTGTTATGTATGCAAATTACACAATCAAGATTAAACTTTTCCAAAAGCGTGACCCTCCAAAATGCATAAATTGCAGTAGTATTAACTTGTAAAAAAATCATGAAACTACAACAAATACCTAGTATTATGTTTTTAAATGTTACACAGTCACTTCATCTGTGTATATTATTGGTATGAAATTACAAATTATATAATGTTTGTGAGTATTTTTTCACTCGATAAGTGTTGCATAGCTGCTACACCACATCTGTTTTGTCATTATATTATCTTTTTTCTTATATCCTGTTTAAGCAGGCAAGCAAATTTTAAATTAGATTCCCAATATAATTTTGTTTTAATATATTAAACGTAAGGTAGCTCTCATACTAGTGACATATGCTATGTCTTAGTGAGTCTCCATTGACTACATACTATATACGCTTATACCATTCTATATGTGGATGGATTTTGTTTGATACTAATCAAAAATAAAATAATTTTCTCTCTGTCTGTGATAATCAGTTATGACAGTGGTGATGCCTGGGTAACAATGCATGTACATATTAGAAAGCTGCATGCTACAGCATTGTCTTTTAAAAGTTGCATTCTGACTGCAAATTCTGCAAAAATATTTTTCAAATTCATTGATTGCTAAAATAACACCATTGCCAAACAACAGCTCCGTTACCACCAGTTATCAAACAGGGACATTGTCGTTGTCATACAGGAAGCTTTAAGTATTACTTTAAGTCAGAATGCAACTTTGATACTTTGCCTTGGTTGATGCACGATATTACATGTTCACTCATGGTATTTACTGATGAACTGAGGCTGTTCCATAGTGTACACTCACTCCCTACACACAAGTCCCTTACATTGTGGCTATTCTTTTGAATGTACTCCCCACACTAATATGTACTATTAACAATAGTGCTGGAAATAAAGCTGATAAGCAGAGAACATTCTTGGTAATAATGTTGTGATGTGAGTATGTCTACTATGTGGAGACATCCATTGCATATATTATGGTTGTAAACTCAACTAATTACAGGAAATTAGGTACTAGTAATATATCTGCTGTTATTTGCACATAAACAGTGGTGTGTTATGCCCATCATTTAAGTAGGATATAGATAAGTTTACCAGCTCATGCTTAACAGAGTTTGCAAATAAATGATTATGACACTGTAGATGTAATGCAAGTGGTTTGTAGACACAGGTGCATTGACTCAACCCACTCCCTGCAAGAGCTTGGCTCTCACTCACTCATGAATAACAAATGATGCAGTTATTATGTGATATTGATTGGGCATATGAGGGGCGACCTAGCAGCAACTGTGTTGTTGCTACAATACAGCGTGGCAGTGTGTATTTATGGCTCCTAGACCAGTCCATTGTGTGGTGTTGGATTTACCTGTAGCCAAGTTGCTCTCACCTTACATATGGTCACTGTGTCTTATTTAAGTTGCCTACTGTAAGGGCTGGAGCCTGGTGTACTTACTTCTCACTGCTGCTGATCCTCTATACACAGACTTGTAAGGGCTGGAGCCTGGTGTACTTACTTCTCACTGTGGGTGATCCTCTATACACAGACTTGTAAGGGCTGGAGCCTGGTGTACTTACTTCTCACTGTGGGTGATCCTCCACACACAGACTTGTAAAGGCTGGAGCCTGGTGTACTTACTTCTCACTGTGGGTGATCCTCCACACACAGACTTGTAAGGGCAGGAGCCTGGTGTACTTACTTCTCACTGTGGGTGATCCTCCACACACAGACTTGCCACAGTTTGCCTGGCACAGGTATCAGACAGTACACTATCCCTTGGACACATTATGCTATTGTGGTGGAAATTGAAGCACATCATGTTTAACATAGTGTAGTATGTAAGGTGTTAAATATACTATTGTAGAATGTGAATTATACAAAATAGTGCTTGACAGTGGGGAAAATTCCAGTCTTTTAATATAGTTGGGAAGAAACTGTATTCCAAATTTGTTTGAAGGATGCCAATGGGTGTCAGGTAATGTCTCATTCAGTGAAAGTGATTGTTATGTTTTTGTGAGTATCCAATAGTTTGTTTAATATATTGGTCAAGGGAATGTTATCAAGTTGTTTTCTATCTCAAATAATATACAGATATTGCATCTTACTTTTCTCCCTGGTGGGAGTGATTTCCATCCACCACTTGTGCGGAAGTAGGGATAGATCAGTAGCTGTTGATGCAAGTTTCCATGTCCCCAGCATGTGACACCAGTGCTAGATTACCCATACATGTCCCCAGCCTGTGACACCAGTGCTAGATTACCCATACATGTCCCCAGCCTGTGACACCAGTGCTAGATTACCCATACATGTCCCCAGCATGTGACACCAGTGCTAGATTACCCATACATGTCCCCAGCATGTGACACCAGTGCTAGATTACCCATACATGTCCCCAGCATGTGACACCAGTGCTAGATTACCCATACATGGCCACATTCAGATAAACATTTACCCCACTGAGGTAACTGAGTCAACAGCACTAGGCAGATGTTCCTTTAAATGAATGGGCCTTCTGCTTTTATCTATGGCTGGCACTTGGGTTGTTCCTTCTGTTTGATGGTTGTCTACATCCTCCCCTTGATCCCTGTGTGGGCTGTGGGCTGCATCCCTTGATTCTTGCATCCTCTCACTGTTGTCCTCCAACAACCTGAGGGCTGCTGCATCGCTCCTGTCTCAGTGTCTTGGTGTGTCCTTCACATCTTGCTGAAGGTTTAATATTATTGCAAAAGACAGTAGTATAAATACTTGTGTGTACAAAACAAGTTCAACATAAAACAGAATCGTGCACATGCAATCAAGCACACATGCACGCACACATGCATGCATGCACACATGGTTGTCAGCTTCCATTACAAAGCCCACCTTGTAATGTAAACAATTATTAATACGTTATGTAGTTGTACAGTCTGACGGAACGAGTGGCCTATGTATGTAAACAATGACCATTGTGTCAGAAAGGCTTCTTATTATTTGACCTGGCACCTGTCCTGCTTTCTGTGTGACCACAAAGGTGAAATCTGTCACCAGTGGCTTACCTTTGGTCCACCTTTTATTGCTTCTGTTACAAGTAAGTTTTATATCCTCCAATTCTGAAGACAGGTTGACTGCTCTTGCTTGTGGCTTCAGTTGTGTAAATCTACAGATGTTCAGATAGACTGAGACATGTAATATAATAAAACCCAAATTTTTCTCTAATATACATTTATGGCACTGTTTTTGATGAAGAAAAATATGTTTATTTTGTTATAGTAACATTGTTAAGAACTTTAACATTTGGAGGCATGGTGCAGACAAAGGGTGCATTTAGGAGTCTCCACCCCCCACCCCGCAGTTAGTATTAGTATGGGTGCTACAGAAAGCATTGTATTCGTTTTGTACAGATGTCTTGGCATCTTTTGTTTGACATTTTAATGACATATTAGTTGTGGCTAGGTTGATATAATCCACAGTTGGTGTATGTGGAGGACACACAGCATGTCTGGACAGGTCTAGTAGACATTGTGCTTCAAGGTTGAGTGTATTGCCTGTGTGTACAATACGTACTGTCATGAATCTATGCGTGTTGTAGGAAACAAAAGAAGAAAGGAGTGCCATCGTGGCTGAACACAGAGCAGCGCTCAGGTGAGGGACATTGAAACTATGCCTTCAGAAGTTGTTACTTTAATAAGTGTTGTTGTTCATTGTCATCTGATGAACATAATGTAATCAGAAAACTATGATGGTAGCAAAGTTTATCGGAAATGTAATGGCTTTAATAGCCAGTAATCCCTTTAGAAGATGCATGACTAAATTGACAAATACAAATTGTTCCATGGGAATCATTCTGAAAGAATAAGAAATACGGCGTGTTTACATACTGGAAATAAGTCACAGTTAGCATCACATGGTAATGCTTAATAATAATTATTGTTATCTGATTCAGTTTTGATGTTATGATGATTAATTTGGGGGTAACCATAAATACAAAAACTTTTAAATATGCTACCATCATTTTCCTTAACATCTTATTATGTAGTTGTTGGTAAGCTGACCGCACACAGCAGTAAAACAGGTTTTCCCAAAACAAAAATGTATTTTGGGAGATTTTGTTTGTCATCTGTGTTGCCGGAAAACAAGAAACATTTTTCTAAACTGTTTAGCGAAACATGTTTTGTGAATCAAACCAAGCTTGATTTAAAAAACGTGTTTAAGTGTTTTACTCCAATGTTTCGGGAAAATATGTTTTGGGAAAACATGTTTTTTACTGCTGTTCGCATCCGGCTTTAAGTCAACAACACCTTAAACAAATATATCTTTGTAGTTTCAATTTGTATACTCTGTATTTAGTGTCGCTTGAAGCATTTTGATGTGATTTTAGAGAAAGGACCCAGTGTTGTCAGGACACAGTGTATGATGGGACATAATGTTGTCAGGACACAGTGTATGAAGGGACAGAATGTTGTCAGGACACCGTATACGAAGGGACGTAATGTTGTCAGGACACAGTATATTAAGGGACATAATGTTGTCTGACACAGTGTATGAAGGGACATAATGTTGTCAAGACACAGTGTATGAATGGACATAATGTTGTCAGGACACAGTTTGTGACGGGACATAATGTTGTCAGGACACAGTGTATGAAGGGACAGAATGTTGTCAGGACACCGTGTATGAAGAGACATAATGCTGTCAGTATATTAACGGACATAATGTTGTCAGGACACAGTGTATGAAGGAACATAATGTTGTCAGGACACAGTGTATGAAGGGACATAATGTTGTCAGGACACTGTGTATGAAGCAACAGAATGTTGTCAAGACACTGCAAGCCTCGACATTAACACAGGCCCGCTGGCCTGGCGCCCTTTTTAGGGCTGGTTTGAAGGTTTCATATTTTACTGGCCCGGTGGGCCATCAGTTTCAGATCATTTTTATACCATTAGTCACAGCAACAGCCAGCAGGCCATCATTTCAATTGTTTGTTCTTGCCTTCCACCCCGGCGCTACAATTAAACACAATCTTCATCTCATCTGCTTTCATGTTGTCGCTTCGTATAGTTGCCATCTTGTTTTGATATGTATGAGCCTCACAACAAGTCCGCATGGCATCGCGACTAGTGACGACGTACAGACTTTTTGTGAAGCTCATGCATTGTGGACACCTATATTTTACTAGGGTTGAGCCGTGTTACCAGTATATCGATATAACACAACATCTTCTTCTGCGCAATACGTTTTGGCTGTCACGAATCGCCTTCAACGTACCTATTTCATATAAACCGTCTGGTTCACTGACTTTCTGCTAGGTGTCACATACATTCCAGCATCCGTTTACCGTAACTTTGTACTTCATTCCAAAAGTTTATATTCAAAAGAAATAAAACCTAATTGTAACAGTTATAGTTATATACAGTGTCAGGTCCGATTCGTCCATTGTATTTTTGAGTATAAGTAGCTGTAACTCGATACGGATTGTCAAAAAATGCCGACTGTATGCACGCAGCAGCATCTCCCATCGTTCTCAAAATGCGACCTGCTGTGGCTTCAACAGGGGCGTCTGATTCTCAAACAATTCTAGCAGCAACATCGTCTGCCATGCGGAATACTGATAGAAAGCATAAAAGTAAATCACCAACGATAAAAGAAATCACAGCCAAACTCGCATCATCGACTTGTAATGCAATGTATCGCAAAAATGTGTTTTTTTAAATAAAAAAATGTGGGCCTGTCACATTTTTGGAGGGACAGTAACTTTTAAAATCTACTGGCCCGATGGGCCACTGGGTACAACAGCTTAATGTCGAGGCCTGCACTGTGTATGAAGGGACAGAATGTTGTCAGGACACAGTGTATGAAGGGACAGAATGTTGTCAGGACACTGTGTTGTTCTCCTGCCATGTGTATTGTTGAATGTATTAAGCACACATCACGAGTCTGCAGGCAGTCTGGTAAAGTGGTCTTTTATACATGTTGAAGGTGCGTGTGACCCTGTGCTTGTGTCCAGGGCTGGGTCCAATTATGTAATTGTAATTGCAATTATAATTGATTACAGCAAAATGATGTAATTGTAATTGTAATTGACTTCGGTTTTGAAATTCAACTGTAATTGTAATTGAAATATGTTGTGTAATTTCATAAATTATTGATGAAATTACACACCATATTTCAGTTACAATTACAATCAGTTACAGTATATTTTCAATAACAAACTACCAGAAAAAACTACAAAAATTTAAATACGCTCTCACACCAATTGAAAATCTACATCTTAATTATAACACCTGCAGGACCTGCTCATATAATGAAAGGAATATTCAGGTGTAACAAATGCTCCAAAAGAATACTTCTGGCCTTCCTAAAAGTGGGGAGCGGTGGTCTAATGGTTAGAGCACCTGCCTGTCGATCGAGAGGACGGTGGTTCGACTCCATCTCCGCCATTTCGAAGCTTGGGCAATTTCGTTCACCCCACTTTGCCCGTGTCTTTCGGAAGAGACACTAAAAGCCGTTGGTCCAAACTCCTGGAGTATAACTACTTGAGACTTGAGACTAAGCAATGTTCACACCTAGCTTCCAAAGGGCTCCAAATATGCCTAAATCCATCAACATTTCTGTTTGATTATGTAATCTTCTATCAGTGTACACAGTGAAGGGCCAGATGGTGGTTCTGTTGATACAGTATTTAGATCATGAATTAACACTGCGCAAGTCAGTAAATAAGCTCATTTGAGAGTGAGCTACAGCCCACAGGTTTATTAGGTAATAATACTGACTGGGCTTGAAGCCAAGAGATTCATTGTAGTCAAACTAGGGTACAACCTCAAAACACAACTGCCAAGTAAACCAATCTGGGTATAACACAGTAGACAAAATGGGTGTACACCAAAGAGTATACACAAAACCCCTTGGGATGTATCTTGATGTGAACATTGCTAATGTACTGGTATGAATTATTTGTGGTTACATTTTATGAGTGGAATGAGTGGCTTTTGTTTGTAGTTGTACTGTACTCTGCGTAATTAAACATTTATTAATGAACCAAGCAAACATTACATTATATTTATAAGGAACAATAATATTTATCTAGCTAATTGTATATGAAATCACGAAGTCACGGTTCAACAAAATGTACAAACATCACCAAGTATATTTGTTTATCAATCATACTATTCGTACACACAATCAGCAACACACACGCTACATACTTAACAAATGGTTCTGCATAATACAAATGTAATTGTAATCGAAATGGTGTAATTGTAATTGTAATTGATTAGACAATTTTAGAAGTGTAATTGTAATTGATTAGAACATTTTAGAAGTGTAATTGCAATTGTAATTGATTTGATTTTTTGTAATGTTGTAATTTTTTGTAATGTAATTGCTTGTGTCTACACTAACCATGCCTCTAGTAGAGCTGCCCGGCACCATGCCTCTAGAAGAGCTGCCTGGCACCATGCCTCTAGTAGAGCTGCCTGGCACCATGCCTGTAGTAGAGCTGCCCGGCACCATGCCTCTAGTAGAGCTGCCTGGCACCATGCCTCTAGTAGAGCTGCCTGGCATCATGCCTCTAGTAGAGCTGGCCGGCACCATGCCTCTAGTAGAGCTGCCCGACAGCATGCCTCTAGTAGAGCTGCCCGACAGCATGCCTCTAGTAGAGCTGCCCGGCATCATGCCTCTAGTAGAGCTGCCTGGCACCATGCCTCTAGTAGAGCTGCCCGGCACCATGCCTCTAGTAGAGCTGCCCGGCATCATGCCTCTAGTAGAGCTGCCCGGCATCATGCCTCTAGTAGAGCTGCCCGGCATCATGCCTCTAGTAGAGCTGCCCAACAGCATGCCTCTAGTAGAGCTGCCCGGCATCATGCCTCTAGTAGAGCTGCCCGGCATCATGCCTCTAGTAGAGCTGCCCAGCACCATGCCTCTAGTAGAGCTGCCCAGCACCAAGCCTCTAGTAGAGCTTCATGACACCATTGTCGCTTGTGAAGAGAATATTGCAGTGACTATGTTATAGTAAGAACCAGCGATCAACAATGCTGTTGCAGAGCCCCTTGAAGTGCCCAAGGAGAAGCCTCCTGCCTCCTGTGCGTCCCACGATGCAGTGCTGCTGGAAAACTGGCCTAGTATCGGGTCAGTTATATTACCTGCAGTTGTTCCAAAACATGTTGAGTAAGGAAGCAGTCCTGTGTTAAAACTTTTTAACTTTTGATTTTCATCCCTGCATTCTTTAATGATTTCCGTGGTTAAACTCCCATTATGGCACATCTCCCTTACTCTTGTTACTTATAGCATTTTGTATTTTTTTAATCTTCTTTACTTATGTTTCAACTACGGTAAACTAATTCTGTTGAGTTTCCTGTAATTATGCTGCACCAAGTTAATTCTTTGCAAGATGCTTCACTTTCCAGTTTTATTTGTATGCCTGGGTATATTCTGTAATATATAACATAGCTCCACATTCTCTCCAACTCATAGGGTGCCGTCTTTCAAAACGTTAGTCTTATTTAGAGATAATGTTTTTGGCCTTTAGTTAACGAGATTGTGAAAAGTATTTATCATGTCCATCTGCTACAAACAAATTTACATAATAACACATAAAAATGTCCGTTCTTGGTATAAACATACTAACTATAAGTATTGCATTTGATTAAATAATTAGGTTTAGTTTCATACATGATTGGTTGTGTCTTGTTATACAATGATACTTTTGCTGGCACACAACAGAAACAGGTTATGTAAGCCCATTCGTTTATTGAAGACTTTACTGGAGGCTTCTCTGACCATCTCCTTAAATTGTTGTAGGTCAGACCATCTCCTTATGTTGTTGTAGGTCAGACCATCTCCTTATGTTGTTGTAGGTCAGACAATCTCCTTACGTTGTTGTAGGTCAGAGCATCTACTTACGTTGTTGTAGGTCAGACCATATCCTTACATTGTTGTAGGTCAGAGCATCTGCTTACGTTGTTGTAGGTCAGACCATCTCCTTACGTTGTTGTAGGTCAGACCATCTCCTTATGTTGTTGTACGTCAGACCATCTCCTTACGTTGTTGTAGTTCAGACCATCTCCTTACGTTGTAGGTCAGACCATCTCCTTACGTTGTTGTAGTTCAGACCATCTGCTTATGTTGTTGTAGGTCAGAGCATCTCCTTACATTGTTGTAGGTCAGACCATCTCCTTACTTTTGTTGTAGGTCAGACCATATCCTTATGTTATAGGTCAGACCATCTCCTTACGTTGTTGTAGGTCAGACCATCTCCATATGTTGTTGTAGGTCAGACCATCTCCATACGTTGTTGTAGGTCAGATCATCTGCCAACTGTGTTAGACGAAGCCTCCATGAAGGATCAGCCAATGCATCGGCGACGCAACAAAACTACAAAACCTCCTTGTAAGTCATTAAATTATTATTTAAAATAGTACATTTGTGAAATGCATCCCCCTGTAATCATCCGAGACAGTGGCACAACTAATTGGACAAGGCTGTAGGCCTCGTCCAAGCATCTGACTACTCCAACAGCCACTGAGGATGATTACATCTGTACTACTCTGCCAGCCACTGAGGATGATTACATCTGTACTACTCCGTCAGCCACTGAGGATGATTACATCTGTACTACTCCGCCAGCCGCTGAGGATGATTACATCTGTACTACTCCGCCAGCCACTGAGGATGATTACATCTGTACTACTCCGCCAGCCGCTGAGGATGATTACATCTGTACTACTCCGCCAGCCACTGAGGATGATTACATCTGTACTACTCCGCCAGCCGCTGAGGATGATTACATCTGTACTACTCTGCCAGCCACTGAGGATGATTACATCTGTACTACTCCGCCAGCCGCTGAGGATGATTACATCTGTACTACTCCGCCAGCCGCTGAGGATGATTACATCTGTACTACTCCGCCAGCCACTGAGGATGATTACATCTGTACTACTCCGCCAGCCGCTGAGGATGATTACATCTGTACTACTCCGCCAGCCGCTGAGGATGATTACATCTGTACTACTCCGCCAGCCGCTGAGGATGATTACATCTGTACTACTCCGCCAGCCGCTGAGGATGATTACATCTGTACTACTCCGCCAGCCGCTGAGGATGATTACATCTGTACTACTCCGCCAGCCGCCGAGGATGATTACATCTGTACTACTCCGCCAGCCGCTGAGGATGATTACAACTGTACTACTCCGCCAGCCGCCGAGGATGATTACATCTGTACTACTCCGCTAGCCGCTGAGGAAGATTACATCTGTACTACTCCGCCAGCCGCCGAGGATGATTACATCTGTACTACTCCGCCAGCCGCCGAGGATGATTACATCTGTACTACTCCGCCAGCCGCTGAGGATGATTACATCTGTACCACTCCACAAGCCGCTGAGGATGATTACACCTGTGCTACTCCACAAGCCGCTGAGGATGATTACACCTGTGCCACTCCACAAGCCGCTGAGGATGATTACACCTGTGCTACTCCACAAGCCGCTGAGGATGATTACACCTGTGCCACTCCACAAGCCGCTGAGGATGATTACACCTGTGCTACTCCACAAGCCGCTGAGGATGATTACACCTGTACCACTCCACAAGCCGCTGAGGATGATTACACCTGTACTACTCCACAAGCCGCTGAGGATGATTACACCTGTACCACTCCACAAGCCGCTGAGGATGATTACACCTGTACTACTCCACAAGCCGCTGAGGATGATTACACCTGTACCACTCCACAAGCCGCTGAGGATGATTACACCTGTACTACTCCACAAGCCGCTGAGGATGATTACACCTGTACCACTCCACAAGTCGCTGAGGATGATTACACCTGTACTACTCCACAAGCCACTGAGGATGATTACACCTGTACCACTCCGCTAGCCACTGAAGATGATTACACCTGTACTACTCCGCCAGCCGCTGAGGATGATTACACCTGTACTACTCCATAAGCCGCTGAGGATGATTACACCTGTACTACTCCACAAGCCGCTGAGGATGATTACACCTGTACTACTCCACAAGCCGCTGAGGATGATTACACCTGTACTACTCCACAAGCCGCTGAGGATGATTACACCTGTACTACTCCACAAGCCGCTGAGGATGATTACACCTGTACTACTCCACAAGCCGCTGAGGATGATTACACCTGTACTACTCCACAAGCTGCTGAGGATGATTACACCTGTACTACTCCGCCAGCCACTGAGGATGATTACATCTGTACTACTCCGCCAGCCACTGAGGATGATTACACCTGTACTGCTCTGCCAGCCACTGAGGATGATTACACCTGTACTACTCCGCCAGCCACTGAAGATGATTACACCTGTACTACTCCGCCAGCCACTGAGGATGATTACACCTGTACTACTCCGCCAGCCACTGAGGATGATCACACCTGTACTACTCCATAAGCCACTGAGGATGATTACACCTGTACTACTCCATAAGCCACTGAGGATGATTACACCTGTACTACTCAATAAGCCACTGAGGATGATTACACCTGTACTACTCCATAAGCCACTGAGGATGATTACACCTGTACTACTCCGCCAGCTACTGAGGATGATTACACCTGTACTACTCCGCCAGCCACTGAGGATGATTACACCTGTACTACTCCGCCAGCCACTGAGGATGATTACACCTGTACTACTCCATAAGCCACTGAGGATGATTACACCTGTACTACTCCATAAGCCACTGAGGATGATTACACCTGTACTACTCCATAAGCCACTGAGGATGATTACACTTGTACTACTCCATAAGCCACTGAGGATGATTACACTTGTACTACTCCGCAATATCGGGGACTATGTTCTCTATCGTCTCAATTGGTTGTCATTTGGGTTTAAAACAATTGAAATGTGCGTTTGGCATTTTTTGTGCGATGACGTAAACAGTAGTTCAGTTGTCATTTCATGCACCATTGTATATGCGACAATGGAAACAGTATTCCAGTTGTCATTGCATGCACTATTTTGTATGCGACAATGTAAACAGTAGTCCAGTTGTCATTGCATGCACCATTTTGTATGTGATGACCCTGTCAGGACAAACAAATAATGAAATCATAACTGCATCCCTGTGTTGGATAGAAATATTGAATGTATGTGTAATAATGTGCAAAATTACAGTCACCTATAAAGAATTATTTACTGAGATTGTGAGAAAATTTCTATAGTAACATAATTTACTAGTATAATTTCTTTGCAGCACCCATCAGGGTTGAAAGCGATGATGAGGATAAGCTATACAGACAGCTGGCATCATCTGGTGGGCTCGATGATGTTGATGATGAGAAGCGTCACATGACCCCAATGAAGCAGATCGAGTCTGCTCGCGCTCAATGGCGCAAAGAGGAACAGTCTCACTTGGAGGAGTCCTGGACATCGCTCAACATGTTTGACAGGTCACAAAGAGGTCGCATCTCACTAGACTTTCAAAGTAAGTATATTATTCTGGTGACATCATCTGTGTCAAAGGTCACAGAGAGGTGATAAGGCACAGGAAGGTCACAGAGAGGTCACAATCAGTCTAGTTTCACGGCTGTGACATCCCTGCATTGTATTTCTGATGGTCCACCTAGCAGTTTGTATTATATGCTAGTTCCAAACACAAATGCACCCTTTTAATTGGTTTTATTTGTGACAAAGAAGACAAAGTCAGTTTTTGTGCGAGGGTATATTCTGGGCTGATCTCTGTATCATTATAACTGTTATCAATCTCTATCTCCTCACCACTATAACTACTCCATCCCAGCCTCTATATTTACCATGCACTTATCTATGCTTTCTCCCTCTGCAGTTATAACATTAAAATATCAATATTCCAAGCCAACATTTTTTGCTGCAGAGGATATTTTGGATGAGTACTTGATGTCCGACCGAATAAACATGCCACATGAAGAAACAATTCCAGAAGAAGACGAGAGCAACAATGCTGTTTTGGATAGGTTGGTATAACCATCTCTAATTTTTTTTTATATAATTTGTCAAATACAGATACATTTATGCAGATTTATTTTACTATTTTAGTTTGTCAGATCTTCAAATTTTTGCCCATTTTATTTCATTGTCACACCTGGTTGTCATGTGACAATTTAATTTATTATAAAACCATCTTAGCTATTCTTGGTTATCACACAAGTAAATGTAAATTGCTTGGGGCATGTAACATGTCCACATATCTGTTTGTATGAGTGTTCTGTGTCCTGTTTTACATATATGACGAGTTATTTCTTAAATTTATAGGCAATAATTTAGTTTTCTGTATTGTAGTGCTATTTTTCCATACCTTTATTGTGACATAGAACCAGCACACAACAGTCATTATGAAATACTTCAAACATCAGTGGAATACACTTGCATTACAGAGATGAGTTTGTAATTCCCGAGCTGCCTAGGGGGCAGCATCTTGTCATCGACATTCTAACAACGTGGGGCGACCGATATTATGTCGGTCTGAACGGCATTGAGATTTTCAGTAACACTGGTGAACCTGTGACAGTCACGAAGGTACAAACAATTTATTCTTATTCATATCAGTTGATGTGACAAATATCCTAATGTTGCAACATTTTTCACTTCTGTATATTTTAGGTTAGATATTTACTACATTGTTGATAGATTGTTAGCATTGTTGGTATGAATATTTGTCATCTTCACCAACTATGTTGTAAACACGTCGAACGACTATTGGGTAGTGACAGTGTTTAATGTGTAAAGCAAAAGCTTCCAGAGGAAATATAGCAACTGAAACAAAGAGTTGCATACTAACATCACTACTACTGTAACATTATCATTATATAGTAACAAGGAAAACAGTTGTAATCATAATGCAAAAGCAATGTCTTCTATCAGTATAACAACATAATAAAGTAACGTGGCCACAAATAAAGATCATTCATCAACACCCATTTATATCAATGTGACTATGAATACATGACAAAATAAACTAGGTTCATACACTCCAATCTATATAGATATATATATATATATATATATATATATATATATATATAAATATATATATATATATATATATAATACATATGGACACGCAATCCTTTAACAGAGCTGTGTGATTACATTTGCTCGAAACCCGTGAAACCAGGTTGTACTTTGAGTAGCATATACATAGGCGATGACAACATAGCAATACATTCGTAAACGTCCAAACAAAGCATTGAAAGTACAGTGGTACACACCCGCAACAATGGCCAAGTAATAGGTGTGTGGTACGTCAGATAACCCATTGCCATAAATGGCCATAAATGGCCATAAATGGCCACAAATGGTGTTTCTGTTCCCAGCGACAGAGATAAATTGTCGATATATATACTGAGCCAGGAGAAGGTTGCTTGCATGTAACAATGTGTGTCGTCTTCTCCGGCCACAAATGATGAAATAGCAATTGTCTTCTTCTGTTTATAATGAATACTGCTGGGATAATTTACAGTAACACTTATTTATAATGGATAGTGTTAACACTGAGATATGGCAATAATATACACCCATTCATTATGGGATGTTAATCATCATTTCAAGTGTATCTGTTGCTGACCATTGTCTGTTATATTTTACAAATGTGGTTGCACTGTGCATTTTTGCTGGAAGATTCCTACAGATGTCTGTGTTGTCTCAGATCACGGCGGACCCGGCAGACATTAATGTGTTGCCAGAATATACAAAGGATCCCCGCGTGGTGACAAACCTAATCGATGGTGTCAACAGAACTCGGGATGACACCCATTTGTGGCTGACCCCATTCACCAAAGGACGCCGACACTGTATAGAGTTGACGTTTGACCAGCCAGCACACATAGCCATGATGCGCATCTGGGTATGTCAATATGTTTGCTGTCTGTAGATTCTCTACTTTTTTGTTTGTTGACTTTCATACTGTATATCTAAATCGCTAAACATCATCTTGAGAATGGAATAAAATGAGAGAAAGATAAAGCCAGAACAGTTCACCACACAAAGGACAGAACTACACTAAAGTTGGGTAGCAAAAAAGGGAGTGTTATTGTTACACAGTTTTGGACGCATTGCGCACATGTCAACCCTCTGTATTTTGTCTGGAGTCTCCATATTTTTTACCATTCTAAGCAAATCTCCCCAATGTAGGTGGAATTCTCTTAATATTGAGATACAATGAAAACTTGTATTTCTTGTTAACATGGTGCTCATTTTGATGATGATGATCACAGATAAACCAAACTGATTTTCGGTCAGCTAGATTACAATGACTGAGGTTGTGAACGTGAAAGTTTGTCTGTTATTTACACCTGCCAAATGTATGTATGAAGCAAACAAAATAAATTAAGTGTTAGTGCTACCGTGTAAAAAATAAATAAAAGTAAGATTGAAGGCTTTTGCCTATTGAAAAATTAAGTAAATTAATTTTAACGAAGAAGCATCAGAGAATTTAAAATCTATTCCTCTGTATGGCAAAGAACTAATTAATAAACATTAACTGAAAATAACTTTTTGTTTTATACTTGTATTTGCATAAAATGTCCTCTTTCAGAATTACAACAAGTCTCGTATCCATTCATACCGGGGAGTGCGAGACATAGAGATGACCCTTGATGGGTTTATGATATTCAAAGGGGAAATCACGCGTGCCTGTGGGGACATTGTGGGGGGATCCGAGGCTTTTGGAGAGGTTTGTTGTTTTTCTCATCATTTTGTCATTGTACGTCTGCGCGGCTACCTGCCATACTACACATTTGCGTGGTGTTTCAACTGTATCTTGAAACTTCATGTATTTTAAAATGTCTAAAATGGTGAAAAAGGTTTTTAAAATATGTTCACAAAACTGCATTTTGATGTTCTAGCTCTGAAACTAATATTTTCTGTTTGTTGCAAGCTATGAAGTTTTGATTAAGAAGTCATGTAAATGTATTTTGTAACCTTTTTTAGATTTGAGCTCTCAGTATGTTTTAAAAATAAATTGATCATGCATAATATTTTAATGAATGGTTATTTTCCTGATATGTTTCTCCATAAATGTACTATTGTTATCGTTAACATAGGTGTTGCCATAGTAACTATATGTAGCTGCCACTGTGAGGTGATTTGCCACTGATTGAAGCGCCACCCGGTCGTGTTGTAGACGATCCTGTTTACGATGGACGAGGACATGTTGGAGGCGGTGTCACTACACGACCAGGCCTTCAGGACGGATTTCCTGCTTGATGAGGACGACACACTAGGGGAGGCATGTGGTCGCCCCAAGACAGCCGACCAGGAGGAACAGGTCTGGGCTGAGGCTGGTATCGATACTGGTCCTCTATTATCTTTTTTGCTTCTGTTGCTGATCACATTTCACTGTCATATCCATCATCCATCTCCACTTCCCCAACCTCTCATTCTCAACTTCTCTCCAAGTCTCTCTTCCTGCTGTCCTCACATCTCAATCGCAGTCTTTTCCTTCCACCCTCAATTCCGAGTCATCCGCGCTCTTCGTCTTCCCCTTCCATTCGTTCCACTTGTCCAGCCCACCTTAACAGACTCCTCACCAGCTTCCTCCTGAAACCTTCATCTATAATTACCAAGTGTGAGATGTAGTAGCTGATGTCCAAGAGTGACCCTTGGTCATTGATTCAGGGACGGCCATACACGACAGCCTCCAAGACCCGTCTAGCAGTGGTCAGCAACGAGTCGGCTGAAGAGACTGACCAAATGGACTCATGCCCACCACAGCCATTGATGCAAGCAGTACTGGACGGAGACAGCCTTGTGATGAAGGGCCAGTGTATGTACATCACACATACTTTGATGAAAGGTTACGACGAGTGCACCAACTGTCAGTCAGGACCAATCCCCACTTCCACAGACACAATTGTAGTCACACGTTGGTCTTGCTAATTGGTCTCACAATGGTTTTTACACTAACAATTCTTGCACTGCGATGATATCGCATGACAGTGTCAGTCGAACAAATTTGACAAAAGTCGCTTCACTTGTGTAAACCAACCTTTAGAGTGTGTTTGGGGGTGTTTTAATTTGCATGACAAATATGATACCCCATGCCAAACCAGTTTTATTTAACCATTAAAAAAGTAATGTAGTAGCTTTAGCACAAGTTATAGACAAAGTGGATATCTTAATTAGTTCCTGAGATATGACATTTTAAAGTTAGTCACCTTAGGGATTGTGCTTCTGTGAGACACTAAGCAGCTTTGGAAATTAGAGCTTGACCTATTATTACATTAACAGGTCTAAAGTTAAACTTCACAGCCACGTGGGGTGATCCCCACTACCTGGGACTGAGTGGGCTGGAGGTCGTAGGCAGGGTTGGGGAAGCACTGCCCGTCAGTCTAGCTATGCTGGATGCAGACCCCCATGACCTGCACGTACTGCCAGGCTACGAAACAGATGACCGCACTCTGGACAAGTGAGTGACCATTTATGGACATACGTAGAAACCACTCATTGTTCATTCTGCTCACCTTAGAACATTCACTATCTGCAGACGGCTGCAGTGTTGTTTCCGAGGCACTTGGTCGAATCACATCATCTTGTTAAACTCAATTCCAAATTCTATATGGTGAAACAGATGCATATTTATTACAGAATGACAGCTTGATTTGTTTTAGTAGCTGAGTAACAAGGTTGTAGTAGTGAGATGTTGATGCCAGGCTCTCTTGGATACAGTTCAAGTTCTCTTTAATTTCAATATTTATCTAGCAAACAAGGCAACTGTAAATGTATTTTAAGTATATAAGTTATGTAAGCCAAACACTCATAACCACAATCTTATGTGCCACTTTTTGTTTAAACTAGTCAAATCACAACATATTTGTTATGTTGTGATATGTTTCTTTACATATGCCAATGCACTACTGGTGATACTACACTGACTTTGATATAAGTCCTCCATATTATTAGTGAATGTTTTCATATCAGTATTCATAAATGATAGATATGCAGAAATGTATTAATTGTGTCTGAGTTATACCTGAAAAAAAATCAGACTTTAGTTATGCAATTATTATGTTATATGTTACTGTTATGAAGTTCTTCCTGCTAATACTGTTTTACATAGTGGCTGTGTGTCTAGTTATTAGGCTTCAACCCTTAATACATCTCATTCAAGTGTCCATATAATGTGTACTGTTATTGTTGACACATCCTTCTTATGAACTCAAAAATAGATTACTTTACTGAGGAACTGGAGATTTGACATCAGGCAGAGAAGTGAGTTGGTGGTTTATAGTTATTGTGATATGACAGCTTCCAATAATTAAGGAATATGACAACAACCATTCTTACGTAATCCAAAAAACTGTTCAAGGCACTTCATATTTTACACATGGATTTAACTCTCTGAAACCTCTGTTTGTTCCCCTCTGACAAGTCTGTTTGTTCCCCTCTGACACATCTGTTTGTTCCCCTCTGTCACATATGTTTGTTCCCTTCTGACACATATGTTTGTTCCCCTCTGACCCATCTGTTTGTTCCCCTCTGTCACATATGTTTGTTCCCTTCTGACACATATGTTTGTTCCCCTCTGACCCATCTGTTTGTTCCCTTCTGACACATCTGTTTGTTCCTCTCTGACACATCTGATTGTTCCCTTCTGACACATCTGTTTCTTCCCCTCCGACAAATCTGTTTGTTCCCTTCTGACACGTATGTTTCAGGTTGATAGTTGAAACGAACGTTACAGTGAGTAATGTTGCAGGTTGATAGTTGACACAAACGTTACAATGAGTAATGTTGCAGGTTGATAGTTGACACAAACGTTACAATGAGTAATGTTGCAGGTTGATAGATGACAGAAATGTTACAGCAAGTGATGTTGCATGTTGATAGTTGACACAAACGTTACAATGAGTAATGTTGCAGGTTGATAGATGACAAAAACGTTACAGCAAGTGATGTTGCAGGTTGATAGATGACACAAACATTACAACTAGTGATGAACATATGTGGTTGGTGCCCTTCACGGAGGGAGAGAGCCACTGGATTACAGTGACATTTGATCAGGCTACTGACATGACTGGTCTGCGCATCTGGAACTACAACAAGTCATCAGAAGACACATACAGAGGGGTAAGTCTGCAACTCACAAGACACATACAGAGGGGTAAGTCTGGGACTCGCAAGACACATACAGAGGGATAAGTCTGCGACTCACAAGACAAATACTGAGGGGTAAGTCTGCGACTCCCAAGACACATACAGAGGGGTAAGTCTGTGACTCACAAGACGCATACAGAGGGGTAAGTCTGTGACTCACAAGACACATACAGAGGATTAAGTCTGTGACTCACAAGACATATACAGAGGGGTAAGTCTGTGACTCACAAGACACATACAGAGGGGTTAGTCTGCAACTCACAAGACACATACAGAGGGGTAAGTCTGTGACTCACAAGACACATACAGAGGGGTAAGTCTGCTTTTTTGTATTTATCTCCATTCACGTCCATCATCCACAGCCGTGATTTCTAAAACTGGTGGTAAGTACCAGTTACATGGATAGTTAGCAGATTCATGGATTTGCAAAAATAATCCTGTATATGCTGATGTTTGTAATACAACATTGATGATAAGAGCCAATAACTGTTGGCTGTGTGTGTGCATTGTACAACTATTGGCTAATACCAAGTGTGAGTTTGCTTTCATTTATTTACACAAACCTTTACTGTACAAAAAAATTACATGAAAGTGACATTGTATGCATTCACAGGATTTTGTGGGCAATTGGCAAACGTTATGAATTGTTTCAGTATAATTTATTTACATTTATTAAAAAAACTGCCACACCCTTGCAGGCAAGGATCATTCATGTGACCCTCGATGGCAGACAGGTGTCGCCATCTGATGGCTATCTCGTGCGTAAAGGATCCGGCAACTGTTACTTTGACTTTGCACAAGAGATCAGCTTTACGCAGCCTCAGTATCAGCCGACTGTTGCCCCGTCCACCCCAGGCACCCTGGGGTGTCTGCAGCAATCGCTCGCAGTCAGGTCTGTTAATTACTCATTGAATATGTTGTTATTTAACGACAGAATATGTTATTTTTTAGCATAAGAAGATATTGTTATTTGACGACAGAAAATGATGTCATTAACAACATAATATGTTGTTATTTAACAACAGAATATGTTGTTGTTTAACAACATAATATGTTGTTATTTGACAACAGAATATGTTGTTATTTGACAACAAAATATGTTGTCATTTAATAACACCTGGTTCTGCATGTGACAACACCTGCTGTTCATTTGCCCGCTGTTGGATAATCATTGAAATTAACTTAAAGTGGGTGTCTTGGGTGAATTCAACATGGTAGTGACATGTCACATGAATAAATGCATAAGTGCTCAGTAAATGGATAAGTCCAGTAATAAAAAAAGTATTTCACCAGATACTTCAGTTAGTAGACGATTGTCAAATCTTTACATAAATTCATATTTAAATGACATATTGTGAGGTTGGTCAAAGAAAAGAAGATTTTAGTCAGGATAATGAGAGGAATTGTTAAAGCTGACTTCTAGTATAACACTTCCCCTTTTATGATGTTTTTAATCTAATCTTGTACTTGCTTACCATAAATTCTATAACTGTCTAAGGCATAACTGGTGGTTGTTTGTTACAATAACATTTGGATTACAGTCAAAAGATTTCTTGTATGGAATGAAACGTAATTTCTTGATTTAACTTTTTTGAAACACTGTGAAATTTATTTTTGATTTCTTTGGTAAACGTGTTCTCTTCTCTCTGTAACATGCTGTGTCTGTGGATCCTGAACTGCCTTGAGCCATATAGGAATACATATAATGCGGTTAAGGTTGTTTCTACATGTTCAGTGCCACTGGCAGTGCTGCAGTGAAGGCAAGTCAGGAATATGAGGCTGTCCAGATGCCCCGAGGATGTATCCTTCGTGCTAGATCATTAAGATCCACCAACCTACTGCAGAAGACAGAGAAACTAAAAGTGTAACATCTGGTTTGTGCCTACTATGTGCTACTGCTGTTATTTTGCTACAATAACTAAAATTTCATATTATCCAATAGGTGGCACAGAAGCCAATGTTGTCATATTGTGTCTTGGGTAGATGTTGATGTGATATTATGTTTGTAACTTAACCAGTTTAATATGGTGAAATTGTGAATTATTTGTTGATACTTCTGATAGAATATTACAATATAGACAAATTAGCTGAACATCCTACCCATTGGCTGTTGGTTTCGTAATATGTATGGATAACTGGGATATTCTAGTATTTTCTTTCAGTTGTCATGCTAGTTATTCTGGTGACGTCAGTGGTCCAGTCTGCATAAAGCAGTGTTACCACATAATTGAATGTGATTGAAAATGATCTTGTTTGCAGTGATGCTATATTGTAATATATGATGACATCAACGACAGGATAACAACTCCACCAGGAGAACAAGTACTACATTATCCTCAAGGTGGCAAATGGCACCTACTGTAGACCAGAATGTAATGTATAGATGCCATTAGTATGTGACGTATGACACCAGTTGGCCTTGGTGACATGCATTTGTAAAGTCTTGCTGTGATGATATGTGTTATTGGTGACATGTATTTGATAATTCTGACATCTGTGAAGAATTTCACAGATGCACAGTCAAATAATGTGTTTTTAGCCCAGTGTATTAGAAATTTATCTTATATTGATGTTCATGTGAGCAACTAATTCTAACATGGCTTGCTGCTGATGCACAGGACACTTTCATGAGTAGGCCTACCTGCCGTATTGATGCAAGTGTGTCTGTCACTGAGGACAGAGATGCTGTAAAAGTTTAGTGTTGTTATTATACATAGGAAATTATGTTATTTTAATATCTATCTTTATTCAACATTTGTTTAAAAAATCACCTTTAGCTTGACACTGATATTGGGGTTCAAGTACTGCGTAATATCCTTGACTGTGCAGTTATATACCAGTTTCACCTGCTGTGCACATGGGGTGACCCATACTACGTGGGCTTGTGCAGCCTGGACTTCTATGACAGTGAAGGCAATCACATCGACCTGACAGAGACCAGTATGTACAGTCACACATCATCAGGCCATAAATCAGTGACCATTCAGTGGCCACAGTGGTCGCTGAATGTGGGTCAGTGGGACAATGCACCTGTTAGTCAAAATAGAGGACCCAGAACCCACATAATTTAGGTGTATAGTTAAAATAATCCCTACTGTGTCCTAGAGGAAATCAGCTGGGGCATATGTTGTAGTAGACAACTAAGTCCATAACTTTTATTCATTTGAAAAGGGTTGACATAATATTTCGGTAAAAATTACACTTTGGTTTGTTTATTTTGTATAACAGTGCCTTTTAAATTTTTTTTTATTTTAGTTTTAGAGAAGTATATATTATATAACTTATGAAACTAATTGCTGGTATTGTAAAACATTGATTGTCCCGATTGAAACAAGTTAGTGTAACTTGAATAGCAGCCAACTTGTGCCACAGACATAGCAGCCTACCCGAACAGCGTGAATGTACTGGACAGTGTGGAGAATGACATGCGCACGCCAGACAAGCTCATCGACGGCATCAATGACACGACGGACGGTTGTCACATGTGGCTCGCTCCGATCCTGCCAGGCATTGTGGGTATTTCTTTTATGTCTTATCATGAAAACTGTTGCGAGAAGACATTTGTTTATGATAGAGTGATGATAGGTGATGTTACCCACTAAAGATTCAAATATACCTACATAAATAAACAATAACTTCCTCGGTGTGGGTAAACTGCCTCCATTGGCTCCCCATCAGCCTTCCTCATTCACTCCCTTCCTCCGAAGTTCTCTACCTCCCTCACCTTATCTGCATACCATGTATTCTGCCCTCCTATAACTTCTGTCTCCCTCTGTCTTCCATGCACCTTCACCTCTCTCCGGGCCCCAAAATGTTCCTCCAGATCATGTTATTTGATCAAAAACCCATTAAGAGCTCAATACAAATATCTTGCTAGCATAGTTTAACAAGATTGTCATCCAAGGTCAAGGCCAAGATGGCAAGTGGACAACAAGAATCCAACATTTTATCTGTGTAACCCACCCTCCTGAGATATGTGTCAACCTTGTTTTTAAACATATTCACACTGCTAGCAGTTACACAATCTATAGATAATTTGTTCCATTCATTTATTGTCGTTTGTGAGAACTAGTACTTCCTGATATCCATTCTACACCAATAGTTACACTCTCTCATCTCAACACATTTCCTTGGATCATGTGTGAATAAGAGGGATGAAAATATGTGGATGTTCATAACTAAATGACTGAAAAGTTACTAAATAACTGAAAAGTGACTGGCAACCTTCAAGGGAGTAATAGATGTCTGATTTCTAATTAATAATAATATTTCTGTGATGCCATATTTGATATTCAGAATACAAAAAAACATGTTTCTAGATAATTCAACAGTTAAATAATGTATGCGGACAGCATTTTTGAAGAAAAACTATGTATATAACCTATTTACCATGCTGATATCACGTGACAATGTGACAAAAAAGTGGCAGAGTAAACTTCCTTAGCATACAATTTGTCAGTTAAATTCCAAGAATAAAAATATTTTAAAAGTATCTCTCATTACACTGGCAGTACAGCTGCCAACATTTGGTTTCACACAAACTCTGTTGAGTTGGACCTGGTACGTTTCAGTTGAACCGAGTGTACGTCATCTTCGACCAGCCAATCGAAGTGTCGATGATCAAGATTTGTAACTACAGCAAGACACCAACAAGAGGCGTCAAGGATTTTGCAGTGAGTGGAACTTGTTTAGATATATAGCAATAAGGCATTGGTAGTATGCCAGTCTCTCAAGTAGAATGCCTGTGCTCAGTTACTGTCATGGCAAGCTCGTAGTGGGCAGTACGACTTTGACTTTAACATCAATATATGCCCTTTAAGAATGTACGAACATACCTTTATGCTGGGTGTCTCGAAACCACTCACCCACTTTGTTGACATATTTTATTGTACAATAATTTTTTTTTAACTCTACTTAAGTCATAATTTTAAGATCATAAAATATCAGTTAATACTGGTAATTAAACTCTAAAATATAATCTAGGTGGTTAAGCAGTTCATAATCACTAAGCAGTTCCAGTTATAAACAGTTGGTACACTGGAAGTTTAAAACAGGTGGGTTTTTAGTTGACATCAAAATGTTGTTATATTTCCTACAGACTTAACACTAACAGGGAGTGAGTTCCACAGAGTCGGAGCAAGCAACTGAAAAACTCTAGTTCCGACATTTTCTTAACACTGGGAACAAAAAGTAGATTAGAACTAGATGATCAAAGCTGTCTGGGCAATGTCTGCTAGTTTCTACATAGCCGGTTCTCCAAATATTCTATGGCTTTAAAACATCAGTTTAGGGCCTTACAATGTAATCACAAATGATGCTTGGTGTCTCGCGGCAATTGCATGCATATTTTCTTTGTTGTCACAATGAAAATATGCATGTAATTTCTGCAAGACATTGTCCGCCCCCCCCCCCATAGGCTGTCATACAGCTGCAGAGGGAACCTGTTGTTGACTTTCAGCTGCTGGTGGATGACCTGCTGGTGTACAACGGAACGCTAGAGATGAGTTCGCGGGCGACCCACGGCATTCTGCCCACCTGTCCAGCCTCACAGCCATATCACACCATACTGTTCACCGATGACAAAGCCATTCAGCGACGCGAGAGACACACCATCATCAGGTATTGCATCTGGCCACCCAGCCTGTGTGTACTGGGCTGATGTTTACCCAGTCTGTGTGTACTGGGCCGATATTCACCAAGTCTGTGTGTACTAGGCCGATGTTCACCCAATCTGTTTGTACAGGGTTCATCTGTTCAACCAGCCTATGTGTACTAGGTTCATCTGTTCACCCAGTCTGTGTGTACTGATTTCATCTGTTCACCCAGCCTGTGTGTATTGGGTTGATGTTTATCCAGTCTATATGTACTGGGCTGATATTCAAGTGCAAGTTTGTAGACAAACACTAGTCTAGTAAAGGTGATCATGTTGGGCACAAGAAAATATAATCTACGTAAGTACTGATCGATGTCGACCATGTAGCAGACTGCCAGAAAAACAACAAACCAGGAAAGATTGTTTTTGATAAGTAATTTAGAATAATGATAGGCTGCGTATTTTGAGACAACCTAAGGTTTGAAAGAATTGTTGTTTGTCTGTGGTTTAATGCATGTTATACTCATATCTGTGTAGAAATCAAGCTGGTGACCAGGATGTGCAACTGATGAACGACAGAGAAGTCGTTGCTCACTACACAGACCCAAAGAAGGCACACGGTGGAAAGCCAGTTGATCAGGGTATGGAGGAAGATGCTCGTCTTTTCTACCATTATCTTCTGTGAATGTAGCAAGTATTAATGGACGCTGTATTATAAACTGTGCTTTAACAAATACTGCAATATAGCAACAAAGTATAGATAATCCACAAAAGACACTAAAAGTATAAGTATCCCCCAAAGATATGCCTACGTAAAAGTACTTTCCATAAAAAGTACTCAAGTACCGGGCCACCCGTGTACGACATCGCAAGTTTCAATGTAATCACAAAATCTCACAAATGTGCGAACATGTCCCAACATTTTATGAGTATCAGAAAAATGCTTCAACAACAGCTGATTCTTAAATTTACTGTCACCAACACATGCTTGCCTGGGCGTGAAAACCAATCCAGCTGCACTAAAAAATATGCATTCATCGTTACATGTCATCCATGAAAAAATGTCATTGTTACAAGTGCGTTTAAAAAAACCATAAATGACATATAAAATGAACCATCCTTTATCACACCAGCCACTTTGGGAGATAAACCTTGATGGATCGCTATTAGTGTGGATGTTGCAGTGCCTGTGTTTTATTGTTTCTGTTTTCATGATTCCAAGTAGAACAAATTCACATGGATTATGATGATTATATCCTTTTTCTGTGTGTTGGTGCATATATAAACACTCTACCCTTTCTTTTTCCACACTACCAAATAACAGAGATGATTTGTATTACCAGAGCAGCAGTGGCTGGTAGGGACGAACTATTAAGAGAAGTCGTTGAGGCTATCAGATTCTGCTAACATCAAGATAAGTCCATACTGGTCAGTTAAGAGAATGTGCCGAGTCCTGGTAACTAACTAGAAATATTGATTCTAAGGTGATTGTTGTTGTTGTATTGCAGCCAAGCGACCAATGACGAGCGTAACAGGGAGAGGCAGTCGGAGGCGGTAGACATGACCACTGATGCTGCGCCACTTTGCTGCTGTTATTTATACAGAAACATCCGATGATACAAATCTATACGTGTGGCATCAGTTTGTGCAACTAGATTACCACAGCATTCACTCAATATTATCTAGTGCCATGCATATTATACTAAAAATAAATTGCTTCCTTTCATGCCCCATATCCACCCTGCCCCACATTCAAGTTATTAAACTACGCAATATACTCTTTCAGTTAGCTTTAAGAAAACTGGAACAATTAGTTGGTTCCAATACCAGTAATTCAGTGCCAATCATCAAATATCAATAAATATTTATTTAGTTATGCAATTGACCAGTTTCGTCATGGTGAAATTGATGAAGATTTTACAAATTACTACGCCCATTAAATTTTCATTACACTAGGGCACACAAAGGTGCCAACCCTGCACATCTGTAACACTGGTAACAGAAATCTGTAAGACTGCAAACAAACTCGTATGATCGTCTACGTCTGCTGCTCTTGCTCCAAATCAGCTCTGTGTAATCTGGGAAATAGTGATTGAATCTTGTGAGATTGGTACAGCTGACTGCGCGCAGCTAAAATATTTGCGAGTGTTTTGAAATGATGATCCGTTATATAAAAAAACTTGTTCAAAACTAGTAGGAATGCATGGCGCTTAAGAACATCACATCTTATGGGTAAACCACGTATCTTAAATAGCTTTGGTTACCAAGTGATGCATTTATGAAAAAAAATCTGTTTCATTGTGTCCAACTACAGCAGGTAGAGGTCCATCCATTAGTAAGCCACACAGCTACAGGTATTGCATTAAGAGATGTAATCATTGTGTTCTTTGTACACAGTGTAAATAAAGTATTATTGTGACATAAATACCGTGTTGTTGTGAACATTCATTGTCTACGAGCTCCTGCCATTTAACCTTTTCCAAGTCCTAACCATGCACTTCTAAACTTACAATCCATAATCATTACTCTTTCACAAACTTCTTATTTATACGTTTGTAAATGAAAAGCTGCAACCTAGAAAACGGGGGGAATAAATTAAGTAACATGAAACTGTTATCAGTGTGCAGTTTATTTTGAATAAACCAGTCTGTGTAGTGGAGGTCTGGTCCTTGTTCACGTCACGAGTTACGACCAGTGTGAAGCACGACCCACCAGCTTGGTCTGTGCATGGCAGTAGCAGTACATTTCAGGTGGGGTATTTAACATTTACAACATATTTGAAGTGATGGTGTGGTCTGCAAGCTGTTCTTTCCCCGTACTGCAGCTAGCCAAATACAGATTTGGGGAATCTATGCGGGTGTCAAGCCAGTGGATGTTGAGTTTCATTGCATGGGGAACATGTTTAGTCTTCATTCATGCTAGGTATGTGTTGCTCAGGTCTCGCTGCTATAATACTTTATGTAGTCGTCTAACCAACTCATAAGTCGACTATTTGGGGATTGGGATTATCATCGTCAGACATTTAAACATCCTCCAAAGTATTTAATTTCGATGCATGAATGTTAAACATCTCTATTAGTTGACAGTTGTTGGAAATGCACACTGGTTCATTAACTTCAACACACAGAAAGTAGGTGACCTAAAGTAGGACCAACACATAAAATGCAGACGGGACAGATAACCTGCATCTCAGAATAGAAAAGACAAACATGAATGTTTTCAGTGTTGTTTACTGTTGCTACAGAATGCAAATGTTTCTGACTGCCAACAACTTACACCACACAACGTAAAGAAATTGGACGAACAACATGTCCGTGCCAGTCCTGATTTATTGCTTATGTACAGTAACAATGAAACCATAGGAAAGACGTTCTAGGAAACCCTGAACGTTTAGTTGTACTGCCACGCATTGCTTGATGCATATGAATGCTGGCACAAGCACTGAAACACTAGACTGTGTTCTGTCAACTGTTAGTCTGCACCTGATCCATGTATGTTTTGTATAGACGCTGCATTAGTTGCCACCACCACGTCTGCCATCTGGTGTTCACGCATTATATCTTGCCAGCAAAGGTTCCACCCTCTACCTGTTCATCCCACTTGCCGATCTGAAACACACAAATCAACATGTGCCAATGCAGCAACATACATACAATCAGATGACAATCAAGATGTTTGACAACTTGAACAGTAAAAAGCTGTTTGAGAACATGCATCACATCACTACACAACCAACATGAACGTTAATTGACGACCTCCCAAAACGAATTCAACAGGAAAAACACTGATCACATTCCAAGTATAACAAACATGCTGGTCAATTGTAATCTGTGCTTCAGCTTGATATAATATCTTTGAAGTACAAGCTCTGAAAGTCAATTCTTAGTAACCCCAACAGAAAATGGATCAGAACATCAGAACTTTGTAACTTTTAAATTCCAGAACGTTCAATTATGCATGTACTGTAATATAACATGCAACAACAGTGCAACACTAATACTGACCCACTCATTGGGGCACATGGACCTGTAGACGCGCTTGAAGTATTCACATGGCTCGTAGCTCTCTCCCTTGATCTTGTGACAACGGTGGTAGTCCACATAGTTTTGCCAGCAGTTCCTGCATACAGCCACATAAACAATCACTCAGGGCTAATATATTAAAAACTCATGTAGATATTTAAAAACTTTGCGATTCAAAGGCATGTGTGTTATCACTGTGTAGAAAACTCAACATCCTTCCAAGACACTGTCATTTCCAACAAAAAGAAATTAACAATAAAGATGAACCAACAAAAATTACATCTGGTCAAAACTAGGTTAAATCCCTAGGAACCAAGGACTTTCAAAATGCAACACACTGATTTGATTCACTTTAAAGTGTAATAAATTTAAATTTTTTTAAATGTTAAATTACCACAGATCACTAGACTCATCATATTAGATATATGTAATACTTACTTTGTTTGGTTTGCGTTTGGGAAACGGACGTCAAACGCTGCCGTCTTTGTTACATAATTATCAGACATCCTTCCTATAAAACAGAAATAATATGTTTGTTGCAGCATATTTGTACAATTATAGTTACCTTTGTCACCTCCATGTCCCTCAATCTTATCCTTTGCCTCCCCCTACTTCGTAAGCCAACCAATGGTACCCTCCATGCCTGCTTAACAGCATTAATTATCACCTTGTTACGTATATGTCCAAAACACTGCAGTCTATTATTCAACGATTTCCCTGCAATCCATCTTCATTCTTTCAAATATAATTTCTTCATTCTTGTGCATGGCCCATGTTTCTGCATGTCGTAACATGTCTCACTACATACGGTCCTGTAAATCTTGGCTTTCAATTTCATAGGCATTCTTCCATCGCATAACTCCTGACACAGCATGGCAATTCACCCAAACTGACATAACACTGTGCCTGACATCTTCAGGGCTGATCACTGACCTGAGATAACAAGAATGTTCAATATCTTTCCATTACTTCTTTGGCTTCACGACCACAAATCATCACTTCTGTTGTCCCCACATTTAGTTTTAAGACATGCATTTCCAAGTTCTTTTGCACTTTATTTATTAACCTCTGTGTACATCATGATCACAAGGTTATCAACATATAGCAGATTCCAGAATAACCATCTCCTGACGGACTGACTCAGTACAACCATCACAACGGTGAACAGTAGCAGGCTCAATAACAATCCTTTGTGAAGCACCACTTCTACTTACTGGAAACTCATTTGTCTTTCCACTACTACTTCTCACCAATCCTTCTTATAACCGTCTTACACTTAGCTCCCTCATATATACAAGTTGTATTTGTACAAGTTTCTTTTGTAGGCACCAATATATAAGCACTCGTGGTACTCTATGATTTTCTTTTTCTAGGTCTATGAAACTGAACAAACTAAATCCAGCTACAAATACATAGAAGTTTCCTGAAAAATATTGCACATGAGGTTATTGACAAGTGAAAAAAATTAGCAAAAAACAGAATGAACATATACATTATCAAGGACATATATATATAAATACTATTACTGTAATGCATTATCTCGTCAACACAAAATCCAATTAGTAACGCTGTCAGCGTCAATAAATGAATACCAGAACCGAGTAGCTCTGAAATTCTGAATATGCAGTCATCCTCAAAACTGAAACTGCTATTCGTGGCTTTACACTTTAGTAAAATAATACATTACAAATAAAGAAGCAACATACAAACGCTTAGTCCAAACTATTTAGCTGGTATAACAACGACGTTCTTCGTAAGGAGCCGTATGTAGGGTCTGACCTTTGCTGAGTGCGACCTAGCCTATTACTACTCGACCTGTGTCAATTCTGCTCACGTGCAACACAAAACGGAACATTTCGTTTCAATAAATATGTTCGATGTACTCTTTCTAACCAATACCAATCAGACACTATTACTTACAATAACGGCTGTTTTAAACTCCTACTAAAATGCGTAACCACCCACTACCTACCAAGTTTGGTAGATCAACAACACGTACGCCACCTCAAGCAAGCAAAGGGTCGAACTGACTTACCGAAACTCAAATCGAGGCGTGTAACTCTTCGATGCAGAAGTTAATAACATTGCGAGCGTATACCTGTAACGTATTTTTACACTGCACATACGAACTTAAGCCACTAACAAATATTTCGATGGCGGGCGATTGCTGGCGTATTGTAGCAACCAGCTCCAAAATCAGGCTAAAAATAGTTAACCGTTATTATCGTTCATATCTAGGGACATTTTAATTTGTTTTACCAGCCAAAGTTTGACAGCATCTTTTCACGTAATATATATATTTTCACGTCGCGAACACACACTTGCCTCTCATGTTGACGATTACTGTGAATTAAACTAACTGCAATTATATGTACAGCAACACTAAAGTAAAGTGGTGGCAATCCTTTTGATGGACGTTTCGAACCTTCTAACAGCGTTCACCTTGCATATGGCGTCGCTTACACATATGACGCGCGCGCACTCAGCCTCGTTCGCAGCAGCACTATATACGCACGTGTTGGGCATAATTAAAGTAAAAGCACGTTTTAGCATTTCGATATAAATACTTATTTTTGTTATTCATTTATTCATGCATGCATGACACAATACATGTACGACACGTACGTCCATAGTTTCCAAAGATCATTATTATCCACCATTATGGTATCCACTAGGTGGTGAAATTAAAATAATGCTGTTCGCTTGGTGGCACCACTATTTTGAATCTCGTTTTTCAGTTTGTTTTTTGGCAGCATCTATATCTATATATCTACACGTAGGACAGAGGGATTTGTAAGGCAGATCAGCCCTTCGGGAAACTCGCTGTAGGGAGTATAATAAAAGTGGCAATGATGTTAAGCATTTTGTGGTTTGTAAGATAAACTCCATAAAACCAAGCATGTACGTATGCTATGCAGGTAGGAGCAGGTAGTAGGGTGGGGGCATTATAGCGACTATGAATTCCATCTGCTACATGTTCTGTGTATTAATTACTATATAGCCGGGCCTGCCCAGGTAACTTTTGGTAGGGCATTGCCATTGCCCTACCAAAAAATGGCAATGCCAGTGACAACTTCACGCCCCCAAAAACTGCATGGTGCCACTTTGGCACCACTGGGCAATTTTTTACAACCATTTAAAAAATAGCCTCTCATCGATTGTCTAGGCCAAACAATAATTTTCATATAGATAGAAACAAACGCCGTTGCCACCGAGTATCGCATTTGCGAAGAACAACAAATGCTTTTGAAGTTTTGTGAATAGGATCTGCTATTTTTATCATTATTGTTAATTAGGGATACATGACAAGTAACATTACTCGGTCTCATCATTTCCACAGAGACTCATTCACACCAGCCTCCGCTTAGTAACATGTTTGTTGGCATTTCTTCGACTTCGATACGACACGTATTAACTGCATATTTATGCTAAGTCTCAAGTTATCCTCCAAACAGCCCAATCTTGGGCTAACGCAGGAGTTTGGCCCAACGGCTTTTAGACCCAGGCAAAGTGGGGCGAACGAAATTGCCCAGGCTTCGAAACAGCGGAGGTGGAATCGAAACACCGTCCTCTCGAGTGACAGGCGGGTGCTATAACAATTGGCATTGCATGGCAGTGCCCCCGTTCAGCATCAGGCATTGGCATGACCACCTGCACCGCTCCCCATAAATTTCAGTAAATAATCTTGCATTGTAATCCGTAAAAGAACACTCGCTGTGCTAGTCCATCTTGCAATGCATTCTCCATGTTTTGTCTACTGGTGTGTTGTCACCCCCAGCCCATATGCATTTGAGTTTCAATCATGCAACATCCCAGCTTCTACAAAATACAGCATAGCCATAGGGGTATATTCCCTAGCTGTGTCTTCAGAAATATATCTACACAGTATAATTAATTAAATGTCTATTCGCCCGCGCATGTTAACACCACTGTCCAGCTATTTCCCCTTATTTCCGTTTATTTTCTTTATATTTTGCCGTAAATTTTATTTGTGCCAGAAGAATAGCTGCTCAGTATTAGGTCCATGCCTGGACGAATATAACCTATAATTTAATTAATGAGTGCACGATATATATGCATCTTGATGTTATCAGCATGGAGCAGTTTTGCATTTACGTTTACGTTAGAAATCTGAAGTCTGAATTAACAGACACGGGTGGAGCAGATAATTAGGCCTATATGTAAGGGATTTTACCAGTAATTGGAAGCAGGAATCATGGTTATCGAAATTGCCGGAGGATCGCAGTTAATACGCTAGTTCACCAGCTATGTAGGGAAGAAGAAGTTGGATTTGTGGGGAAGTTTGGTTGGGAGGGCTGACATGTTCATGAGGGATGGGTTTCATCTAAGTGGAAACGGTGCAGCAGTGTTTGCGGGTGAACTCTCAGCAGCCGTCGACAATGGCATGGCTACCATCAAACATATTTTTGATAACAAACATTATTTAAGCTAGAAGCGCAGGAGTGTTACTCAGAGACACCAAACAGGACACGAGGCCACTATAGTATACACAAACCAGTAACAACATGTCCGGGAAAACATTTCTGAAGCTGGTTATCAATGCGTGTGGTTAAATGCAAGGAGCGCAGTAAATAAGAAATACAAATTAAACAGTATAGTAGAAGATATTGACCCTCACATAATTGGTACAACCTGAATTAGGACTGACAGGAGGAGAGATAGGGAGGCGGAGTTATTTTATATAGTAAATAATCTATCCAGGCTTATGAAAATAGAAAGGGAAGCAGATTGCGGTGAAGCTGTTTGGTGCAATATAGTTACATGAAATTGAATATTAACTACTGGATTAGTTTACCGAAGTCCAAACATAAACGAAGAGGATAAATACAAAACGCTATAAAAGGAAGCGAGTAAAGGGGAATGTATCATAATGGGAGATTTTAGCCACGGACACATACAGTGGAAATCTCTAGAGATACATGGGTAAGGACCAACAGTCTATTTTCAATACAAGATAACTTCCATACCTAACTAGCTCGGCGCAAGCAGATGAAGGGCTTTGAACGTCATCAGTATGACCTTGTACTCAATACGGTACCGGACAGGAAGCCAATGGAGAGTCTCTAGGATGGATGTGATGTGGTCATAGCGACTGGCTCTGAACACAATGCGAGCTGCCACATTCTGGACTCTCTGCAGCTTGTCCAGTAACTGGTCAGGTACACCATAAAGGAGGCCATTTCCATAGTCCAGTCGCGATATGACAAGGGAGTGAACCAGGAGTTCAGTGGCATGTTGTGTCAAGCGATCTCTGATGGAGCGAATTCTACGAAGGTGAAAGTATGCTACCTTGCACAGTTTCAACAATTGAGATTTCATGCTGAGCTCACTGTCAAACATCACTCCAATGTTGCGAGCAACGGCAGTAGGCTGGAGGATGCTGTCACCGATGACGATATCAGTCAGACTGTGCTTGCTAGCCGAACTCGGTGTAGTGATCACAAGCACTTCAGTCTTATTGTCATTCAGCTGAAGACGATGATGAATCATCCATGCTTTTAGTTCTCCCACACATGCTTGGATGCGCGCCAGTGCAGCCATCTCACCATTGGTGTCCTTGATCTTAAATGAGACGTACAGTTGAGAATCATCAGCAAAGAGGTGGAAGTCAAGTCGATGCCGCCTAACTATCTGCCCAATGGGTCCCGCGTAGAGTGTAAACAAAACTGGGCCAAGAACAGACCCCTGTGGCACTCCCTGGAGCAGCTCCGAAGGGTCAGACTGGGTCTGGCCTAGGCGGACAGTCTGAGTCCTCGAAGTCAGGTATGACTCAAACCACTTGTGTGCGACGCCGATGACATCCGCGCTTCTCATGCAAGCCAACAGTAGTGTATGATCTAGAGTGTCAAACGCCGCTGACAGATCAAATATGAACAGCAAGACACCCCTCTTGTTGTCCTGGGTAATCAGGATATCATTCTGGATTCGCATCATAATAATTCGGTTTATAGGCAGATTGAAATGTTTCCTGCAGATTGTTGCGCGAGACGTGGTCAATAAGCCTGTTCAGCACTACCCTCTCTGTCAACTTAGAGATAAAGGACAGATTAGAGACAGGTCGAAAGTTTTTCTTGACATTTTTGTCGGCACAATTCCTATTGACATGGACAAGTTGACAATGTTTGTAATGCTTGGTAGAATACAGTCTAAATGTTCCTTCAGAAACAAGGTCGGCACAGGATCAAGTGAACATGACTTTGAGGGACTCTTGTTGACCAGTCGTCTTACATCGTCTTCCGAATTTATCATCCACAGTGCCTGGACTCTCATCTGGAGACACGTAGTTGGGGTCTGCCTTGAGTGTCAAGTTCTCCTGAATCAGTCTGACTTTGTCCTGGAAGAATGCACTGAATCTGCTAGCCAGTTGTTCCGGCGAACCCGCATCAGGTAGGCTAGCTTCTGGCTTGATCAACAGGGCGTTGACAACATTATACAACTGTTTCTGGTCAGATGCAGAGTAGTAAGTAGACTTGGCGGAGGAGATGAGCTGATTTACGTGGCGTCTCTGTTCTTTGAAGAGATCGCGGTAAATTGTGAGCCGTGATTGTCTCCATTTCCTCTCCAGATGCCGTCTCTTCTGCTTAGCCGTCTTGATGTCACCACTGAACCAAGGAACTTTGGGTCGGACCGTGATTGTTCGTGTCTGAACTGGGGCATGGATGTCTAATAGAGTTGACAGGGTAGTGTCGTACTGCTCAAGAAGACTGGCTGCTGAGGTGGCAGGGTCAAGGCACAGGGTTGATGCCTCAATGTCGACTCAGAGCATCTCTTTGTCTACGGCAGCATAATTAATGTATTGCACTGAGTGTCGAAGCGGCTGGGGTTTTGGCAGATGCAGATCACAATGGACAGCGCCATGCTCTGTCAAGAAGTCCGATACAGTCTTTGATACCAGATTGTCCGTTAATTTTGTGATAATCAAGTCTAACGTATGCCCATCCATGTGAGTGGGTCCCGACACGTGCTGGCAGAGAGAGTGGTTCGAAAGGATGTCACGGAAGCGGGAAGCATCAGTGTTCAGTGGGTCCTCATGGTGGAAGTTGAAATCATCCCAAATCAGGGTGTTCTGAGATTTGACAATGTGGTGCTGAAGGAAGTCTTGGAATTCACTCAGAAAGAGGCCAATTGTGGACTTGTTTCTTTTTGATGGCGGAGGGCGTTAGATCACAGCAAGTTTAATTGTTGAGGAAGCACTAAGTGTGACTTCCATGTTTTCGAACGAATTTGTTTTCCATGAAGACTTTGATGCCATTTTGATGTTGGATTTGTGGAGAATGGCAACCCCACCTCCTCTGGCTGTGGTGTTCTTGTGCTGTCTCCTCGGAACATGGGTAAACTTGTATCCAGGAATTGTCAGGGATCTGATTATCTAGTCATCATCAGGAGTATTACGTAACCATGTTTCTGTGAAGGCCACGATGTCAAAGCCGTGCTCGATAATATAGTCAGAGAGGGGTGTCATCTTGTTCCTCACCGACTGGGCGTTTATTAAGCACATGGTCATGGTGCACATACTTGGAGGTTCGAAAAATTGGGTCCAGCCTGTTACCCCAGAAAATGCGTTACAGGTCTGTTTCCGATGATCGGGTTGATTTGTTGTTGCTGTTGTTGTTTGTGGTCGCCCCCACGACAACACCGCTTGGATGGCTTTTTGAGTGACACCCTTGCGCTGCAAGCGGTTCTCCATGCAGCATTGCCAAGACGACTCCCGCTACTGTTGCACTGCAGGCTGGTCAAGAATTGTCTTGTGTACACAAGATTCATTGTCAAGCTTTAGTAGCTGCGGTCACCAGCATTAGTTACACAGGTGCAACACTCACTGTTCAAGATGCAAATCTTTAATACACTAAAAAAGTCGCAAGTACTTGCCAAAAACACCATCTGAACATACCAGTGCAGTCCTCGAGCATTCACGGACAAGGTAGTCAATATGTAAACACTATACACTACTCTAACAATCTATAAAATCCACAAAGTTTAAGAGCTGAGTGTACATGCAGCCACAAGGCGCAATTGTATATTGTCATCACAAAAATAATTAGTGGACAATGTAAAGATACATGAACCACTGGGTAGCAGTGATCATAATCAAATATATTTTGACATCAAAGTAAAATCAGAAAGTAAAAATAAAAAATTCAGGAGAAACTTCCACAAAGGTAAATATAAAGATATGAGAAAATAGTTAGCAAAGCTAGATTGGAATAACATGCTGATGAATAAAACAGTAATTGAATGTTGGAACATTTAAAATATGAAATTGAGAGTATCACTGAACAATTTGTTGCCTTGAAAAACAAGGAAAACGGTCTAGAAAGAAAGAAGCTATTATAAAAATAGTGGTTTAGGATAATTTTATGGTCAATAAAACTCCATCGTCTAGCCTTGATGATGTCTGTTATCCTGCTTATTTCTACCTCTTCATACAGTTTTTCATTTGAAATTGGTCTTGGCCAGAACATATGAATTCGACGCAAACATCTATTGTGAAATGTATTGAGCATTTGTCTATCATGAGAAGGAACGTCTCAGCATCATGTTTGCGTATGAGCGGTTCCATAAGATATATGGAGAAACAGTGATCATTGAGACTGATCATAAACGACTTGTGAATTTATTTAACAAGTCCCTGAATGACTGTCCATTGAGAATACAGAGACTTGTGGTATGGTCAGACTCCAGAAATACACACTGAATGTGTCATACACACCAGGTAAATTCATGGACACAGCTGATGCATTGTCCAGGGCGACAGATCCCAACGAGGTCTAGTCTTCTACAGAAGAAGATGTTATGTCAACATAGTGGCATCAATCATGCCCGTCTCTAGTGAGAGAATGGACCAAATCCGAAGTGTGACAGAAAATAGTATGAAGCTTCTCATCGATGTGATCAAAAAAGGGTGGCCTCCAACAAAGGATGCATGTGACATGAGTGTCCATGAGTATTGGAACTGCAGAGAAGAATTGTCGGTGATCGACGGTGTCATCTACAAGGGAAGTAAGATTGTGATTCCCACAAGCGTGAGAAAGCTCATACTTGAGAAGATGTATCAAGGACATCTTGGAATGAAAAAATGCAAGAAACGTGAAGTTATGTATTGGCCACGTATTAATGCAGATATCACAGAATTGGTGAGTCAGTGCAGAACCTGCCTGAAATACAAACCACAACACCAGGCAGAACCATTGATTCCACATGAGTCGCCAAGTAGTTCGTGGCAAATGGTGGGAAGTGATTTATTCACATGGTATGGCAAGAACTGAATTGTGGTTATAGAGTGCAGAATTTGCAGAGTTTGCCAAGAACTGGGAATTTGTGCACAGTACCTCAAGCCCGAACTACCCGAAGACAAATGGTCTAGCTGAAAGTTCCGTGAAAATTAAAAAAAAAAAGCTATTGGCTGTGAAACAGTGCATTTGTTTTAAAGAGTTTAACTGGCGGAGGGATTTATAGGAATTTTTCTGCTATGGGCCACGTGGGCGCATGAATACATGGCTATTTTTGTCAAAATGGATAGGCATCGCACGTCGGGGCGTTTTAAAAGAGCTGGAGCTATGTGATTTTAATACAATTTGGTCAGTATATCAATGAGATGATGGCAGTTGCTGTGGAAAATGTTCAGAATTTTTTATGGTCACGCTTTCTTATAATCAGACAAAACGTTAACATGGCCACCAATGAAATTCTCAACTGTGGTATGACTCCTATGGGTGATCTAGAGATGTAATGGCGCCACCTTGTAAGTTGTGTTATACCAAACGTAGTGTTGGCTGATGTAACTAGAGGGCGTGGGTAGCGGAGCACATGTCATGCAGAAGATCATACATACATACATACATACATACATACATATATACATACATACATACATACATCATCTTCAGCTCTTCTAGGCTAGTAGCCTTTTAGCTGGTCTTGACAATTGTTTGTGCGCATGGGTGGGAAGTTGTCATTTTATTCAAAATTCTAAGTGCACCAGAATTTGTCTAGTCTTGATTTGAAAATATTTAATGAGGGCGCTGAAACTACATACTCTGTGAGGGTGTTCCACCGGTTTACTACCCTGTGCCTGAAGTAATGCCTTCGTTGCCTTGCAGTCACGCGTTCTTTCTTGAGTTTCAGGCTGTGTCCCCTAATTACCGTATTGTTGTCCAGCTCTAGTGGCATTTTATAGACTTTATATATTCCATGGAGATATTTGTACGTTTCAATCATGTCTCCTCTTGCTCTTCTATAGTAGAGGCTTGGGAGCTTAAGCGTCCTGAGCCTGTCACCATATTCAAGGTTCTTCAGTTCTGGGACTAGCTTCGTTGTTCGTCGTTGAATGTTCTCAATCATCTGTTGGTCTCTCTTGAGTGTTGGAGCCAAGGCTACATTGCCATATTCTAGAATAGGTCTGACCAGGCTCGTGTATAGTTTTTTCATGGTTGGTCCATCCAGGTATATAAATGATCTTCTTATAAGGCCTAGCTTTTTGTTGGCTTTGCTTGCTACCATCTCCACCTGCTGAGCAAACTTTAAATCACGGTCTATTTGCGCCCCCAAGTCTCTCTCATTTGTTACCTCCCCCAGAGTGGTATCCTTTCCACCACTGGTTATAGTATAGTCGTAGTGGTGGTTGTATTGTCCCAGATGCATAACTTTGCATTTCTCCTCATTGAAGCGAAGCTGCCACTTTTTAGTCCATACTTCTAGTTGTCTTAGGTCTTTCTGTAATGTTACTTGGTCAGATTGAGCAGTCATTTGTCAGAATATCTTGGTATCATCAGCAAACATCATACAGAGACAATCGAATAAACGTGTTATACAAGACGTGTATACTGTTTATAAACAATAATACATGTAGTGTTTGCATTACGAATCCCAGTCTGTCTCACGAATGCCGCTGTTGTACCAGTGTTACAAGTTTTCCGTATTACTTAATCATAGTTGTGTCTAGAATGTTTACATTATTGCAATGTATTTGTTATTTAGAAATGAAGATGTATCATGACTTACTTTGACTTAAAAGCATACGCCATAGTGACCCCTCGCTGTCCTCCACTGTGTTCTCTGTATGGCATGCCGCTCTGCTTTATTACATTGCAATGTAATATATTACTATTAGTTAGTTTCATTTCTATTACTATTACATGCTGAAGGCAATGTAATATATTACTATTACATTTCAAGCTATTATTATTACATTTTCCATATGAACTATTTTCTTTCGATTAAAGATTTTACATATTTAATCACTTATATAGTTTCAAACTAACTGATGGGTGTAAGTAGTATACGAGTGGTTTTGGGACCTCAATGCGGTGGCTACGCATGACTGATTTCGGTTAAGAGCGCCCCCTAGCGGCCTGTTCACGCATGAATGACGTGGGGGGAGTGTGGTAGCAGCCAATCAGAGCGTGACAACCCCACCCCAGGAGAGTAGTGTTGAGATGAAAGTGATGGTCATTAAGAGGGTAATGAACAATGAAGAGGGTAATTAATAACTGAGATCAAAGGACGTAACGACGAGGAGACGAGAAAGGAACGAGACACGTCGTGGTGTGACCGCAGGCAAGCAGAGCGCGACCGCCCCGCCCCGCCCCGCCCCGCCCCGCCCCGACCCGACCCGACCCGACCCGACCCGACCCGACCCGACCCGCCCTAACGACAGGAGTTAACTTTAAGCCGAAGCGTTTATCCAGCTGTGAGCCATAGTGCGAGATGAAAGGAAGCTAATCGGAACAATGTAGCAACGGAGTCGAGCTAATCAGTGAAAAAAACGGCAACACTGTTGCAAAGTAGACTATTGATGTGGGACTGAGGCCTGTTATAGCCAGAATATATATATATATATATATATATATATATATATATATATATATATATATATATATATATATATATATATATATATATATATATGTATATATATATGTAGTGGTGGACATAAGACGTAATAAAATGAAAACCGTTAAATATAATGGTAGTATGTTATATGTAATATTTAGCCGACCTGCATGGCAACATTTTATCCGTTGGAATATGGAAATCGAACCGTTCAGTAAAAAAATTGTAGCAGGGTGAAAATTGACTATGTGTAAAATATGCACACACGCATGTGTAACAAGAACGCAATACAAGACGGGAATATAAGACGAAGCAAAATTTAATATATATATATATATATATATATATATATATATATATATATATATATATATATATATATATATATATATATATATATATATGAAAAGAAGTACGGTTACATATTAAAACATTAGAAATATATATATATATATATATATATATATATATATATATATATATATATATATATATATATATATATATATATATATATATATATATAGAATTATAAGTATAGTTAAACATTAAAATGTGATATATAAGTATAGAAGTTAAGCGTGTGTACAAGTTCATGCAGCACTATTGAAGACAACCAAAAGGTTGCGACGAGCGAGAGGACGCGATGTTGTCCTCTTGCGTCCCAAGTTGTTTAGTAGCAGCGGCGCCAGCGTGCGTCGACGGCGACGCAGTAATGGCGATCGGCCCGACGGTGTTTTCGGGTAGCGTTGCAGTTCGGTCATGACTGCCAACCAGCGCCTCCTATGAACGAAGAAAGCTGCAGCGGAGGGGCATGCAGCATCATCCCAACATTCGGGTGGGATGTCATGGTGGCGATAGCCGAATTTGAGGCGCTGGAGTTCGCCGACAACATGACGCCAAAGACTGGCGTTACGCATGAAGGACGGTAAGAGACCGTCGGTATAGAGTTGGTCGCGAAACTGACCGGTAGCGCATCCGTTCCGTTGGTCTATAGTCAGCCGCTTCTGCATTTCTGCCATGACGAGCGGCCAGTAAGGTCTATGCGTGCTGCAAGTAAACGACAAAACCAGAGTGAGAATATACATAATGTAGTCATCTATATATATATATATATATATATATATATATATATATATATATATATATATATATATATATATATATATATATATATATATATATATATATATATATATATATATATATATAGACGTAACCAAGCAACGAGAGAGATGTAATACGAAACCGATCGACTGGTAGGTGTTATCACTAGACAAGCCGCTGCATATGGAACTTGGACTCGACGAACACTCAGCGAGACATATATACAGGGAACGATAGAACAGTATGTAAAGTGAACATTTATTAAAAATGTAGAGCTATGTAGAGCTATGTAAAGAATAATATATATATATATATATATATATATATATATATATATACTTACGCACGATCCAATAGTTGAAACATTGCAGTCACGATGGTTTGTAGAACGATCAAGAGATCGCTAAACAGAGGTACCAGTTCGGCAGGCATGATGTCCCTGAACGAGTATGAAGGCAATAACGACGGTTGTGATGACGACACGAAGATCCCAGCTCGTTTATATAGCATGGTAGAAATAAACCAGACAGCTGACGTAACCCTCAGAACAATACCACAGTAATCAGAAAAACAGATAAGCGGCCGGCAGCTGTCAACTAACCGACACCAGGCATACATCACGCAAGGAAAAAGTGGGGGTTATGAGTACCGAGACAGCTCTAGAACGGCGTGTATTTAATACAGTAAATGTACATTTTAACGGCATAAAGGCTGTATGAAACAGTTATCTGTCCAATTTCTATGTGTGCAGGATACATGTGTGGAATAGAGAATTTAAGACTGGAAAGCGCGTACCAGTGGCGTAAATGCATGCATCATGGGGATATGCATACAGCTGAAAAAATGCTATCCACGCGCACGGGTCTACAGGCGAAATACCTAAGCAAGAGCATTCGAGAGAAAGCGCATTTACGCGCAGACTGGAACACACAAAGATATTCTATAATGTATGCGTTAGTGGCTGTTAAATTTCGCGACCCGACCCTACGTAAACGACTGTTAGCCACAGGAAAAGCTGAATTGAAGGAATGGGTAAAGAGTCGGGAAGGATACTGGAGTGCACTGACCTACAGTGGTCAAGCTGGTCAGAACATGTTAGGACAGATACTTATGAAAGTACGCGAATTCATACGAAGACATGAGAATCCCCCCGCAGTGAAACTATGGCCAGACGTAACTCGAGTCGATCACAAGACCGATGGACAAAGTACACCGCACTGGTACACACCCGGCGCACAATAGCGCATCACGCGCGCGACCAAGGGGTGCGATAAGATTGCGCGCCACAGGCAGTAGCAGGCCTATATAAAGTGGCTCACAGTTAACCAGACACACACTCGCTTTCCGATCGCCCAGCATAAGTCGAATAGTTCGTCACCAGCACCAGCATCAACAGAAAGAATGGCAGCGCAGCAGGTTACCGACGATGAGATGACGATCACGCGTCTTGAGAATCAAGTAAGTAACGGAAATTATAAATTTACACGGCCGTTAACTATAGTACAATGTGCCGTGCAAGAGAAATATATCGTATATCCATCGTGTCGGCAGTGTACCAAACGTGTGGTTCCCGACGGGAATGGGTACGCGTGCCCAATTCATCGATGGCAGCGGGTTCCAAGCTATCGATTCTGTCTGCGTATCCTCCTACAGGATGCCATTGGGAGTGAAGTGTGGGCAACGTTGTTTAACGAAAAGGCAGTTAATGTGTTGGGATTTACGGCTAACGCTTACATGAACATGACATCAGACACCGAGCGGTACGAGGCACTGGATATGTTGCGGGGGGCTCGTGTCATGTCAACCGTTAGGAAGCGCGTAGCGGGACAGTATGTCAATTACACAGTGTCAGAACTGGAAGTAATGGCCGTGTAACTCTGTTGTTGACATGATGATGCCGGCGTCGCCGCTGCCTCTGCTACAAGCAGTGACGTCGTCAGCGTCGGGAACGGAAGAGAGAAGGTAATGGAATGGTTACGTAATAATAGTTCCGAAATACTATTCTCCTCCTCGGTGGAAAGTTGTTCACCGCCATCCCTCATTATGATAACAGATGGTGAGGGGGAGGATATTACGTCACAGCCTGACGTCATATCCATAAGTAGTAGTAGTAGTAGCGACGAGATGGAGGCTACGGTGAGTGGTCTAGATAGGATACGTGATCGATCCGAAGCCATGACGAACGAAGATAACTTTTTTAAAGCACTAGAGGTCGCCAGCGTCCAGTATGCCTGTGACGAGGTGAACCGCATACTTAATTTAAAGGACGACAAGGAGCAGTACGTACCATCGTCCAGCTTGGTCACGCACGTCTTGCGGTGGCTATCTACAGAGGTCACCGCAAGGTGTGCGAACATGATGTGGCGCCACGATGTGGCAGAGTTGGTTAAAAAGACTCTAGCAGAACGAAACACAGATATACAGGATGAAACGGACGAGTAATGAGAACTATGTGCAACTATATATATATATATATATATATATATATATATATATATATATATATATATATATATATATATATATATATATATATATATATATATATATATATATATATATGTTTGATCATACTAGCAATGTAATTAGCATTTCTGTTCAATAGAATGGTCTGACGCAGCTGCAAAAGGCCTACAAACGACAGGTAGCTGCGATGTATGAGGCGGAGGAGGCGGAGGAGGAGGAGATGGAGGTGAAGAAACGGCGAGGCGAATCCACATCAACCCATGACCCCTGCGATTCACCACCACAAACGCAGGAGATGCCGTGGGGGCCCTTGTATGTAGATGTATCTGACGACGACGACTCCGACTTCATGTTTTGTCCCGCTTCGTCACCGCCGACAACTGAGGAAGAGGTGACGGCACCCCCAATACTGTACGTCTTTCCAGACGCGACAGTGGTGCTGCCGCCAGACGGGGGTGCCGTTCACATACCCGATCAATGCACGAAGCAATCGGAGCCGTCAACCAGTACGCAGGAGGATGAGGATGCGAAGGAGGCGGAGGAGGAGGAGGAGGAGGAGGAGGGGCGCCCTCCGCAAGCCAGGCCCATGCCAGCAACATGAATGACAAGGTGTGTCACATAATGATAGAAGAGGCGATGGCCAATATAATCGCGAACGAGTGGCGTCAATCGTCCCGATCCGTACAGGACATAACAGGACACGTATGCGAGGCGACGGTCGCAACCATACTGTCGCCACAATGGCATGAACTGATGACGTCACAGGCCCGCATCATCATCCGCCGTTAACCTTAATTAGTAGTGGAACATTAGTAGTGCGTAGTTGAACATAAGTAGTGGAACATGAGTAGTTAGTAGTTAGTAGGTGAACATTAGTAGTTAGTAGTTGAACATTAGTAGTTAGTAGTTGAACATTATACCCACTGTAGAGGAATAGTAGTATGAGTAATGTAACTTAGTATCTTTTATTTTGCTTGTTTGCATTAGGATGAAGCGCCTGTGCGATCGACAGAAGCGCGTAGACGTGCAGGTCGGGAATTAGTGGAAATAATACTAGAATACATGATTACGACACACGATGAACAGTAGTTCTATTTCTGTTATGTAGGACGAGGAAGGGTATGACGAAGCACCCGTAGCACCGGCAGCAATGCGTAGACGCGCACTGCGAGGATTAGTGAACGTCATTATTGATTATATGGTCGAAACACACGATTATTAATATTCACCGTTTACAACGGAAAGCATTATGAATCACAGTAGTTTATTGTCAGCTGTAGAACGTTATGTTATGTAGTCTCTTATTGTATGACATAGATATGTAATTTAGTCTGTCTTATTGTATGACATAGAGTCATTGCTATATATATATATATATATATATATATATATATATATATATATATACATAACAACTTATATAATACCTCATCATCATCATCATTGTACGTAACCTCTGTCGCGGTGTAACAGCCCACAAGTTAATCACCAATATACTAGCCACTGGCGTGTCGATAACCGACCGTAAGCTAGTGGTCACTGTCGAGGATGTAACAATCCCACAAACCATCATGTCAGCACAGTGTTTATATAAGTCTATCCGTGTATATGTATATATATATATATATATATATGTATATGACATACCAAAGTATATGTATTAAAAAAAGTCATACAATGATTGATACGTGTTGTCAGTGGTGTTCCCACGTCCTACCTAGTTGAAAGAGAACCCGTAGCCATCGATAGTGGACACAGTAGCCATAAGCACACCTTAGTTACTACACCACCACCACCACCACCACCACCGCCGCCGCCACCGCCACCACCACCACCACCACCACCACCACACGCACTATATATATGTACTAAGAGCCGCGGTCTGTCAGTTGTAGACGCGTACAGCACCATGAAACGTCATCTATGTCGTCACTGCGGACTGACACTCGATACGTATGCAGAGCTACAACAGCACCTAGCGAGCCATTCGACACCGGCAGTTAACGAACACTCGGATGCGGTAGCGCAACCAGCAGTGGTGCCACCTAGCGGCCACGCCAAGAGAACGAAATATACGTGTAAATGCGATGCAACGTTTGGGAGATGGGACGATCTGCAGCATCACGTAATATCCGTGTGTCGTCTTAGCAGTAGCAGTAGTACAAAAAAGACCGCAGTCTACACTTGTGCGAAATGCGGAAAGAAGTTCAATAGACGCGACACCCTGACCAGACACGCACGAACAACGTGTACCGGCATCATCGTCAAGAAGCCACCATCAGCGAAGAGATCCAACAGGGAAGACACCACACCCCACCATCCACTCGTTACCCACGAAGACCCCCTAGATCCACCTGATCGACTCCCCTTCGACGACACCCTGTCCACGGAACTGCTATATGTCGTTCGAGCACACTGGCGAACGATACGGACATGTGTAATGAGAGGACCTCTCCAATGTAGGTACGATTACAGATTAACAACATTAGACACGACCGTCCTAGAGACCCCTCTGAAGCGCATGTTCCAGGAACAGACCAACGCCTTCAAGGTTAATCTCAGTTACGGGTTCATTCTGAGGAACAAGAACACGGGTCGATACAAGTACTATCATTCCTCGTGCAACTGCTGTGGTCGCTACCTGGGCCCAGTCTCATCACCAACAGCAAGGATTTTGATGACTTTCTCGAACGCATCCGAGAAACCGACGTCCTGCAATGGGCCATCAATCAAAGACCGGATTCTGCGTGGGTGTGCGAACTAGTGACCAATGTCACATTTTTCGTCAACCGCATCATCGATCATCCCATAGGATGCGTAGAAATGATCTCCCTGCCAGTGTACATCAAGAGGAACAAAGCCGTCATCGGTCTGGAAAAGGAACCCATCCATTCCAAGAGGTACAACGATAACCTGTGTCTGTTCCGGTGTCTGGCCTTGCATCGAGGATGTGACATACGTCGATTGGAACCAGCGGTGAAGACGCTGTACGAGACTTACAACCAAGACGGCGTACCCATGGAAGAATTTGCCGGGGTCACGATGGACGACCTCTATCGTGTAGAGACCACGTTCCAAACGAACGTGTGCGTGTACAGTCTCGTAAAACCGGATGGAGAGAATCAAGTGGATGGACAGCCAACCGCCGAACTCGTCCGTCGATCGGTATGTAAGTACCCTGACACACTCTACCTCAATCTTCACGAGACGCATTTTTTCCTCATCCAGGATGTAGGCAAATACTGTCACTCGTATAGATGTCGGAAGTGCGGTGACGCGTTGTGGAAAGATGCATGAACGTTGCGTAGACACGAGAGCACGTGTACGGGAGGCGTGCGTCGAGTCTATCCTGGCGGCGTGTATCATTCGACTCCATCGATGTTCGAACGGCTGGACGACGAGAACATCCGAGTGGCCGAAGCGTTGCGGTACTATCCGTACCGAGCCACCTTTGACTTCGAGTGTTGGTTCGACACCGAACAACTTCCGTCGGACAGTGACCAGGTTCACTGGGTTGCGCGTCACGTCCCGCTGAGCGTCAGCGTGGCTTCCAACGTGCCCGGACACGAGCAAGTGAAATGTCTCGTCACGGATGGAGACGCCAACAAGTTGGTGAGCGCCATGATGGACATCCTGCGAGCGATGAGTGATGCCGCGTACGAAAAGATCAAAGACTCATACGAGTATGCGTTGGAACAACTCGCAGAAGCGCTGACGAGCTGGGACGAACAGGAGGAGACTGCACGGTCAGCCACCGACAAGGACGCTCGACCGGCAACCAACCCGTACAAAACGCTGATGGGACAACTGTATGGATGGATGCATCAGTTACCTGTCATCGGGTTCAATTCGGGTTCGTATGATCTCAATGCCATCAAACAATTCCTCATACCGTACTTCCTGTCGACCTCAAAGACAGAGGAACACGCCGAGGAAGACGAGGACGACGAGAGGGAGCAAGAGGACAAAGAGACCAAAGAAGAGAACGACGGCGTCGGGTAATTTTTCGTCATCAAACGCAACAACACTTTCATGTGTCTTTCGACGGATCAGCTGAAATTCTTAGACATGACCAACTACATAGCCCCCGGGTTCAGCTACGACAAGTATCTGAAAGCGTACGGATGCTAGGTGACGAAAGGTCATTTCCCGTACGAGTACATGGACCGTCTGGAGAGACTCGACGACACCGCTCTTCCGCCGAAAGAGGCCTTCTTCAGTCGGCTGAAGAACGAAGGTATTTCAGACGAGGATTACGCCAGTTGTCAGAAGGCCTGGTGCGACAATGGCATGACGACGTTGCGCGACTTTCTCGTCTGGTACAACAACAGTGACGTGGTTCCCTTTCTTCAGGCAATCGCTAGACAGTTTGCCTTCTATCAAGAACGTGGAATAGACATGTTCAAACAAGGCATCAGCGTACCTGGTCTGACCCTGCTGTACCTGTTCAACGACCTTCCAGAGAAGACCTATTTTACCATCTTCAACGAGAAGAATAAAGATCTGCATGACCTCGTCAAAGATAACATTATCGGCGGCCCGTCGATAATTTTTCACCGGTATCACGAGAAAGGAGTCACCATGATACGTCAGAACGAATACGGAGAGGCTGCTCGTCCGTGTCGATCGATCGTCGGATACGATGCGAACGCGCTGTACCTGTGGTCGCTCATGCAAGACATGCCTATGGGATGGTGCACGCGACGACGGGCGGAGAACGGCTTCCGCCCCGAATCGGCGCAGCTGTACGGACAGATGGCTGCAGAATGGTTGACGTGGGAATCCGAACGCACGGGACGTTCCATACGACATCAGATCAACGGACGAGAGAAGAGAATAGGCAAACATCGGGTGGATGGTTGGTGCAGCGAGACGAAGACGGCTTATCAGTTCGAAGGGTGCCACTTCCATGGTTGCCCGTGCACTCGAGAAGAGGTGAACGCCGTCAACGGGAAACCCATGGCGCACCTGCTCGCCGAGACTCGAAAGACCACCGCCTACCTACGTCACTTTGTCAAGGTCGTCCAGCTGTGGGAATGCGAGTGGAAAGAGATGAGACGAGCCCCGGCCGTACGGAAGTGTCTGGACGCTGCATTTCCCCGACGTCGACACTTGCGGTGGACGATGACGTCACAACAGATCCTGAACGGCATGCGTGCAGGAACCGTGTTCGGCATGATCGAGTGCGACATCTGCGTACCGGAAGAATTGCGCGCGCACTTTGCCGAGATGCAGCCCGTGTTCAAGAACATCCGTATGATACGCGAGGATCTCGGTCCGTTCATGCGCCGCTACGCCGAAGAGCACAACATCATGGCGACTCCGAGGCGCATGCTCGTGGGTAGTTATCAGGGCGATAAGATACTGCTCGCAACGCCCCTGCTGCGATGGTATCTGGACCACGGTCTCGAGGTACTGCACGTGTATCAGGTCATCGAGTACGATCCCATTCCGTGTTTCCGACGGTTCGGCGACGCGGTGTCCACGGCCCGACGCGAGAGCGACGTCCACCGAGACAAGACCATCATCGCGGACACCATGAAGTTGCTGGGGAACTCGGGCTACGGAAAGACCATCACAAACGTCGACCGACATCGCGACGTCAGCTACTGCACGGAGAAGGCGGCATCGCTCATGGTCAACGATAAACGGTTCCGACAACTCGACAGGGTCGTCGACGACGCGTACGAGATAGAGATGAACAAGAAGATCGTCAAGTACACCCTACCCGTCCACGTGGGATTCTTCGTCCTGCAGTACGCCAAGATGCGCATGTTGCAGTTCTATTACGACTTCATCAACCGATACGTGGAGCGCCCTCTGTTCCAGTACTGCGAGATGGATACAAATAGCGCGTATTTGGCCTTGACCGGTGAGTCCGTCGACGACCTCGTGACCCCAGCACTACGCGATCATTACTTCCGACATCGTTCCGAATGGCTCCCGTCCGAATGTTGCGACGAACATCGGAACGAGTAGGTGCGCTGTCGACTGGCCAATCGACCGTGGATCGGAGACGAGGCGTGCTGTAAGGCGCGCAGAGCGTTCGACAAGAGGACACCGGGTCTGTTCAAGGTCGAGTGGTCCGGCGACGGGTTCGTGGGGTTGTGTAGCAAGACGTACTACTGCTTCGGCGCCACCGACAAGTATAGCACCAAAGGACTGAGTAAACGTCACAACACCATCGACAAGGATGCGTTCCTGGAGGTGCTCACCAACCGTCGGAGCGGAAGTGGAAAGAACCGCGGGTTCCGGGTGCATAAATCGACCGTGTTGACGTACGTGCAGGAACGGGCGGCCTTCACCTACTTTTACGCCAAACGCGTGGTGCACGAGGACGGGGTGACCACGGGTACGGTGGACGTGTAGATAAGGCGATGCACGCTGCATCTGTTTCATACGCGATCATGGATGCACGATGGAAACATCCCTTCACGTGCATCGTCGCCGGACCGACGGGATGCGGCAAGAGTACGTTCGTGACGCGTATGTTGCGTCACGCTACTGCAATGATCGATCCACCTCCCGAACGGATCACGTGGTGTTACGGAGAATGGCAAGAGGCGTACGCAACGACGGACTTGAACCACGTGCGGTTCGAGGAAGGGTTACCGACGGCGGCCATGTTCGAATCGACGACGAGGAATCTCATCGTCATAGACGATCTCATGGCCGAAACGGACGAGCGGGTCACGACCTTGTTCACTAAAAAGAGTCACCACAGGAACACGTCCGTGCTGTATCTCGTACAGAACCTGTTCCCCAAAAACAAAGAGAGTCGTACCATCAGTCTGAATTCTCAGTACATGGTGGTGTTCAAGAATCCTCGTGACGCATCGCAGATGTCGCACTTGGCTCGGCAGATGTATCCGGGACGCGTGAAATTCGTGCAAGAGGCTTTTAAACCGTACGGTTATCTATTGGTCGATCTGAAACAGGACACGCCCGAGGACATGCGTCTGCGCACGGCCATCTTTCCAGACGACGGTGGGCAGTACGTATACTTGCCGAAGGTATAAAAAGACCGAGTACGTGGATAGTCTCTTCATTCGCACCATGTCTGCCCTGGTGAAGAGACACATTGCGTGCATACAGACGCTACACAGACTAAAGAACAACAAAGAGAAAAGAGCCATCATCAAAAACGCTAACGCCGATCTGTTGTGCGCACTGGCCGAGTGTGCCTACAACATACTACGAAAGAACGTTCCATTGACCGCAGTACAGAAGCGACGTTTGAGTAAATACAAGACGAACTTACGCGCGTTGGCTCGGAGCCGAACGCCGGCTGCCAGGAGAAGACGCATCTTGCTACAACGGCAGGTCGGCGAGCGACAGAGCGGTGGTTTCCTATCGGCCTTCCTAGCACCGTTGGTCAGTTCGGTCTTTCTATCCCTGCTCCGAAAGGAGCGGCCGACGAGGTAGATACATGGAACACGCACGCAAGATGGCCTTGGTAGACCCTCGACTGTTGGACACGGTTCGTTCACCCCCACCTCCCCCAACCGACACCGTAGGTAAGAAGGTGCAAGCCCTCGATGCCGATATGAAGACCATCCTCGACAGAACGGACCTAGACGACGGGACCAAGGTGACACTGTATAATCAGGTGTTGCAGCGGTACAACGTCTTGGCCGATAAACACGCAAAGGAACCGGTACGCGTGCTCACGGTGAACGAGTCGGTGACGGGGTCGGGGGCGGAGCCGGGGTCGGAGTCGGAGGGTGCAGTACGCGTAGCGGAATAGAGGCCACCGTCTTGGACACCGTTCCCAAGACTATGCACGCCAAAGCCCGACGTATATTGGAGCATCTGAAGAGAAATGTTGCGTGGACCGCTCGCGGTGAACTTATTCACGAGGGCGAGCCGGTTGTCGGAAGTAACGTGGTGGATCTCGTTAATGATCTGTTGCGTAAGAGAAAGACCGATCCGACGGGTTGGCAGCCATTCGCACGACAACTCCGTACCATCAACCTGCCCATGGAGTTGGTCGGTAACGCTGCCAGGAAAGCCTACATACGACAGGCTACGACGACGATGGTTACTCCCTCTCGACGATCAACTACTGCTGCTCCTCGTGCTGCCGGCAGTGCACGAAGGTCACTAAGTTGGACAACCCTCGTTCGTCAGCGCCGTCGAATGGAACATTCCATGCCCACCCCACCCCCCGAAAAACGCAAGGCTTTGTCGTCATTGGCTGGGTGGGACGACTTATAAGGTGGTACGACGCGTGTCCGTAGCACAGTGTTCGTCATGCCAACGGATCCACAGGACGCGTACCGTTCCATCGTCGCTGCGATATTTTTTAGTGGACTTTACATGATTGCTCACGGTATAGCCCAAAGTCTTATGCAACAGGCGTTATTCAGACTATGGTTTCGCTACTAGACCGTTGTTGTTACACCGCTATCGTTGAGGGTCCGATAACGTGTGTCCTGCTACACGTCGGCGTGCTCCTCGTCATTCGTCGGCATTGCTACTCCGACGTCAACGTCACCGCCACCACCGTCAACGCGTCCGACCTACTCTTTTAATGATGGCACGGAGGAGAGAACAACCCATGAGGACGGTCTACTTCGATCCACAGAGGGTAGGCAGTTATGGCGGGGTCGACGCCTTGCGACGCGTCACGCGCACGCCGCGGAACATCATCGCAAAATGGTTGTCGGAACAGGACGCCTACACCTTACACAAACCAGCGAGACGCCGTTTCAAGAGATGATGCGTCATCATGGGTGGTATGAATCAACAGTGGCAGGCCGATCTCGTAGACTTGACGAAGTTGAAACGCGACAACGAAGGTATGGCCTTTCTCCTCACGGTGATCGACGTCTTCTCGAAAGTGGCCCGGTGTGTTCCCATGAAGAACAAGTCCGCGGCGTCATTGACTGCGACGCTGCAAACCACGTTCGTCGACGTTTGGCCACAGACGCTGCAGACGGATCAAGGCACAGAATTTCTAAATAAATCAGTTCAGGCTCTATTGCAACGTTACGGCATCCATCACTTCTCCACGCACAACGCGGAGACGAAGGAGAGCGTCGTGGAACGATTCAACAGAACGTTGACGTCGCGCATGTGGCGATACTTAACGAAACACCAGACGCGGCGTTACATCGATGTCCTTCCGGACTTGATACGATCGTATAACAACACCCCCCACAGCCGCACCGGCGTGGCCCCGTCACGGGTAAATCACAAAAATCAAGAAACGGTGTGGCAATGCCTGTACGGTCACGACGGTAAGGGCGTGCCCAAGTTGTGCGTGTCCGATCGCGTGCGCGTCAGCAAGCACAAAGGCACGTTCGAAAAGGGCTACGGGACGAACTGGAGCGAAGAGATCTTCACGATACACGAGGTTCATCCCTCCGCTCCACCCGTGTACCGCTTGCGGGACGATCTCGGCGAAGTGCTGGACGGCACCTTCTACGAACCGGAGCTGCAGAAGGTGTCGGTACCCGTCGATGAAGTGTACCGCGTCGAAGAGGTACTGCAACGCAGTACGGTTGGTAGACGCAAGGAGGCTTTGGTGAAATGGTTCGGCTATCCCTCCAAATTCAACAGCTGGATCGATGCCGGAGCCCTCGTTCACTCCACTATAAAGACTAGCCGCGCGTATGGCGACACTTCATTCGAGAAATGACACACGCCACGACACCACAGGTCGTCAGCACCACCACCATCATAGACGACGAGGCGCCGGACGCACAGGAGGAGGAGGATCGTACTGACGGTGCATCGAGCGAGCAAGACAGCACTCCCTGGCACCTGTTCGGTACCGTGTGTCCCAAAGAGGAGATTGTGTTTCTGTGTCAGGTCGTCGTCTTGTACACGGTCATCGTGATCAGCATTTACAACCTGACGACAGGTCACGCGAATTCTAATCTGTGGACGGCTCTGCTGAGCAGTTCGTTGGGTTACCTGCTGCCCAATCCCACTTTGAGACGCAATGGCGACTGATTTCTATCTGACGCTACCTAGCAACGCTTCCATGAAGGTGCATCCCGATAACACCTTGGCCCATTACATCACGGACTTGCCACAACGCATATCGGTGTCTGTCGAATGGGAGTGCGGGCTGGCAGAGTTCCAGTATCCACATACGTGGTACAACGTTCGAGAAGGCGACACCTGGTTCTACCGCAACGAGCGCAATCCTGTGGGTCTTACCCCGAGTACGAAGATCGCTGCTGGCTATTACCGCAGTCCTGAGGTATTGTTGGACCACGTCAACAAGGCGCTGAAACGCATGTGGACGGATAAGACGCGGGCTAAACTGAGCTACAGTTCCATCACTCAGAAAATGACGTTGCACATGTCACCGAGCACCGACTTCACCATGCCGTACCAGAGTGCAATGGGTACCATTTTGGGATTCCACCCGTCGCTTGTCACCAGTCCAGCGAGCAATAGGGATACGCGCGTGTACACCCACCCGCGAGTAGGAGAGGAACCCCCGGAGCTAGGTCTCAAGCCGTCGGTCGCCGTTACTCTGCCACCCGAAAAAGCAAAGACTACCGATAGCCCGTACTCTTACCGTCAGGAGGCCAATACCGTGGTGTACATGCATCAAGGGTTCGACACCATCTACGTCTACACGGACGTCGTGGAGTCTCGCATCGTCGGCGACAGTCTCGTGCCGTTGTTGCGATGCCTCCCGGTTCGCGGAGGTCACGGTGCCACGGTGTCCGATCGTTTCACTAACGTCCACTACGTGCCTCTGTTGCGCAAGGAGTTCGGGACCATAGAGGTGGATGTAAGAGACGACACCGGGCGGCGCGTGCCATTCGAGTACGGTAGAGTGACGGTAACGCTTCATTTTCGACGGCGTAGGACCGGACTGTTCTGACGATGAATTACAACGACTATTACGCGCGTCAGGCGGGTGGTGCGCTGCCCTACTTCGCAGGTGCACAATACCAACGAGGTCACGGACTGGGCAGTCTGTTCGGCGGTCTGCTGCGCAGCGCCATGCCACTCATCAAGAGAGATGCTGTGGCGTTGGGCAAGGGAGCGTTGAAGACCGGCATTCGTATAGCTGACGACGTCTTATCTGGTCAGAACATACAAAAGGCAGCCAAACGACGCATCACGGACTCTGGTAGGGGCATGCTGCGTACCCTTGCGACCCCTGGCGTGCGACCTACCAAACGTATAAAACGAGCACCCGCGCAGACAGGCGTCACTACGACGAAGAGACGTCGCGCGAAACAGACGCCCAAGAAACGTGAGGCCGACATATTCGACCACAAAGATGGCGTTCGTACATAAACAGTCGTGCGAAGGGGTAAAGTCCGAGCTGGATCTCTTTACCGTACCCCCCACTCAGAACAGCATCGTCGACAGTCACGTGGTCGAACATCAACCCATGACCTCTCTGGACTCTGGTGGACCGATAGAATTCCTGATCCCCGGATCAGGAGACGATTACCTGGATCTCGCCAACACAATGCTACACCTCCATGTGAAGGTGACGCGAGCCAACGGGGACGATCTCGACTTGGCCGACCCCGTGGGACCGGTGAATAACTGGATGCATTCGCTGATCGGTCAGGTCGACGTCTCCCTGCGCGTTCTTTACCCGTTCGAACAACACGTACGCGTATCGTGCCTACATCGAGGCGCTGCTGAGTTACGGTGCCGATGCCAAAGGCACGCAGCTGACGGGTCAGTTGTGGCACAAGGACACGGCCTCTCACATGGATGCCGTCGAGTTAGTCGACGGCGCCACCGCTAACGCAGGCTTCGTGGCTCGACGAGAGCACATCGTACGGAGTCGAGTGGTCGACATGATGGGTCGTCTACACGTGGACCTGTTTCTGCAAGAAAAATTCCTGATCAACGGCGTCGACGTCAATATCCGACTGGTGCGCAATAAGGCTGCGTTTGCGCTCATGGCTGGCGGGCCCAACCCCGATTACAAGATCGACATCGTCAATGCCACCTTGTTTGCCAAGAAGGCTACCCTCAATCCCGCCGTGCAGATGGCACACATCAAGACTCTCGAGAAGAGCACAGTCAAGTATCCGATGCGGTCCGTCGACTGCAAGGTGTACTCCATTCCCGCGGGTGCTCGGTCGCACACGCACGAGAACCTGTTCCTCGGCACTCTGCCGAAACGTATGGTGCTGTGCTGCGTCGATAACGACGCCTACAACGGTGGGTACGACAAGAATCCGTTTCACGCAAAGAACAACGCCATAAGCTTCCTCGCGGTGTACTCGGACGGACGACAGATACCCGCCAAACCCTTCCAGCCCAACTTCGCAGCCGACGACTTCGTCAGGAGCTACATGAGCATGTTCACCTCGACCGGTAAGATCTGGCAGGACGAGGGCAACGGTCTGACTCGCAACGACTACCGAGACGGTTACACCTTCTTCTGTTTTGACCTGACCCCCGACCAGTGCGACGGTCCCTGCTTCCATCTCGTACAAAAGGGCAAACCTCCGCATAGAACTTCATTTCCGCGAGGCGCTGCGGACCACCGTGAACGTCATCGCCTACGCCGAGTTCGAGTCCGTGCTGGAAATCGACAAGAGCCGCAACGTCATCTGCGACTTCTGAGATGGACACCCTGCAGATCGCCCGACTACTGCAGGCGGATCCGACCACCAGATCGATATTTCGCGGTGTCTTACCCAAAGACGGACTGCCCGCGACGATAGACGGCGTTCTACCTGCCGCCTTCGTGTGCAACACCGACGACGGCGACGAACTGGGCGAACACTGGATCGCGCTGTACCTGGCTGCCGACGGACGCGGCGATTACTTCTGCTCGTACGGTCTGCCGCCACGTCACGCTGCCTTCCGCACCTTCATGAACGAACATTGTTCCGAGTGGACTCATAATAGCAAGCGACTTCAGTGCCCTCTGTCTAACGTTTGCGGACACTATTGCGTAGCTTTTCTATTGCTTCGTTGTAACGGCTTTCCAATGAGATCTTTTATCAACGTATTCGGCACCGATCTAGTTGCTAACGATTGCCGCGTGTTTGATTGGCTTAAACAGATGCGACAAGGTAGACTGTATTATCGCTCGTCGTAATCGATCGATGAGCCTCTGGTAGTCGTACTTATATTATACGCTACCCATATTGTATCGCCATCCTGCTGCTGCTGCTGCTGCTGCTGCTGCTGCTGCTGCTGCTGCTGCTGCTGCTGCTGCTGCTGCTGCTGCTGCTTGTTCAATAAAATATACGTGTGCACTCGTACGATACCGTGTCTCGTTCCTTTCTCGTCTCCTCGTTAGGTCCTTTGATCTCAGTTATTAATTACCCTCTTCATGATCACTTTTAACTCTTTCATCTCAATTATTAATGTTCCTCTCCTGGGGCGGGGCGGGGCGGTCGCGCTCTGCTTGCCTGCGGTCACACCACGACGTGTATCGTTCCTTTCTTGTCTCCTCGTCGTTACGTCCTTTGATCTCAGTTATTAATTACCCTCTTCATTGTTCATTACCCTCTTAATGACCACCGTGAACTCTTTCATCTCAACACTACTCTCCTGGGGTGGGGTCGTCACGCTCTGATTGGCTGCTACCACACTCCCCCCACGTCATTCATGCGTGAACAGGCCGCTAGGGGGCGCTCTTAACCGAAATCATTAATGCGTAGCCACCGCATTGAGGTCCCAAAACCACTCGTATACTACTGGTGTATCGTCAATAGTAAGTGCATATTTTATGAAAAAATTTAAAAAATACTTAGATGATAATTAATACATATAATTTTGGAGGCAAAACAACTGTTTACTTTAGTGTCCGTTGATCGTTGTCAACACAAAATCTCTTGCATACAACAAATACTGTGATGTGGCAAGATATCATGTTTGTAGTCTCTATGTACTCTATCTCTTTGGGTGTTTTATATCACATCACATCACGCATTTCTAACATCAGAACAAGATTGCTTTATTTTAAATGATGGCTGTAGCATTTAACTGACATGAGCTTCTGGAAAACTGAACAACACTGAACAACCGTTCTACTGGAGCAGAAGACGCAGTCACATAAAGAAAGCGGGTAGCCAAGGTTGCAAGAAGTGGTAGTTCGGTGTGATGTGCGTTCCAGAAAGTCAGTGGTCCAGAGTCCTCGGGCAGGCATGGCTGATCCAGATAAGTCGCAATCTCAGTGATGAAGCGTGTTACTGCCATGAAGCTTAGGAGCCTTTTTGATGGCGTTGGATGCAACTCTGTGCCTGCTTCAGTGTGGTGTCGTGCACAGTTTGATGTTTATTGCTGGACAGTTTTCACGAAGATGGCTTTGAGCACTTCTGCTTCCACTGGTGGACACCACATCAGTTTGAATCGTGGATCTAGGATCGTTGCATTGATGTACGTTTCTCGTAGGGTCCCATGCACAGAACACAGGTATAAATTAATAATAGCAGCAGTTTATAAATCCAGAAAAAATACAATTATAGAATATATTATTTTGGTTGCATGTTTTTAATTGCAAAATATACTTGAGGAAAATCCTTTCTCAGTTACTAAATATATTAACTGTTGTGTCTTTAAATGTAACTGGGAAATTAATACTGAATACATAACATAAATAGAAAATATACCTTGTTCAGTGTCCCGAACCATGAAATCCATCTTTGACTACAAGTTGTAGAGTGCGGGCAAAGCATGAAACATGCTCCGGGATGTATTTTAGGCTGGGCTGCAGGTCTACATCCTCCATATCATCAGAGCTATAAATTATCACTGTCTGATGGAACGAACTCTGGAGCACGTTGGACAGTAAACCCCGGAAGTCTGACATCGGTCACTTTGCCAGCCAGGTCGAAGGTACTGATCATTTCCTCATAAAAAGGTAAGTTCTTATATAGCACTATATACAGTCCGTAGGACCGCTCAAAGCGCTATACTTGTGATTAAGGTGTTCTGCAGTGTGCTGCCCACGGAATTTTTGACATGCCAGCATGGTGGACTGCAGGGACGTTCTTGACTGCAGTGCTAACAGCTTCATGCTCTTGGTTTAGTACTGTTGTTGATATGTGTTTTCGTTATGTTACAGTGAAGCGAGAATCCCGTACATTGGAGTATTTCTTGAAAGCAATGCTGTCTACCAGGACGAGGGATAGCAGGTCGTTGGTTTTGAGCTGGCGTGGATCAGCGGCACTGTGCTTCTTGTTGCACGTGGAAGATGCTACATATGGCTGCTCATTTGCACATGCAGGAAAAGAGCGAATCTCCAGATACACCTCTGCATGTATTCGCTGTAAATTAATATAAAGAATATTAAAGATGGCTAAGATGCCATAGTACATTGGCTGTGCGTCATGCATGGGGCAATTAACTTGAAAGTTAATTAATTAAATTACAATTAACTCATAAATTTCCCAATTAAATTAATCTCACACAATTCCAGTTGGATGTAGAAGTTTAATTTCTTTGGAATGAAACAGAAAAGCATTGTTCCTGTCATACAACACAGTCTGATTATCCCGTAGTAGACCCACACTGCTCGGCTGCTGCTTGGTGGACAGTTAATTATTGTCTCAAGGATATGATGTTTTCACACTTTTGGTCAATAGTGTGCAAGCTAGCTACTAACTGAAAAAACTCAGAAAAGTTGGTATAAGCCCCTGGAATTTGTTCAAACATTACCCAGCATGGCAGGCTGACAGCTAGGGTTGGGAGATAGCAATGATTGATTGATTGATTGATTGATTGATTCAGATGTTAAAGACTAAAGTATGTTTAGTGATGGAAGCCTGGAACCCTTATCCTGCTTCAGTGAATTAATGAATGAATAGGCTTGTGTGAAAAGGATAGATGGCTGGTGGACCTGGCTTCAAATGACTAATTAGCCATGCAGCAGTCACACTGTCACAGTGTCTCCTGCTGATAGTGCTAAAGTTAATTTTTCTGTCATGACTCGGATATTTAGCCATTTTATCACCGCTGTTGGAAAATAAATAAAACTGCATGTGAACAACTGAGCATGAAGCATGTCCAAGTCCCAGTGTGTCAATGTTCTACTGAATACATTAATTTTGAATAAACCAATAACATATTATTTATGGTTTACTCGGTTTTCTGTGACAGTGTTAATTACATGAAGTAGGTAAAGCATCGTGTCACCGCCTTGCCCTTCACTCTGTACACTCTCATTGCATTATTTACACAATCACAGAAGGTTGGCCAACTCGGGTCAATTTATACAAAGTAGACAAAATGGGTGTACACCAATATGTGGAAACCATTTCAAAGCAAGGATGTGTCTTTGTGTACATGCAACCTCCTAAATTAACTTTCCAAAAATATGAACTAACCTATGTTTATAGTATCCATGGAATGCAATAAGTGATGTTGCAGGGTTAAATCATAATCCTGTAACCATTCTAAAACATCAACTCCAATCTACTAAGCCATTTCAAAGCAATTTTTTAATTGAGAGGGTTTGTCCAGAGTTTTTTGCCATATTTATATTACAGTGACGGGGTTATGTCTGGGTGGGTGGATATTCATCCAGTTATTTATCACACATCATAAATGGTAAACAATGTAATCAGGTAAACAATAAGTACAGTATAACCAGATTCAAAATTAATTTTGCTAAATGAAACAAATGGTATTTACTTTCAAATAGGTGGTGAAATTCGAACATGTCTTGGCAGATCCAGTAATCATAGTACCACAATGCTTGCATTTCCCTTTGAAATTGAGTATTGGCGGGTAACTCAAAATGACTAAGGGGAGATACTTTAGCCATAGCTTCAGTGAAATACCTTGTAAAATTAAACTGATGACTTACGAAGAGCTAAAGTAAATAACCATGTAGGCATGCACACTGACAGTAACATTTTTATCAGAAGAATAGTTGCTTAGAGTTTGAGACAGGACATTTATACCCAACCAAGAAGCCACCCTGCAGTCTGCAAGTGTAAAGGACACTACCTCTAAGTCTAGCAGTAGTACAGGTTGTTAAGGGAGGGTAAGACCCTAATGAAGCTAGGGTCTTTCCTCTGTCTGCTCTCTGTCTGAAAGGTGTGTCTGCTGTGGGAACCCGTATACTGCATCTGCTTGGACTGCCCATAAAATAAACTGACTTAAACCATCCCTGACTGCTGTTAGAAGCCAGGTGACTGAATCACATCATGACAGACATGGCAGAATGAACACAATGAACACATTGAACCCACTGACATCCAAACAACAACTTCAAACATTTCTTTTATCGCAAAAAGGTCATGTCATGTCAAATACAGAATTGTTTGTTCTGATTATGTTCAATGAAATTGAATTTTGGTGATATTGAAATGTTCAGTTGTAATAGCAAAATAATAGCCCAATTAATATTACTTTGCTTTTATTACTATAGTATTACTATTACATTGCGTTATGTTCCATCTATCACTATTACTTGAACAATTGTAATTGTTGCTATTACTATTACATATTACTATTACCCCAGGCCTGGTGGGAGCTGATCTGATATTTTGTAGTATGTCCACCCTGGTAACACCTCTAAAAGCCCACAGGCAGCGCATCTTAAAAACTCAAGAGAATGAATCTCCTGTGATTGCAGCATCCAGACCTCCATACCATAGGCTGCTATTGGCAGTATAAGGGCTCCATATAATCTGACTTTCAGTCTTGTTGAGATGCTTTTGTTGGAAAATATGCCATGTCTGAGTCTACCAAAGGCTTCCAAGGCTATGCGTCGACTAACATCTATATCTTAAGATGACCTATGCATTTGGAGATGTTGATTTTCATACCCCATTTCCTACAGGCAGCGAATAGTCCTTCAGTTGAGAATTGCAGTCTCTCAAACACTGTGAACATAATTGTTGTGTGATCTGCATATCTGATGTCAAAGCTGAGGTTGGTATCTAGCTTGAACCCCTTCCATAGGCTCTTCACGTCTGTCATGACGAACTACAGGAACAAATTGAACAAGACAGATAGCCCTGTCTCACTCATATTTCCACTCTGAATCATTCTGTCAGTTGACCATTAATGACGACTGCAAATTCAACATTATCGTACATAGCTTCAATTAGTGATATCATCTTGGGATCCACCCCAATGCACCTCAACATCTTCCACAATGGCCCACTCCAGATAGTATCGAATGCAGCCTTCAAGTTCACAAAAATTTATATGATATTTATATGGTGCTGTTTTGCCTTTTCCATGATCTTTCGCACAATGAAGATAGCATCTACTAACCTTCTGTCCTTCCTGCTTT